>OZ007600.1:249918300-250388800 GCA_963931845.1 Maratus michaelseni | reverse complement strand
TATATTTATTACTATTATTGTTATTAGAATAGTATAACTTTTAAAAATATCGTTCAGTTAGCTGGATAGAGAATTATTTAAATTACGGTCGTACGAAACGTAAACGTTAGCCTACCTGCGAAAGTAAAACTTTAACCCGCCCATTGTCGACTCTGAATGTCAATTCTTTAAATGACCTATTGGCTTAGATTTTTAGTTATCTTGAATACCTTAATACGTTGAAACTTTTATCGGTATTTCGAAGAGTTTACCCAATCATAGAAAAAATCCCAAACAAAAATTTTGAATAGAATGTTTTACATTTTTGAGTCCAAGACAAATACATTTCAAATTTTACGATTAAACAAGGCATTTTCCAGGGCTCCCAATGGTTCGCCAACAGAATGCCAATATTTTTTTAACGACATATTTCATAGTAGGTTTCTGCAACATTTCAGCTAAAATTTGCCTTCGGTTTCAGCAAAAATTACAAGAAAAATCTAAAATTAAAATATTTCTAAGAAAATACCAAATAAGAAAATATTTCAAAAAGCGGATCATTTGGGAGCCTTGTTTTTCAAATCCTGCTATTACAATAATAAAAAGAAACATTTTAATTTGAAATAGTGGAGCCATACTTATTCGAAATTCTAAAACGTGGACGTACTGTAATAAAAATAATGCATGACAAAACGACTAGCTCATAGGAAAAAAAAATTCTGGTTTATATTATGGCTGTGTCAAAGCAAGCATATATATAATCCAGGTTATGTGCCCGTCAAATGTAATGCACTGTACTTAATATGTCATTTGCCGATGTTTGAGAATGACAAAAAGTGATGGGTCGTATTTATTTTTTCCTCGAGAAAAAACTTAACAGATAAATTTCATTTTATAAATATTATATAATGTCAACGTTAAAGAGAAGATGTTGCATGGAAGTCCAAAAAATAAATATTTTAAATATATAAATTAAAAATCACGAAAAACGAGAATTTGAGCTATAGTTTTAACCTTTTAAACGCCGCTCTGTGTTCCAAGTATAAAAAATATTATTTCTTTGTGAAAATAAGATTTAAATGCATCTACTTAAACAATGCAAGAAGAAATTTCCCCCAAAAAAATTTTTATGTACGATTTCGGGTATGTTCCCGTTTGGGAACATTGGCGTGATTCATTAAGTTTTTACTATATTTTTCAATAGATTAAATTTTATGGTTCTTATGCTAGAATTTTATAAGTATGAATGATATTGGACAGATTTAATAACATTAAAAAATTTTTAAGTGAAATTCGTGTGTTGAATATTATACTTTATAAAAACAATCAAACACAAAGAAAGAATTAAATAATATATATGTGCATATATATAAATAGAATTAGTAAAAATGTTTAAACCAACTATAGAAAAGCACAAATAACTACTTGAAAGTTAATGATAAAATAATTATATGTATTACAAATATTAACTACGTAAAACTATAAATAATAATTATATAAAATACAAATTATCTTACCAAATTATTATTATTATTATTTTATAGTTTGCATCACTGTCCGTGATAAGAGGGAAAACAGTGTTCATGCAGTCGCTTTTGGCATTCAAAGCACATTTTCCTTGTATTTTTCTGGCAAACTACACAGCGTCCTTGAGATGATGATACCAAATAGTGCGTATTTGACTGCCGTGCAGACTCTACTGGATGGGCACGTGGACCTGGAATACAATGAATTTTGGGTTTCATTCGAAGTAAACTCAAAGTCACCTCTCTTCGAAAATTCAGGTGTGACGATTCTGATGTTGAGTTGTGGTGTAATTCAGTATGTACAATCCATCCCGCAACAACAGCCATGTTTAGGGCATTGCTAAATAAGTTCCAGTACCACTTTTTGCTGCGGAACATAGGACGGTAACTTCCAAGAAGTCTGTCTAACAAATCAACTCCACCCATACCTTCGTTATAGCACTTTACAAGATGTGGCTGTGAAACATCTACCTTTTTTCTTTCTTTACGGCAAAATCGTTTTGCTTTACCCATAGGTTCATGGGTATCGTAATTTGACGCTATTGTAACAACTGAACTATCGTTCCATCGGCACATATAAACTTTTCCATCGCACTGAAAATCGTACTTTCCCCTCTCGCATTTGGACATTTTTTTTAATGATTGCAAAGGACATTGTCCTGTTCTAGTATCCCGAATTGTACCAGTTGCTTTAAAATCTTTGTCTGATAAATCCGCCAAAAGTTTATAAGACGTGAAAAAATTATCAAGGTATATTTCGTGTTTTTTCAAATTTTCAATACACGATAAAAGTTCCCATACAACTCTTGATCCAAGGCGAATATTACTCCTTTCCGGACTTTTTCCACCGTAAATTTTCATTGCATATGGGTAACCATTATGCGAACAAAGCATCCAAATTTTGAAACCAAATCTTATAGGCTTACCTTTTATGAACATTTTTGCTGAATGATGACCATAGTATGTAACCATAGATTCATCAATGCTAAGTTTTCTGTGAAAGATTCCAAACTGGCGAAAATTTTTTTCAAGTTCTTGATAAAAGGGAGAAATTTTGCCCAATTTATCTCCTGCTTTCAAATCATTTGAAACTATAATATGAAAATATTTCTTTATTTTCCTAAATCGGGCTCTAGACATAACTGATGCAACTATTGGAACGGACAAATCTTCATAAGTGCTCCAATATAAATCCTCACCAGGAACAGTATGATAGCCACTAAATAAGAGTAACCCAAAAAATTGCCCAATATCTTTTTCATCTACATCAATATTTTCCCCTTTTTGCATTGCATACAGTTTTGTCATTTCTGATAAATGGGCTAGATATTCCATCGGCAAAAATTTGTTGAAAATTTCAGCTGGCGATAAATTTGCTAATTCGGGAAACGATTCGCAAAGCTTCATATTACTTATGGTTTCTAAAGATTTTTTGAAAGATGCATTTTTATTCCAGTTCGGCTTCATATCTTCTTTCTTTGATAGTCTCTTTCTATTCAAACTTGCTTCAGTTTTTGATATAGAAGGTACAGAAAAAATCGTTTCATCATCTGATACATCAACTGATCTATGTGTAAAAACTTCTAATTGTCCGCATACATCTGCAGGCATAATTTTTTGAAATTCATTTTCATTTACATCTTCTTCATCTGTTATAGCACCACTTTCATCAGGAGGAAATTGGCAAATATCTATAACAGAATCAACCGAAGCATCTGAATCTGATAAAGAGTTAAAATATTCAATAGCTTCCTGTACTGTTAAAAATCTTTCACGATTAGCCATATCTATCAAAGAAGCAAAGTAAAAATATCGTTCTAGCTTCACCCTCTATTACTTACAAAATGAACGATGCAAAAAATTCAGAAAGAGAAAAGGAAAAAAATAAATAAATAAAAGAACTGGGCGGGTGCTGAACCACGTGATCTATCTCAAAACTCTTACATACGATAAGAAAGTAAAAATTATTGCTAACAAATAGCACCCTTCGCGGGATACTTAGAAAAAGTCATAAACATCCTCAGTCCTGAGCAAAACAGTTGTTTGGACAAAACTCTCACCCCCGCACTAGTGAGGGAAGAAAGCAAGAGTAGGGGGGAGGGGTGAAAAGGGTGTAAGTGGAATTCGAAAAGCCACTGACCTGCTTTTAAACACAGCAAAAGAGATTCAGTATAATTCTGAGACTCTCAATATTACAAATTAGGAAAATAGATCAACAGTGCAAATGATCGAATTCTGTATAGTGAATTACGCCAATGTTCCCGAACGGGAACAATAGAATTTGATATCTTATAGCAAACGCATTTTTATTGAAAACTGTTATTTTGCATGCTTATTCTTTAAAATGGACCTTATTTATCATAACTCTGAAATTTCATGAATTTTGCATCTTTTAAAAATTTTATGTGAATTTTTTTAACAATCCTAGTAAAAATTGACAAAAAATGACTTTTTTACGAATTTTTTTTAAGCTTAAATAATTATATAACATAAATAGTTTTTAGTCTAAAAAAATAAATGTACTTTTGTTAATAAATAATAATTTTTGTAAGTCCATAGAAGCGAAACATTTTTTTTAATGAATTTTAAATTTATGTTCCCGTTCGGGAACATTGGCGTTTAAAAGGTTAACTATTTTCATTTAAAAGTACCGTTTGGTTTTCTATTTATTGATGTAAAAATTTAAGCTATGTGATATTTAGAAGTGGAGGTATGAGAGATAAAAGCGAAAGCGATCAGGCCGTTGACTTCATCTTTGTGAATTCAACGCACAATACTACTTTAACCCTAGCAGTGACACGCCTGTGCTAATACGTTCACTAAGCTCCAGGTTTCAGAATAATACAAGCTTTATTTAAATTAATATAATTCTACGCCATAATGCAATTTTAATTCATTGAGTTATGGTTAATACTCTTAAGGATCGCATTCATGTAAGTAATTAAGTGTTTTACATTATGTTGTAAGATTCATCGATTCATCAATGTAAATATTCATTTTTATTTAGTATTTAAAAAAATACAGAGAAAACAACATTGCAATTTTGCTCTTTTGCTGGACGAGTCAGAGGGTTAAAAGCCTCTGAGAGAGGAGAGAGTATGTTTATGAAACAACTTAATTTTAATTCCCAAAACCCTCACTGATACCAGAATTTTTGTTAAAAAAAATACGGTTTATTAGTTGCGCGAAATATAGCTTTTTCATATTTACAAGAAAGTTCGTTTTCAAATTCTGGTGTCATTCATTAATTTCAATAATTAAGCAATGGGAATACTCTGCGCCGCAAAGGGTTAAGGAAAGCATTTCCGACCCCACATTGCTATATGATTTGAAGTTGTCAGGATGTACCCTACCCCTCTTAGATGTTCTGAAACGTTTAACTGAAACACCCTGTATATATATATAGATATATATATATATATATATACAAGGTGTCTCAAAAGGTCGTTTACAAACTTAAAATGCTGGTCTGTCATATCATGATAAACAAGATTTACATAGGAACTTGTTTTCGGAAATGCAAACTGTGACCGCTAGAGGGCGATGAGTGCAGGCTTACGGGAGAGTGGGAAGCGTAATCATTTCAGGCGAGGACGTTGCAGGAAAAGGATGAATCGGTTTAGTAACGCAAAATTGGCCGATATGCATTATGTGTATGACGCCGGGGATGGAAATGCACGAGCCGTGGTACGGATGTACCTTGAGCGCTTCCCAAGCAGACGTCAGCCAAGTCATGTTTTGTTTGGACAATTACACCGCAGATTGCGTGCAGCAGGAGCTTTCCAAGTACGTAGCCACATCGGTCGAGAACGCACTACACGCACACCTGTCGTAGATGAAACCGTGCTACTGGAATTTGACAGAAACCCGCAAATAAGTCTACGAGCAAGCGAACGCGTCTTGGCTGTACATCGTTCCAGCATTATGCGCATACTGCATGAGGAGACGCAACATCCCTACCATTTACAAAGAGTACAGGCATTGCGCGTTGACGATTACCCCCAACGCGTTGCATTCGCATGCTGGTATTTGCAAGAGCGGGTCGCACAGCCGGATTTTCCATCGTGGATTTTGTTTTTGTATGAATCCTGTTTTACACAGGACGGTGTCCTGAACCTGCACAACATGCACATATGGGTGGATGAAAACCCAAGGTGTACACGTGCCCATGCACGTCAACAACGTTTCGCGTCGCACGTCAACAACGTCAGCGTTTGGGCTGGTATTATCGGTGACATGAAAATCGCCCTCTAGCGGTCACAGTTTGCATTTTCGAACACAAGTTCCTATGTAAATCTTGTTTAACATGATATGACAGACCAGCATGTTAAGTTTGTAAACGACCTTTTGAGACACCCTGTAAATATATATATATATATATATATATATATACAGTGAACTCTCGTTAAGACGGATAGTCAAGGGCAAGCGTTTTTTGTCCGTATTAACGAGAGTCCATTATGATAAGAGTTCACAAATTTGACGTTTTACATTACAGTAAAACAGACTTATTATGTACATATATATTGTAATATGACTAAAAATTTGATTTCTCAGACCATTTTATGCTACTTTACTAAAAATGTACATATATATATATATATATATATATATATACTAGGGGGCTCAGCCCCCTACTCGCTAACGCTCGCCAACCCCCCGTGAATTGCGAAGCAATTCACATTGAGACCGCTTCGCTCGCTCGCCCCTTTTTTTCAGCAATTCTAGCCGGAATAAGTTCTACCATAAAACATTTGAACATATGAAATTGACAATTTATTTTAATGTAAAAAAGTAATTCTCCATTGAAAACACAACTGAAAATGCATTTATTTGGCGCTACCAATGGGCATATAAATCATTTGAATACTATGAAAAAAGGATTTTTTGTACAGCACGACTTAAATTCATTAGAAAAAAAAACTACGTTATAGGAAGATAGTTTGTTTTATTTCATCAATACACCAATAGATGGCGGCAGGTGATATCTAGACAGTTGATTTTTTTTTCTCCGTCTTTTGAGTGATTGAAATTTGTAAATGAATTCTAAATCAGAGTTGAGAATTCATTTGAAATTAACGATATTGCTCATAATTAAAATGAGGAATCATCTCAGACGCTTTGGATTACGTACATGTTATTTTATTTTTAATAATTGCAAGTTTGAGTTTCATTCTATGGTTTCACTTCTCTCACACTGACCGCCATATTGGACGGAGGCGGAGCTGATCTAACACAATCTAGTCTGTTCATTGGTCTGAGCTCTGGAAACTACAGTTGTTGCCAAATCATAAGTTACAAATTCAGCCCTTTTTTCGCGCCACGTAAGACAAATATATATATAGATATTTGAAACTCGAGTTTACATTGAAGAATGCTTACATTGTTACTACATTGGTGCAAACATACATTGGTGCAAACTTACATTGGTGCAAAATGTTAGTACATGAAAGAAAACGGTTGAGAGTACTTAAAAGAAATCCAAAATAAGAAGTAAAAGTCCTTCCGGCCTGTACCGGGAGGAAAAGGTAGCTTTCCTATATCTTCGTTTTAAAATTTTAGCTAATGTTACACGAAAACAGCAACTTAAAATGCAAATAAAACGTTTACAAAAGATTCGTTAATACTGAATTTCAATAAGAAATTCGCCAAATTATTGAGCAATAGCCAAATTGGCTTCATTTATAAAGACTTATTTTGGTCGCCAAATTTGGCGATATTTCGCCAAATGTCGCCAAGTTTGGCGAGAATTTGGCGCTAACGGATATGAATATATAGTTTTATGCGTTTTATTGGGAAAATTATTACAACAATGAAAATTTTTGTAATGTGCTGTCTTGTTTCAAAATGTCAGCCATTCTAGAATTTCAAACTGCTCTATCTCAGCCGTTTTTTAAGATAGAGGTAAGACAGATGTCACGGCTGCCGAAGGCAGTCGCGCATCATCCGCCGATTCCAGGCTCTTGCAGAGCCCATACGAGACACGACCAGGAGGGATCCAGTTTACCCGGGGACCCTCTAGGTGGTGCTCTTCGGCCGGGGGAGATGCGGGGGCGTGAGCCTACCTGCACTTCATCACCCTTTCCCAAATGAGAGGGACGACAAAAGGTCGAAGCGACATTAGTGGGGCCTTATAAAAGGGCCACTAGGTTCACACTTGGGCGGATAGCGAGAGTGAGCCACAGCTTCGTAGCCGGGATCCCAAAAGGGAGCCGGGTCCTAGGCCTAATGTGAAACACTCACACTACCCCATTACTGTACCGCACCTTCCGAATATCGAATCCTAGGGGGGGAGGAAGCGACTAGTTCATTTGGTGCGGCTAGCAGGAGGTGCTTCTCGCCAACCCGGGACCTTGAAGAAACTTGGTCCCAAGCGCATAGACACGCCTGGCTAGGTTAAAGATAGAGGTAAAACAAAAAATGCTCTGGAATCATCGTTTCAATGCCTAACACTAAATTAAAAAATAAATTTGAATTTTTAACTTTTTTTTGTACATTTATTTTAGTTTTAAATTTTTAATTGGCCGCCATCTTGAAACAAAATGGCGGACCAAGCTGGCCAACGAATTCGGTCCAGACATTGGTGAGCTTAATACACACAATTAGTTTCATGAAAATTGATTTATAAATACGAGCGTTATCGTATGACATAGGTCAGATATATATATATATATATATATATATATATGGATATATATATATATATATATATATATATAAATCAACATTTGAACGGAGGGTGGTTTTGGGGTTTGGGGGTCATGATCGGTGAAAATATATCGAAATTTTACGGAACTGCTTTCCTCCGAACGGCTGCAATAGGTAGCTTTATACTTTTTTGTATTGAAAGCTACCTAATATTCATTTGATTTTTCTTGATAAGCGATCTTCCTTCGATATCATTCTCAAGTTTAGCCAATTGTTCAAATGTGTCTCAGAAACATTTTCAGTTGATTGATAAAATTTCTTAATTGTCACCAGCATATCACGGACATCTTGCTCCCGAATAGGAGAGGAGAGATTTCTTCGTCGGCTGCTTCGTGACGTCAGAGGCAAGGTTTCTACTCTTTTCATCTTAAAAATAGAATAGACAAAATTTTGGGATTTCGTTGTCCTGATGAATATTTGTCCATCTTAACGAATGAAATCTTAAACTGTACGTATTAAACGATGTCTGTTACATGCACTTCCTATAGACCTTAACCGGGAATTTCGTTTTTGTACGTAAAAACGAGAAATCCATCTTAAACGGGGCCGTCTTAACGGAAGTTCACTGTAAATATATATTAGAAACATTTGTAAAACACAATGGAAAAAAAACAAATTTTCATTATTCATTCATAAAATTTGCATTTCAGAAGACAACTTGCTGAATTGCTAAATAAGGTAAGAAATGGTGTTAACAAAGATGCGGTATAGTTGGCAGTCATGAATCTTAGTTTATCATTGAGTACAAATATATTTTCAAATATTATAATATTAAATTTATCTTGTAATAAATTATACAGAAACTCATACCAGTAAAAATAAGCGAAAAAAGTTAACCGATTTATGCCTACAAAATAACTACTTGTGATAGTTTTCTCAGTAACTTGAGTCAAGAAATTATGCATCTGTAATGATGTGTAAGGTACGTTCCAAATGTAGAGATCTATTATGTCACTGTATTTTGTAGGCACGCACACATATACTCCTTTTCTGTCTTTTTTCATGATTACAGTTATAGGAATTCAGAAAAACTTCTGAAAAACAATTCCATCTCCAAACACATTCAATAGATTGGTTTAACACTTTCAGCGGCAAAGTACGTCTGCTACTATAATGTTGTAATAATTGAGTTACACCAGAATGTATGAACAAATTTATTTCCAAATAATTAAAAGTTTGTCTTCACGCATATTATAACAGGGTTCGTACGATTGTACCACAATTTTTTAATATAATCTTTCTATTTAAGTAAAATTCTAAGTAAAATTCTCCTTATTTAATAACAGATTAAACAAGGCGAAAACCAGGAAAAATTATACTATTTCAAAAAAGTGGTGCAAACAGTCTGAATAAAAAAATGTAGTTTACTGGCAACAATATTTTGAAATATTTGAATATTAAATTTATCTTAAAATACACTGCTCAAAACAATTAGGGGAGCACATGGTTTTAACGAAATTACACAAATACTTGCACCAATAAGTAACTTAAATTAAAACATCCATAATTTAAACCATAGCGGAAAACAGAAAAATAAAACTTCATATGCAAATCAAAGTTCATGACATCAAAAACCAGAAAAAGGAGATAAGTGAAAAAATCAGGATTTCACAGAAATGTCTGTTTCACTGTCTCAGTTGCGAAATTCAATTGCTCAGCTTTTATTTTGAGAAAAAGGTGATTTGAAAATGTCACAACAACGTGATTTAACGGAATCCATGGCTTGGCGTATTAGAGATAGACTTGAATCTGGGCAAGCACAACGAAGTGTAGCGGACGCTGTTGGAGTTGCAAGAAATGTCCTTGCAAGGCTGTGGAATCGATTCCAAGAAACAGGAAATGTTAGATGTCGACCAGGGCAAGGTCAAAAACGTGCTAGTACAGCAACTGATGAGCGATATCTTCTGTTAACAGTTCTTCAAGGGAATGCTACTCAGCTGCAAAGAGAGTAGCTCTTGGCAACACGATGAAGGATATCCAGTCAAGCATGCGAAATATGCTTCAACAGGATGGTTTCTATGCATGTAGGCCAATGGGCTGTATTCCGTTGACCTCAAGCAACCGTGCGGCCCGAATAAGGTGGACTGCTGAACATCAAGATTGAAGGCCACGGATTGAAGTGAAATGCTGTTTACAGACGAGTCCCTATTCAGCCTGGTGTGTGACACTAAACATGTTTTGGTATGGAGGGAACGGGACACTCGAAATAATCTCACATTCGTTTGTGAAAGATCACATTACAGACAATGTGGGTTGATGGTATGGGCGGGAATCAACATAGGTGGACGTACGGACCAGCATATCTTTTGTAATGTCACTTTGATGGCCCAAATGTATGCAGACGAGATACTGAGACCTCATGTCATACCTTAAGCTTCATCCATGGTGATTCCTTTGTTTTCATGCATGATAATGCCAGACCGCATACGGCTCGTCTGGTGGAGAACATGGATGAAGCTGAAACAACACAACGTATGGAATGGCTAGCATGCTTTCCTGACCTTAATCCGATCAAGCATGTTTGGGACACACTCGGACGACGCATTGCAGCGAGACGAATAGGCTTTCTTTTATTGTCTAAGACTTGAAGATTATTCTTGAAGATTATTCTTCTACGCAATTCTTGAAGAGCGGAACAGTATTCGTCAAAGTCTTATCGATACCCTCATCGCATCCATGGAAAACAGGTGTGCAGCAGTCTTAGCTGTTCGAGGGGACTACATGCCGTATTAAAAATCTTGCATCATTACTAAACAATACTTTTTTTGTCACTTACATGTAACCAAATTGTTTCCCTAAACCATCTTTTCATGTTCTTTCCATCGTTTCAAAGAATTAAAGCTCCCTTACAATTGTTTTGCGTCTTTTTTATCTGCATTGTGCATGGATACACGTGTACTCTCCATTTTATACCAATGCATGGCGGTCGCGCACGGTTCTCTTCTCTTATTTGCTTGCTCTCCTAATTTTTTTAAGCGGTCTGTATATACCACTTAATTTTAATTTGAAAATTCCAGAATGACACCAGAATTTTTTAATTAAACATTGCATTTATAAAGTAGATGAAGGAAAGTTTTTAATTACTTCCAAATAAATATTTTTCTAAATCCTGGTGCCAATACATCATTTCAATATTTTAGCAACAAAAGTATTTTGCCGTTTGAATATTTACGCGGCTCTTTTAATTATAATTTTAATTTTAATTTACTTTTTTAAATGTATAAACTCTTTTAATGCAACCCTTTCGTGGGCTTCTCCTTTTTCGCCTGCTGACATTTTGATTATGTGATTCCAGTGCATCGGAGAAGCGAATTGAAATATATATATATATATATATATATATATATTAATGTAGAAGTAATTTGGCCGCTGTCCTGACAACGTGCGTATTTTCGCGGCTTCCAAATGTTAGTAAAAATGTTTCTTGAATTGTATAAAAAAATTATCTTTTTTACGTATAATGAATAGTCTATATTTAAAATGCATTAGTTCTGAAATTAAATAATGTTTATTCTGAAATTAAAATTTTAAATTTTGTGTATACAGCTATTTTATGTGAATGTAATCAAGCATTTTTAACTGGCGAATTTTCTTAAAATCTTCAATCATAGAAGAAAAAAACTATCGTTCTGCAGCTTAACAGTTGTCTTCATTCAGAAAATTATCAATGTTTTTCAAACAATTATTTAACTCGAGTATTTAATTAATTATTATAAACTTCAAATTCTTGAATAACTCGACGTAGATTATTATTTCATGAACTTTCCTGAAATATCGTTGACATTCTTCGTATAATTTTTCAGCCCCTGAAAGGGCATGCCAACACTGGTGAATGGAAAAAAAATAGCGAATTAAAAATAGCGCCCTCTTACGAATGATTGTGTTTTTGCATGCTGGCTATTCCGGGCGAAATGTTAGTTTCTAAATCTGACACTGCAAAAAGTACAGCACTTTTTCCACAAATACAACTACAGAGGAAGGTTCCCAGTTGGAGAATACATCCCGCAGAAGAGACATCTCACTTACAGATAAATACAACCAGGCACGGTTTTGAACACAGCTACTCTCCCCGCTGTCCGACCATTTTCACTGACGGGTCACGCACGGAGACTGGCGTGGCAACAGCATTCTGTGCCATGAAAGGCGAGGTCGTGACCCATAAGTGGGCCTGCAGAATCGGTGATAACAACACTGTCTTCCAGGCTGAGCTGTTCGCGATTCTGTGGGCATTGGAATGGATTGTCTCTAACCCAACAGTACAATTTTTCAGGCTATATTCAGACAGCCTCTCCAGCCTACAAGCAATCTTTACTCACCGCACAAAACATCCCATTGTACTCCAAATAAAACTACTTTTAAAAGACCTTGCACGGCGAGTAGCCCTGGGCCATGTGAAGGCACACATTGGCATTGCTGGCAATGAATTAGCTGATAAATTGGCAAAAGAAGCTACGGGAAGCACAAATATTGATCTTTCCCTCCCTGTTCCCCCATCCTACATTAGAGGGTTTTTAAAGTCTAAAATCATTCCTCAGTGGCAGGACCACTGGGATTACTCGGATAAAGGTCGACATACCCACAAATTGCTCCCTTTTGTCTCCCTAAACCTGCTTAACCTCGCCCCCCACACCTCAGCGTTCCTCACAGGACATGGTCCATTCCCTACTTACCTCAAATATTATAAACGTGCAGCCTCCAATGTGTGTCCATGTGGCCAGCGGGGCTTGCCTTCTCATTACTATTTTGACTGCCCACTGACCGTTGCCTGGCATCTCAGATCTCCCGAAATTCCCCCACCCTCTTGGCTAACCAATATTCTAACAAGACCAATCTTACTAAAAAAATTAAAAAATATTTTTAATTTCTTAATGGATTTATCGAACTTAACAAATTAAGTAACCAACTCTAGCTTTTATCAAATTTTTAACTAAACATATTAAATTCTTCACCACCAATCAGTACTGTAATTGATCTTCCTACCCTCCTTCTCCTGCCTTTTCCTTATTTTGGCTGTACCTTGTCAGTGTTTGAGCACCTTGCTGTGCTCCCTTCGCAGTCTTTAGCAGCGGCCTCATCTCTCCAACGCAACAACTTGTGGCGCCATCTGTCGCCAGTGTGCGCCATCTGGAAACTGCGCTTCTCAGATTCCGGCGCAACATTATTATCCAAGGACCGCCTTGGCCGCGAACTGCGTGTCATGACGCAGGAGCGTTAAGGACTGTTCACCTACAAGTTCTTCATCACTGCACCTGCCGCTGTCTGTCGCGAGGGAGTGCAGGCTCCAGCGGTTCAGGCTTATTTCAGTTTATTTTTCTTTTTTTTTTGTTTTTAGCTTTCTTGCCTGCCCCTTGTCGCGCTTAGGCTTGTCCTGGCAGTGCCGGCCTTTGGCCTAGTTTGTATTTTCTTTCTTTCCTTTTTTTTGTTGTTTGGGCCGTTTGCGCGTGCGCTGGCGGTCTCGGCGTCGTGCCTTCCCTTCCGCCGGTGGCTGGAATCACCCAAAACGAATCCCCGCGTGCCGGGGAACATCCCGGGGGAGGTGCTAACGCTCTACGGCCTGGCTTTGCTGGGCCGAGTGGCCCCCCTTAGGCATTCAAATTCCCTATCTCATACACTTTTCGAAATTGGCTCAATAACACCTAATTTTAGCGCGATCGGAACACGCATTACAGCTCTCTGATTACTAGGCCAACTCGCTGACACAAAAAATGGCGGCTATCCGAAATGTATTTTTTTAAGCTTTTGTACGGTCCCTTTTCTTTGAATGTCATTATATTCTAAAAGTATTATTTGCGTAGCTTAATCTCAGAAAAAAAAACTCGGATAATACCTTTATAAATTATTTGTATCTTAATTCAAGGGACCTTACAAATGTTGAAAAATAAATCCGCGTACGACAGCTGCAATTTTTCAATTAGTGTGTAGGTCTGAACACTAGCCACTAGTATTCAGAGGGTTGTGTGCGGGTAGTCACTTTAATACGCATAGATGACATTTTATCATAACCGATATCCAAACGTTAAAAAATTATTGCGACCCTGTAGCTAGAATATGTAATTTTACATTAAGTTTAATAAACATAATGCAAAATTTCTTATGTTTACCGTATATACACACGTATAAGAGGCAGGTTTGCCAGTTTGGCCTTTTTTTAATTCTGAACTTTCGCATTCACACCATAAACTTTCTATAATGTTCTTTTGTTTATTAATGACATACTTTTCGTGATTGCTTAACCCATTCGGGACCATGGGTGCATATATGCACCCTTAAAAAGAGCATACAGAATTTGTTTTAGGCACCAGTAAAAAATAAAAATAATATTTGCTTTTCCTAATTAGAGCGGTTTTGTGATAATTTAAGTAAAGGTAGCTTAAAAAAAATGGTGCCAACCGAATAAAATTTGTGTAAAAGCCGCCTTTCCCAAAGGGGTTAAAATAAAAATTCTTCTCTCAGAATTTCTGGTACGAAATCAAAATTTCTGAATTAAAAAATGCCAAACTCTCACCCTGATATTTGGTCGAACCCGATATTCGAGAGAAATAATGTGTTCTTCCAATCGAATACCAGTACTTCGTTCTAGTGATGTTCCTCTAACTTAATCTCAGAAAATTTCTACAAATTTTGCGATTAAATAAAGTGGAGAAGTCGTTTCAAAAATCCTGAAATTCAAAAGGTAAGAGATGTTATTTGTTTCAAATTTTGGGGTTCACTAATACGCGAGTAATTTCAGTCAATATTTAAAATATACAATTTAAATACATTGATTTCACAATTTAATCGATACTAAAACAGGTGCAAATACAATATAAAAGTTTCAAAACCTTAAAACCATTTTAAAAGAAACCCATATTTCAAAAATAGTTTGAGCGCTTTTAGCTAAACACTAGCCATCATCAGAGGAGTTAAAAAAAAGATGATTTTTTTTCTTAGCCCTTTTTTTAATTCCTCTGATGACAGCTAGTGTTTATGTGAAAGCGCTCGAAATATATATATATATTTAAATGGTTTAAATGCTTTAAAACTTTGATATTTTATTTGCGCCTATTTTAGTAACGATTATATTATGAAATCATTGTATAATACATTGTGTATTTTAACTTATTAAGATGAATATGACGTTCAACATATGGAATAGTAGTAAACATTTTTATGCAAAAGTTTTATGAGTTTCATCAATAACGTTCAGAGGGTTCGTACTGTTGTGACAAAACTGTTAAATAGAATATTTGCTTTATTTAATTTCAGAAAAGTATTATTCGAAAAATATTATAAGATTATACGATTAAAATAGGTACTTACTAATTCTGGTTTTGAGCTATTAAACAGAAGCATTCTAATCTGAAATAGTGGTGGAAAACTTATTCGAAATTCTAACGTGTGTATGTATCTTGCATCCTCTTGAAATAAAAATAACGCATTAACACACGACTAGCTGATAAGAAAATAAATAAACTATTTGTGTTTATATTATCACTGTATCGACGCAAGCATATCATATAATCCAGATAATGTGCCCGTCAAGTTTAATACACGGTACTTAATATGTCATTTGCAGATGTTTGAGAATGACAGCAAGTAATGGGTTGTATTTATTTTACCCTGAGAAAAAACGTAACTCATAAATTTTATTTTATAAATATTACGAAATGTCGACATCAAAGAGAAGATGTTGCATGGAGGTAAAGAGAATTATATTTACAAATTTTTCAACTTTAACGCGCTTTTTTTTAAATCTTGATTTATCTTTAAAACAGTCGCGTATAGTGAGTGTCTGTTTAGGGGGTACTGAATGCATGTCTGTCAAATTTATTCTTTATTATTACCACTCTTTTTAAAAATAAATCTTCTGCCTTGTTTATTAGCAGAACGTTCTACCATTAAATAAAACTAGGATTTAAAAAAAAATAATGGTGACAAAGAAATATATTTGTCAGCCTTGCATTTAGTGTCCCCCAACAGGCAGTCACAAGCCGGCATTGCTTGAAAATATCCTAGAATAAGTGTAGGACATAGAATACTTTTGAAAGTGGTACGATTTGAATACATATTAGTCAACTGGAGTGTATATGGCTTCATCCGTAATCAAAGGCATTTAGCACTACCTCAAATTGCGATTGTCAGATTTAAAAAAATAATAAAATGAGTATTTTAGAGGCATTTATAAACCACATTTCAAGAAAAAGAAACTTTCATATTTTATTTTCGGAATTTACGTTGGAAAAGACTTTACAAATTTGTAATACTTACACGATCTAGTTACCCGATACTTACATTATCTGAATACAGATATTTTGTTGCTTTGTAATAAAATAAGGTAAATATTATTACATGGAAACAGTGGTAGCAATGACGCGGAATAGTTGACAACCACGAATCTTAGTTTATCATTTGAGTAAAATTATTTTGTGAAATATTAGACATTAGACTATTAAAATTATCTGAAAATAGTTATGCAAAAACTGAACCAGTAAAAGTAAGACGAAACATTTAAGGCATATATGCAAACCAACTCATACTTTGCACTTCTATTCACCTGCGACTGTTCAAGAAATTATGCATCCGTAGTGGTGTGTAAGTTACGTTTGGAAATTTAAGAACTGTTGTGTAAAGCACAGACAATTTCGTATAATTTTCGTTAAAAATGTTTTAGCAATTCGGAAGAACTATTGAAAACAGGTCCTATCTTTGATGATTTCTAATAGATTGCAATAGTTATAGCTTAAAATTATATATTTTATTCATCTCTCTAAACAGAACTAAAAAAGTCCTTCCGGCCTGTACCGGGTGGAAAAGGTAGCTTTCCTCTATCTTCGTTTTAAAATTTTAGTTAATGTTACACGAAAACAGCAAGTTAAAATGCAAAGAAACGTTTAGAAAAGATTCGTTAATACTGAATTTGAATAAGAAATTCGCCAAATTATTATTGAGAAATAGCCAAATTGGCTTCATTTATCCAAATGTTATTATATTTCAAATAACGTGGAGAGTCAAAATACGTCCATTAGAATTAACTTTTAAATATTCACTAAACCACTTTTATTTTGCTTAAAAGACGTCACACATAAACATTAAAGATGTTAAAATTTAAATTTAAAATTTACATGTTTCGATTTGTTCATCAAATCGTCATCAGAATATAAATATAAACACAAATACAATGTACATAAAAACGCGAGATTAAATTAATTAAAAATTAAAAACCAGAGAGTCTGAACAGTCACTATGTGAAAGAGGTACAACGCCCTCTATACGTTTAATTTTAACACTGCTTTTAGATTCATCAACAGACCGCATCCCACTATTATTCAACCACTCAACCCAAATTTTCGGAATATTAAATGACAACGTATCATTACATGCTTTCGATCTTTTAAAATATATTTCAATAGATTCCCTCACAAAAAGTTGAAAATAAAGACTGGAACAATAAATCAATTTAGCTTCATTAAATAGGATGTTGATGCTCTCTCTATTATTTAACCTTGATAAGGCAGTATTCCCTCTCCCATACTTAATATCTGCGATATGCTCCTTACATCTAACATTGAATTTCCTCTGTGTCATGCCAACATAATAGTTTCTAATACCCCCCTCTCTAATAAATGGCGCCAATTTTGGCGAGAATTTGGCGCTAACGGATATGAATATATAGTTTTATGCGTATGATTGGGAAAATTATTACAACAATGAAAGAAAATAATTTGCGAGTAATCGCGTTAATGTGCTGTTTTGTTTCAAAATGTCAGTCATCCTAGAATTTCAAACTGCTCTATCTCAGCGATTTTTAAGATAGAGGTAAACCAAAAAATGCTCTGGAATCCTTGTATCAAGGCCTAACACGTAATTAAAAAATAAATTTGAATTTTTAACTTTTTTTGTATATTTATTTTAGTTTTAAATTTTTAAATAGCAGCCATTTTGAAACAAAATGGCAAACCAAGCTGGGCAACGAACTCGGTCGAGACATTGGTTAGCTTAATACACACAATTAGTTTCATCAAAATTGATTTATAAATACGAGCGTTGTCGTATGACATAGGTCAGATATATATATATATATATATATATATATATATATATATATATATATATATATATGGATATATCTATATATATAAATCAACATTTGAACGGAGGGTGGTTTTGGAGTCTGGGGGTCATGATCGGTGAAAATACATCGAAATTTTCAGGAACTGCTTTCCTCCGAACGGCTGCAATAGGTAGCATTATACTTTTAGGTAGCTTTCAATACAAAAAAGTATAAAGCTACCTATTGCAGCCGTTCAGAGGAAAGCAGTTCCGGAAAATTTCGATATATTTTCACCGATCATGACCTCCAGACCCTAAAACCACCCTCCGTTCAAATGTTGATTTATATATATAGATATATCCATATATATATATATATATATATATATATATAACCATAAATGAAACATTATCATAACACCAACTTAAACAATGAAATAAATAGTTGACAATGAAAGATTCCCCAACACACTTAATATGGAATCAAACACATTGAAAGAATAAGAAATTAAATAAAAATTGAATAAATGGAATTAAATGAAATGAAATTTGTGGAATTTAGACAGAATTATCAAGTCCCAATTGCCTAAATATCACAAATAAAATGAAATGAGATGTTTCATCATCATATTAGCCATACATTGCTAAAAAATATGATATTGGGACTACATCTCAAATACAATGATTCAAATCAGTGATAAAATAAAAAATAAAATACAACATTAAAAAGGAAAGAAGCCATACTTATAAATTACAGAGAGAACATTTAATAGAGACATTAAGTATAAAATCCATAAAGATGAAAAGAGATATAAATAAGATACCTTGCAATTCATGAACCATCATGAAAACTCCAACATGACTGGGGAATGAATTGCATATAAAATCATAACATGTTGCCAATTTTAGAAATATAAATTGCTTAGAAATATAAATTGCTTAGAAATATAAATTTTTTTGCAGTGATGCCAGAAATAATGTTAAAATATAATGGATTATAAAATAAACAGGAACATTAGTGCTGCCATCTATTAGTAAAAGTGAATATAATCTGAATCGAAGGAATTGGATGGAAATAAATGTTTCATAATTCAACCAAATTACTATCTTAATTGATACCAATTAGTTAAATAATAAATAAATGAAATTAATTAATAAATAGAAAATCGAATTACATTAAAGGATGTATTAATGAATAATACTATGTTATAAATAAGTATTAAGATGGAAAAATTAATAATAAAAAACAACTTAAAATAGTGCTGCCCTCTAGTGGTAAAAGTAAATATAAAGGAATGGATGGAAATTAGTGTTTAATAATTAAACCAAATTACTATCTTAATGATAGCCATTAGTTAAATAATAAATAAATGAAATTAATTAATAAATAGAATGTTGAATAATATTTAAGTAATGGATGTATAAATTAATAATACTATGTTATAAATAAGTAGTAATATGGAAAAATTAATAATTAATGCAACATTAAAAATGTACCATTAAATGACAACAACGATTAAATAACTGTACTGAAAATGCAACATCAATTAAAATAAATTAAATTAAAATACTAAAGATTTGAATTAAGAATCAAATAATTTAAAATTAATATTGTTTAAATATTGAAATGAATTAGTCACAAATAATGTGGCTTCAAACAAAGTTAAATTAAATAAAAACACTTAATAAAATTAAAACATATTATATTAACACTGTATAAAAGTAAACATTATCTTAGAAGTAAATATGGTATTGTCCACCAAAGGTATTAATCCAAATCATTAGATCAAATACATTCTTAATATTAATGAATATAAATTCATTTAAAATAATTAAATAATGAATAAGTAAATCTAACTAAATTAATATACATATAAAAATAACACATCGCAGTCCATTATAAAATGTGTATGATCAAACAATTGTGTAAATCAAAATGACCCCTTCTTTTTTTTTTTTTTTTTTTTTTTTTTTTAATATAAATTAAACATGCTTATTTTCCATACAACGCCGCCACACACCTCCTCAATCCAACGTCTACCCACCCAACCGTCCTATTATATATATATATATATATATTTTTTTTTGTAAATATTTATAAGATTATATGATTTTTTTTATACATTTTTGAAACGCATGTGTTAATTTGGTTGTAAAGATCAAATAGGAACTAACTATATATTAAGGAATATATGAATTTTTTTGGAAAACCATGTTGTAATGCTTCATAGATAAGTTTTTTAATATTTTTGTAAATAAGTTGAGAAGAACATAAACTTTTTATTCTGTAAATATGATTAAAGAGTATATTACGATATACAGAATTATGAAGACATGATTTAAAATTAGTAAATGAATTAACTTTAAATTTAAATTCTTTACGTTTATCAAATAGATCTATTATTGTTTTGTTTTCTTTTAATGTAATTTTAAGATCTAAAAAGTTAATAGTATTGTTAGAAAGGAGGTTTTCCGTTAATTCTAAATTAGTAGGATAATCAACTGGAAATATAGAAATATTAGTGTGATCAGTGGCAATTAAAATAATGTCATCAATATAACGATATAAATGTATATTACTATTAAAAATCGTACGTTCATAATGATACAAGTATAAATCTGAAAGTATATATATATATATATATATATATCTGACTTATGTATACGATAACGCTCGTATTTATAAATTAATTTTGATGAAA
The DNA here is from genome assembly GCA_963931845.1 of Maratus michaelseni. Classification (NCBI taxonomy): domain Eukaryota; kingdom Metazoa; phylum Arthropoda; class Arachnida; order Araneae; family Salticidae; genus Maratus; species Maratus michaelseni. The sequence goes on along the minus strand of OZ007600.1, from coordinate 250,367,856 downwards.
CAAATTGTGTGTATTAAGCTAACCAATGTCTCGACCGAGTTCGTTGGCCACTTGGTCCGCCATTTTGTTTCAAGATGGCGGCCATTTAAAAATTTAAAACTAAAATAAATATACAAAAAAGTTAAAAATTCAAATTTATTTTTTAATTACGTGTTAGGCCTTGATACAAGGAGTCCAGAGCATTTTTTGGTTTACCTCTATCTTAAAAAATGGCTGAGATAGAGCCGTTTGAAATTCTAGGGTGGCTGACATTTTGAAACAAAACAGCACATTAACGCAATTACTCGCAAATTATTTTCTTTCATTGTTGTAATAATTTTCCCAATCATACGCATAAAACTATATATTCATATCCGTTAGCGCCAAAATTGGCGACATTGGCGACAAAATTGCAAAATGGGTGACATTTAGCGAAATATCGCCAAAATTTGGTGACCAAAATAAGTCGTCATAAATGAAGCCAATTTGGCTATTCCTCAATAATTTGGCGAATTTCTTATTCAAATTCAGTATTAACGAATCTTTTGTAAACGTTTCTTTGCATTTTAACTTGCTGTTTTCGTGTGACATGAGCTAAAATTTTAAAACGAAGATATAGGAAAGCTACATTTTCTTCCCGGTACAGGCCGGAAGTATTTTTTTGTATTGAAAGCTACCTAATATTCAACTTTAAACATTTCAGAAGGAAAAAGATATATGTCGCTGTAAACTGTAAACTCTATTAAAAATTTTTTGGAACAGGTTTTAATTAAATTATGTATAAACTAGGGGGCCTACCCCCTGCGAGTTACGCTCGCCAACCCCCGCTCATATTCGAGGCCTCTAAAAACATGACAGCGTGCTTTGTTTTAAAAATATTGGTAAATCTGTAATTGGGTTGCCATGCTTTTAACGTTTTAATGGGGCATTTTTTGATTATCATGGCCTCATATACAGCGGTTGCGACAACTGACGACTGTTTTCGGGATTGATAAGTAAAATCAATTACAACTTGAAAACCAGCTTGTATAAAATGCTTAGATTTAAATTGTGGCTACCTCTCGGACTTTTATAACATCGATCTGTTTTCTATTCTTCCTTTGCGTTTAAGGATGAGAAAAATTCCATCTGCTTGTGAATAACATTAAGAACCACGGTATTGAAAAGTACTATGTTATAGACATTTTCAGTAACAGGTTTTATTTTCTCTCTATTTTAGTGCACCATCATGCATATTTTCATGTTATTTTAAATATGTAAATTATTTATTTTAATTAATATGTATATACGAATTTTATAATAATTATTTATCATAAAAAATTAATTAAATATTTTGTGCATGCATGCCTGCATTTATTCGGCATCGATTGATGAGATATTTAAACAAATTTGCTATCCGCGATACTTTTACATCATGTTATGTCACTTGAATATTGTCCATAACAAAATCGGGTACTTTTCCAATATAGGATCCTTTGCTTTTAGGTTTGGCGTAATTCGAGCTTCAAAAAGGGATAGATTCGTTAATATACATAGATTTGTTGCCAAAAGTTATGAAAACAAACCCAATGAACTTTTGGTGCTTTTCTATTATAGGGGTCTTGACGCTTTTCTAAAAAGCTTGGCGGAAAAACCAAGCAGATATTTTAGTCTCCTTCCGTTCAGTTGGGCAATTATTATTTTATATATTCGTTTCAAATATCCGAATTAGTGATTTTATAAATTCGTTTAATTAAATTTTACAAAAAAATAACAAAATGATATCAATAAATAATAATTACTATTAATTCCTTTTGCTCCCTTTCTTTTGCGTTTACACAAATGACGTCATTTGGACGAATTTATTCAAAATATTTTCAGTTTATAAATTAAATTAAATGCTGACAGACGATTGAATCCTGACGATAGAAATGTAATTTTTTTTTTTCAAATTTTCCTCAAAAACATAATTTAATCAAATCTTGTCTTCATTATTGATTGAAATAAAAGATAAATTCAATTTCAATTTGAAAATGACGAATAAAAAGAAATCAATAATCCCTATCGGGATCCTGTTCAATTTTTTCCCTTTTTTGTCACAAAAAACTGTCTAATTAGTTGCCATCATTACAGAAATGTCATTAAAATTAAAAAAAAATAATATCTCGAAAACTAATTCCAATTTCAAAATTCTATTACCAGTTTTGACATCCGCGGATTTTTATGGACAATTGGTATTAATTTCACCATCAAGCGTTTAATATTTTATTAAAAATAGCCTGAAACATAATCAGTCGTTTAATCAGCCGTTTCATAAAATCGTTTCATAAATTCGTTTCATAAAATCGTTTCACAAATTCGTTTCATTAGGATTTTATATACAGGGTGTTCCGTTAAAGGGGTCCAATATTAATAGGGGTAATAGAGGAGATCACATGGAGCATAAATCAGTATATAAAGCCTGGTCGGATCTCAATAGTTTTCAAGTTACAGCAAATAGAATGAAAATTCGGAAAATTGAAAAAGAACCCTCATTGCTAAACTATCGATAATGCTACATAAAAACGAAGCACATATTTAGAAAGAGCAGAAAAAAACCTACAAAATGACATCAATTGTATTAAAATAGCAATATTTATTGACGAGTTACAAGCCCTGAAACAGTGAAAAAAGTACGAAATCCAATATACATCAAAATAGTTAATCGTTAATTCCAAAAAGACAACTCTAGCTACAACAAGGAAAATGTAGTAAAATTTGGTCCATTCCGAAAACTTTCGAAAAAGCTTACAATGAACCATATCGGTTTAATTGTGTGAGAGAAATTAATCAGTTTCTTAGTTACAACTCCGCTTTCTTTGACACTAGCAAAGGTTAAACTCCGCCCATCACGATTGGAAACACCGCCTTTTTAATTACTCTCAACTATACATTTTCGATCATGCTTCTTCTGAGATGCAACATTTTTAATTATTCAAGAGTTGAATGAACCAAAATAACTTTACAATAATAGTCTACATTTTAAAGTGGTCTTTTATTGATATAAAGCTTAAGTTAAATTCCTTAAAATTAAACTGGTGGTGAAAATTCGGAAATAATTAAAAATATTGCGATTTGTAACTATGCAAGAAGTTTCAGTACATGTTTTACATGGACAATTATTGTATGTATATGTGCATCATAATTTATGATAGGAAATAATAATAACAAATAGCATAATAATTTTATTAATTATAAATTTAAAAAAGACACTAAATTTTAAATTAATTCATACAAACTTTGTAATTTACAATTTGAGTACACCACAGTCTGTGACTTACAAAATACTGTGCCAAAAAGTGTTGAAAATAAAAGAAAAATGACAAATAAAGAATTACATTCCACGTACTTTATGACATATGTGAAGCATAGTCTTCTGGACTGCGCTGCACAGTTCAATGTCGGAAGGCAGACGAACGGACATTATTATAATAGGTGTTCGAAGTTGCGCCCATTAACAGAATCGCACAGCCGACAGCGACGTCGTAAAGATTGGCGAACACGCCGAAAAACTCCGACGGAGTTGGGAATGTCTCCTACAGCGACAACGATTCGCGCTAGTAAATCCTCCGGTGTATCCACAGGCGTTTCATACACCAGCGATTTAAGGTGTCCCCAAACAAAAAAGTCTAACGGATTGAGGTCTGGAGAGCGTGCAGGCCAAGCAACAGGTCCACTGCGTCCAATCCATTTCCCAGGATATGTTGAATTGAGGTGATTGCGAACACCTATGAAAAAATGTGCCGGTGCGCCATCGTGCATAAACCACATATTGTGGCGCAATGTTGCTGGCACATTTTGCAGTAACTGCGGTAAGATATCCCGTAGGAAAACCAAGTACGTACTGCCATTGAGTACATCTGGGAGTAAATATGGTCCTATGAGATAATCGCCGAGGACACCTGCCCATATGTTCACACTGAACTTTTGTTGTGCGTTCGACGGGAAAACAGTGTGCGGATTTGTATATGACCATGTGTGCATATTGTGCGTGTTTACCACGCCCTCTGTCGTAAATGTTGCTTCATCAGTAAATAAAATATTTTCCAGAAATTGTGGATTATTTTCTGTTACATTAAGCAACCAGCGTACGAATTCTGTCCGCTGAGCACAATCTGTTACTGATAACAGTTGTACCCGCTGCACATGAAAGGGGTGCATGTTTTCTGCACGCAGAACACGCCACACACTTTGGTGAGAAACACCGACTTCAGACGCAGCAGCTCGTGTACTCGTGGAGGGGTTATCTTTAAAAATATTCAGTACATCTTCTCCCATTGCAGGTGTTCGTACATGTCGAGGTTTCCCTGCATCAATGCTTGCTGTATTAAACGATCCAGTCTCCCGTAATCGTCTATCGATTTTTATGAAGAGTTTCGAACTTGGGCAACGTCTCCTTGGAAATTGCTCACGGTACATGCGCTGTGCTAGACATGCATTTCCATGAGCTTGCCCGTACATCAAATGCATGTCCGCATATTCTTCGTTAGAGTATTCCGGCATAATTATTATACATCAACTTACTACAATCCCACTTACAACAGCCTCCCTTTAACATAACGCCCACTGATGACTGCTGTTTTATTACACTTTTCTTCCTATACACATGGAAAATTTGCATAAAAAGTACTTCTTCTTCATCATCCTGAAAGTTCATGGAGGAAACGTAGCAGTCACGGAGTTTGCTTTAAGACAAGGCGAGAGCTGCACAATATGTCATTCACTTGACCAAACTGAATAATGAAAGGGTATTGATAGAGGTTGATCAGAAATGTATAATTGAAAGATATTAAAACGGGGTGTTTACAATCGTCATGGGTGGAGTTTCGCTCTTTCCGAGCGTGCAACAGTACAGAGTTGTAACTAGGGAACTCCTTGATTTCTCCCATACAATTAAACTGATATGGTTTATTGTCAGCTTCTTCGAAAGCTTTCGGAATGGACCAAATTTTATAACATTTTCCTTGATGTAGGTAGAGTTGCATTTTTGGAATTAACGATTAACTATTTTGCTAAATATTTGATTTTGTATTTTTTCACTGTTTCAGAGCTTGTAACTCGCCATTAATTTTCAATATTCTAAAACAACTTATGTCATTTCGTAGGATTTTTTCTGCTCTTTCTAAATATGTGCTTCGTTTTTATGTAGCATTATCGATAGTTTAGCAATGAGGGTTTTTTTACAAATTTCCGATTTTTCATTCTATTTGCTGTAACTTGAAAATTATTGAGATCCGGCCAGGCATTATATACTGATTTATGCTCCGTGTGATCTCCTCTATTACCCCTATTAATATTGGACCCCTTTAACGGAACACCCTGTATATAGGGTAGATAATATACATTTTCCCTTCAAATGGTTAAATGCATGCATTAATATAAATATTATTTCATAGTTACAACATCATTACAAATGGAATGTAATTATCATTTAGGCTATAAAGAGGTGCTTATCATTGAGTACCACAATGCCATATTTTAGAATGAATTGATTTTATAATCATTTAATGGCTTTAATAATAACTTTATATTTTCATACAAATAAATCGAACAAATAATAATAATAATAATAGTAACAGATTATTTTGATGTAAAGAAAAAGTTACAAAAAATAAAAAAATAAAAGATAAAAAAGCTGTGTGAAGAAAAATGATAGCGGTATCAAAAGACAACAACCTTTCCCCATAGACATATCTTACAATATCAAGTGCCAAACCTTCCTAAAGTGATAACGTTGTAAATGTGCAGCCCCTGTAGTCTAAAAAAAACAATGGTTGCGTTACAAATTAATAATATTATGATACTCCAAACATAATGAAATCGATATGCATCACGAAGGTGGAATGCAACAAGTTCTCTCAGTTTCTCCGGAGTAAAGATTAATTAGTATTTGTATGTAGTTCATTTACAGAGGTTCACAAATAATTCCGTTCTTCTATGCTGTATGGAGAAAAATCGTCTGCATTGCATTTTAATCATTTCACGATATTTTAAAACTCGCCGCAACGTTGCACTACAACATTTATACTTTAGAGCATGAATCATTCCGTTACAGAACCAGATACACACCCCAAAAAAATCGGATACCGGATCGGTTCGATTGACAAATGCAGGACATGCGTTTTCAGCTAGGTTTGCTGCATCTTAAAAGTTATCTATTTTTAATGAATTACGTGTGCATGTAAACACTACATATGGTATTCAGGGCTACACGAAATAAATCGCACACATTACCGGATATGGACAGCATTTGCCGAAAATGAAGTTTTACTTTGTTATGTGTTTTTTTTTTTTTCTGTTTGATTTTGTATCTGAATTATGTATCTCAATGTCTGAAAAAATAAAGTTTCTTAACGATATTCTGTCAGTGTTGGAAATTATTTTATAATCTATGCCTGATGAATGATGTTTCGTTCTTGTTATAGTTTAACTATTTTACGGACGGTGATTGATTTTGGACCACTTGATTTTAATCCGTAATTGTCTCATTGGTATCATTATCTATACTATTAAAAACCGTTCGCGTAACTATCTATGTAACCTCAAAAACTCGAAAACCACAGGGCGCAAGACTAGGAAATTTTGCACACGGGTAGCTGGTAGGGCGGTCATGAACGATCGGGGCAAAAAATTCGAAAATTTTAAATAGAGTTTTGATAGATTAAATATTAATTAAAATCCATCTACAAAGACATCTCACCAAAAATTCAAAAATACGCTTTTCTATTTTCGGTTGGTTGGTTGTATAAAATCTCCGCAGGAGTCATTAAATAAATCAAGGCATGAATCATTGCAATTCCCAGTCGAGTGTTTAAAATCGATGGATCAGAGATTATAAGAGATGTAGACAATCAACTTAATTATTGACCGTTGCCAAATGATAAAAACTTAATTTTAAAAGATTTTATCGACTTAATGAATGATAATTAGCTGGGTTTAAGGGGTTTTTTTACATGACATATATTAGTATGATAGAGATTATTAATACAGAAATCTTTATTTAACAGATTATTTGTTAAATTTGCGGGGATGGGCAGGGGTGGGGGTCAACGACTTTTTATTAAATATCACATATTTTTTACTTGACCGCGCGCCACCTGGCGGCGGCTTTTTCATTAATTGACCCTCCTTATTAATAAATCCAAATCTGCTGCTCTAATTTCAACTGAACTAATTACATTTAACAAATTTAACATTTTTTTTATTCACCCGTAACGTTTAATCGCTGTTTTATATAGATGATACCGCTATTTTAGAATAACAATTTTCCTAAAAATTAAATTTATGTTCCTAATAAAAGTACAGAATCCGTATTCAGTTGATGCATACCAACGATCGAAGTTAATAATTTGTGGTTGAGAACTTGACCTCGCGCCTCCTCACGGCCCCTCCCTCAAGGTTTTTTCTCTAACTGCGCTTTATTTCCAGATCTCAGGTAATTATGTTCCGAACTTCTCCAAACCAGTTCCATTTTGCTAAATTATCATAAAAATCAGCATTCATAGCTTCAGGGTGTACTTCTAGAAAACAGTTACCAGTATTTCCGAATAAGAGTCTAAGACAAATTTCAAATTAAGTTCCTAGCATAACCAAATGAATCAATCTTTAAAGAGCATATAGTGGCTCTTTTAATTTATCATTTGCTGAAAGACACTTGAACATCCGCTCCTCCCGGCCCCTCTCTCAAGGATTTTTGTCCAATTGTACCCTGTTTCCATATCTCAGCAACTAATTTTCCGATTTCCGTGCAACTGATTCCAAACATCATATTTAACTTAATAATCAACATCTATATAATTTATAATAATTTTTTATAATAATATAAAGTAAATTTGTGAGTAGCGGGTACCACTATTTCCGAATAACAGTCTAAGACAAATTTCTAATTAAGTTCCTAGCTTAACCAAACGAACGAATTTTTAAAGATGCATAGTGGTCATCCTAATTAGTAATTTACTGAAGTGAACTTAAACATTCGCTCCTCCCCGGCACCTCCTTCAAGGTGTTTTTCTCTAACTATGCCCCGTTTCCATAACTCAGCAACTATCTTTCCGATTTCAACGCAACGGATTACAAACATTATAATTAACTTCATAATCACCCTCTATAACATTAAAGTAAATTTATGAGTAGTAGTTACTACTATTTCCGAATAATAGTTTAAGCCAAATTTGTAATTAAGTTCATAGCTTAACCAGACGAACAAATTTTAAAAGATGCATAGTGGTCCTATTAATTAGTCATTTTCTGAAGGACACTTGAATATCCCCTCCTCCCGGTACCCCCCCTTTACTGCAATGTGAGATATACATATTACGGACACCATGTTGCAATACTAACAAGCTGTAGCGGGTATTACGATAATTCTTTTACCTCGCATGCAAATAATTAGAGATTATTTAATTGCGCTTCATTATTTCATTTTTTTAAATAAAGAAACACATTTTATCACAAACGGCAACAACATTTTTATTCTATTTATTCCCTTATTCCAAAGATATCGTTTTATCGTCTGCTGCCATAGCAACATAAATTAAGTTTCATTAAAAAAAATGCACAGAAGTATTTTTTTTTTCTAAATCGTATTGATTTAGTTGATTATTGAACAACTCAACACTTTAACAGGGAAATTAAATTCATTTTATTCACATTTTAGTATTAAATTCATGAACTCCCGTGAGTAGAACGGGTTAAACAGCTAGTTTTGGAATTAAAGTTTATCTTTTATTAATTCCTTATTTAATCCTTTTATTACTTCCTTATTAAATAGTTTTATTAATTCCTTATTTAATCCTTTTATTGATTCTATATTTCCATTAATTATTCCTTATTTCATTTTGTTGTTGTTGAATCAGTTCATCATTTTACTTTGTCCCTGATAGGGTTAAAACTTGTTTGTGAATTGATCTTTTTTTTTTTTTAATGAAAATTTTTATTAACTAGGTTTAATCTTTTAGTTTTTAAAAATATTTTTAAATTCTAAGGAACGTATTTATATCCTTTGGAAATCTGTTTAAGATATTCGAAACTCGTCCTAATAATACATTTAAATATCTTTAAAATACTACGAATTTCGTATGTTTGCTTTTAATGCGTTTATTTTCAGAACACAAACAGATCTCTCTATTTGGAAATTGTACACCGGTATTTAAACAAAGTCAATATTACATTTACTGCAATGAAAGAAGTTCATTAATCATGCACATACGGTTCTGAAGATTTCCACTGGTTATCAGTTCGTTTGCTGCTGCGGTTCCGAAGAAATTGCGAGCAAAGGTACCCAGTAGACCTGGTGGACCTGGCAACAGGTATTGTCCCAGCTGGAAGTGGATCTGGCAACAGGTAATGTCCCAGCTGGAAGTGGGTATGGCAACAGGTAATGTCCCAGTTGGAAGTTGACATGACAACAGGTAATGTCCCAGCTGGAAGTGAACATGGCAACAGGTAATGTCCCAGCTGGAAGTGGGCATGGCAACAGGTAATGTCCCAGCTGGAAGTGGACATGGCAACAGGTAATGTTGCCAGGTCCACTGTTGCTAAAAGCGGGAGAGCGAGACAAAAAAACAGGACAGCCGATTCTAACTCGTGATATTAAAAATGCAATAAATACTACGAAAACCGGACCTGTCTATAACGGAATTCGGTCTTAAACGTAAAATTCCATGGACATTGCGAAAGAAATACTGTACAATTATACCTGCTAAGGTAAAAACGTGTCTAAAAAGGTATATTTCTCAGGATTCCGTCTTACAAGTTTTTACTGTACTAAAACAATAACGATCTTATACAGTAAAATCTGTGAAAGCTAAATCGCTAGGGACCGTAATAAAATTCTATTTTGTACAGATGTCCGTCTTATAAGGTAGAATTGTATAATATTCTTTCTGTACGAACTATGAAATTTTTCCGTTTAAGACGGTATTCCGTTGCAAATAGATTCTGTTTTCACTGGTCTTTTTGAAGAGAGTACTGAAAAACGTGTAAATCACAACTCCTAAGAACTGGAAAAATTTCCGTTTTAAACAGGCTTTCGTCTTACTAGGTATATTTGCACCATATTTCCTTCGACGGGAAAAGGATTAGGGTCATTAAGCCGTGTTTTTGGGCCATGAAATCGACTAAAACTCGATTTTGTTGTACTGACTTAATTATTTCACTTTTTAATATTAGAAGGTTTATCCTGTACGATTTCAACAATAGTTTTTGCATTTTGTTCGGATTTATATGACTTACACAAGCTCAAAGTTCGTATTATTCGTAGTTTTTGGTCAAAAATACGCAATTTCTCCTAATTTTACCTCAATTATTTATATGAGCGCAATCGTGCAACACTTTTTTCTTTACATATATTATAAAATACATTACATCCAAATGTACACTGTTAAAAATTTCCGTTCAATGTTGAACCATCACATGGTTCAAAGTCAGCAAAAGTACCAAAAGATCTCTATTTCAAAACCCCTCTTTTTGGTGAATCCTGGATTATGGTTCAACGTTTTACCATCAGATAGTAAATCGTTGCATCCAATCACAGATCGCACGCCATTGAATGTGAATCTGCTTCTGCCGTCCCTCACCCGTCCGCCACGTCAGAGTTCAGAGTTCGCTTGCACTTCACGTGACTGCGTGCGTAGAACCTCGTGTAGCTGTATTCCGGAGAAAAATAAGCAAGCACAAGGTATTTATTATTATTATTATTATTTGTTTAATCTTAACAATATATATGTATTTATTGATATTTTTAACTATAATTTGTGAATAAAGTATATTACTTTATTAATCCTTAACTATATTTCATTTTTTTTTGCTAAGTTGATAAAATGTAATTTTATAATGTGCCTGTATTAGGCCTAATTGAGTAATGCGTGTTTGAATTTATTTATTTTCTTTTCGTATAGTTTGCGTATCAGATATTAATTTATGTTCTGGATTAGGCACTGATATTGTGAATTAATTTTTGCTAACTAGCTGAGCGTAAAGTTATTACCAGGTTAGGAGTTTGATTCGTCAAGAATTTCAATAGTACTATTTACATTGTAACGTGTATTTGAAATCTTAGAGACCTGTTGCTTGATTATATTTGATTTCTAGCGTAAACTAATATAATGTGTTGAAATTTTTATATGACAGTAATATTCAATTGTTGAACATACAGGGTTCGGTGATATGTATCAATGGATGTATATCATGATATACTATATCCGATATTTATTTTTAAAATATCATGAAGTTTGATATTTTCACATATTTGATATTTATTTTCAAAATATTGCGTATAATATTTTTGATATTATACGCACGAAATTACATTTTATCAACTTAGCAAAAAAAAAATGAAATATAGTTAAGGATTAATAAAGTAATATACTTTATTCACAAATTATAGTTAAAAAATATAAATAAATACATATATATTGTTAAGATTAAATAAATAATAATAATAATTTCAACTTATTACCAAAACATGGTTCAACCTATTACTAAACCGTGGTTCAACCTATTAGCAAATCATGGTTCAACCTATTACCAAAACATGGTTCAACCTATTACCAAACAGTGGTTCAACCTATTACCAAATCATGGTTCAACCTATTACCAAATCATGGTTCAACCTATCACCAAACAGTGGTTCAACCTATTACCAAATCGTGGTTCAAACAAAGCACCAAAGGATGGACAAAGGTTTTACCATCCCATGGTGGCAGCTACACTTGTACCATCTTTCGGTGAAACGTTGAACCAAAATTTTTAACAGTGTACAATATAGGTAAAAATAAAAGTGTTGCAAAGCTGTGCTCATAGTAAAATATTAAAAAATATATTAAAAATTGAGGTAAAATTAGCATAAATTGCGTATTTTTCAAAAAAACTACGAATAATACGATCTTTGAGCTTTTGTAAGTTATATAAAAACGAACAAAATGCAAAAAATATTGTTGAAATCGTACAGGATAAACCTTTCAATATTAAAAAGTGAAATAATTAAATCAGTATAACAAAATCGAATTTAAGTCTTATTTCATGGGCCAAAGGGACGGCTTATGGACACTGATCCTTTAAATTCTCCAATAGATAGAAACCGTTTTCACAGGTTTTCTGTATTAAGATCTACTCTATGCAAACTAACGAATACTAGAAAAAGAAATTAAAAAAAAAATGTGTGCATTATAAAAAATATGGACTTTTCACTTCCCAAGCAGTGATTCCGTGGAGTTTTAGAAAAAAAAAAAAACAGTATTTGAGAATTAGAAAGCATCAAAACAGATCTGTACACGGAGGGTTAAAATAAAAGAAATACTGAACGATCAAAAACAGCATAGATTTGAGAATTTAAAAATACGAGAAAATTCAAATGCAACGAGTATCTTTCTCTTATCTCTTTCATTCGGAAGAGTAGATGTAACATGGAAATACTACATTTTTCATTCTTGTTATAGATATTTAACTGATTGCATTTTATAGAAAAAAATATAATATGCTTTTGGATGCATAAAACTGTTGATTACCACTTCGATTACATGCGAGGACGGGCAATTATTGCAATTTTCAATCGTATCGCAATTTACATTTTGTTGTTTTCGTTGATATATCTTGAAACGTTGTAAATATCCAACTATAAGTGTATGGCATGGATTACTTTTCAAAAGTGGTGGGAATAAAATAAAAAATAGTCCACTGGAGCGCACAATTCCCAAGCCGTATTCAAAGTGTTAACACTACCTCAAATGGCCATTTCCAGAAGAAAAAAAGTTATGTTTTAAAAAAGAAATATTTCAGAAAAGTTTATGAACCACATTAGGGAAAAATATACTTTCATTTTTCATTCATGAAATTTGTGTTTCAGAAGACAATTTACAGAATTGTGCGACTAAATAAGGGAAATATTATTATTAGGAAATACGTGTAACAAAGATATAGTTAGCAATCAAGAATCTTAGTTTATCATTGAGTAAAATTATTTTGTGAAATAATAGATTACTGAATTTATCTCATATTAATTATGCAGAAACTAATAACAATAAAATTAAGTCGAAAAATTTAAAGGATAATATGACAACCAAGGATGGTATGTTCACGTATTACTTTCCTATAATCTGTTCAAGAAGTTATGCATCTGTAGTGATGTGTTAGCTACGTTTGATAAACAAAGGCATGTTAGTCACTTCATATACACATGTGTACGACATTCATTTCGACGGGATAATAAAAATTTTCCAATAGACAAATTCGTTTTCACCAGTTTTCTGTATTAATATCCATTACATGCAAACTAACGAATAGTATAAAAAGAAATTTAGAAGAATGTGTGCAGGAAAATCTTACCAACGCCTGTGACATCTGTTCCCAATATTTTGTCTGACTGTAGTTTTCCTTTTATTTTTAAATTTTTACTGTAACATTTTTCTGTAATCTCCTCTGCGTCGAATTCCGACGGGTATAGTTGTTATATATATTTATATTTCTGTTTAACCCCTTTATTACGGATTAGGACATATGCGTCTCAGTGGACTATTTTTTAATTTATTCGTACCACATTTTGAAAACTAATATCTGCCATACACTTATACCAGGATATTTTCAAAAGAAATCTACGGCAAAGAAAATAAGTTGTAAATTGTGGTGCGTCAGAATATAAAAATTATCACCAGTCCTCGTTTTTTTTAAAGAGCATTTTAAACTACATTTTTTTTTAAAGAGCTGTAGGCTTAAATTTTAACTGAAGCTGTATCGTCGCGCTTTTATTGGCATTTAGAAGATATATGTAATCATAGAATAAATCCCCTTATCTTTCGGATATTCTGATTTAATACTATAACCTTCCAAAATTTTGTACTTACTCCAAACAAGCAAAGATTTAATTTGGTCTGACTTTTTGGGATAAAAATGTCAAAAAAGCAGAAAGTCTCATATTTATTTCACCTGAATGTTAAAGTTAAATAAATGTTGAATTCATATTTGTAGAATTACGAATGTTTGATTATTTTTTGTTGCCATTATGCGATCATGAATTTGTGCATCATCCATAGCTGAAATGTACTTTTGAAAATGTGTTTTCTATTACTCTTTTTAGTGAAAAAATACGATAAACACTATGAGTTAGAAAAAACATATTTGTTTACTTATGAGCGTTGCAGGGTTAAACTCAATAATATCGAAACACATATTTCAGCGGTTTTGGCATGATAACTTTCCAGGAACGTGATAACGAATTTACGTGTTTTTTTTCTTTTTCCTTCTTTCTTTCTTTTGTTTTTTTTTAATTAATTCTCTGCAAACGATACTTTTAAATTAAGAAACAATATGATTAGTTTTACGAATTTAGAATTTTTTTTATTATATATATATTTTTTTAAATTACATTTTTTTGTTGTTGCTTTATGAATTTAAAATTTTTGTATTATAATTTTTTTAATTACATTTTTTTGTTGTTTTGCAATGATAACTTCCCAGGAATGTGATGACGAATTAACGTGTTTCTTTTTTTTTAATTAAAAAAAAAATAAAATATCTGCAAACTATACTATTAAGTTATGAAAAAAAAATATGATTAGTTTTACGAATTTAGAATTTTTTTATTATATATATATTTTTAATTATTTTTTTTTTGTTGTTGCTTTACGTATAATTGAGACACAACGTAATAACCAGTATAAAGAAGAAATGACGACTTAAAAATGTAAAACATGTACTTCAAAATCGTGGTAAAACTAGTTTAGCAAGTTTAAATCTGTCGTGCAGTATTGAATTTATTGTTATCGTTTTTTTACAATTTAACAATTTAACAACATCATTTCTATAAAACATACATAAATAAATGCAAAAAGAAGCAAAATACTAAATTAATACCACGATCAAATTTCAGTTAATTTTCGCCATTTCAAATCTTTCTGGTTTTCGTAACATTCACTAACAATTAAAAAGATACCTGAACTTGATTTTTATAAATTAGAATATTTTCTTTGTAAGATACATTTTTCCGGTAGGTATATATATGAATCATATTCCAACGATCATATTGCATTTCATACTGTAAGGCAATTCCTTTAAAACCAGGATGCCTATTTTTTCTTTTAAAGAAAAAAAAATATTTGAAGATATGAGTTTATTTTAATGTGTTTCTCCACACTCTTGTAAAGACCACACAAACACAGGAATTAAATTATAAATAATGCAATTTTAGGATACTAAATCTCATATTAAAGTAAATTGCATAATATAAAAGGTGAATTTTAACATACAACCTTTCATATTATGCAAATTGGCAATTTTGCTATTTCTTAAAATATTTATAACTTGGCTGATTTTTTTTTTTTTTTTTTTTTTTTTTTTTTTTTTTTTTTTTTTTTTTTTTTTTGGCACACCTTAGCTCACCTCATGGCACATCACCGTAACGCGATATCCCAGTTGAGACCCACTAGATTACAGTGTTAGAAATCTTAATAAAATAAATCAGCATACTGTTCATTCATTTTTTTCCCATTCGTGTACGAAAGGTCCGTTTCTAAATTGATGGTGCTCTAGAAATACTCAATCAAATTATTTTCCGTATCTCCGATAATTTTCGATATCGACTCGATAGCACTTAATTTTACCGATATAGACGCTCCAAGCAATATGTTCCTAGAGCGTCTTACAGCTCTCTGATTCAGGATTGACAGTCCGAATTGTTAACCGTAAATTCCTACGTTAGGATTTATACTATACAGAATTACAAAATGTCCGTCATTAAATAAAACAAAATACCTAATCAGAATTTCTGGTAGGAATTCGCAATTTCATAATAAAAAAGAAAGGCAAACTGGCATCCCGTCTCTGATTATTAAGCCTATGCGCTGCACAAAATTGAAGACAATCGTAGGCTGATTTTGTCCAGCTTTTGTACGGTCTCTCACATTTGAATACCTGTATTTTATAAAAGTATTCTTCGTATTATTGAATATCAGAAAAATAAAGACGATTCCACGCTTTTTTTAACTTATTGGTATTTTATTTCAGAGGCCCGTACAAACGCTGAAAAAAATCCATCTGCGACTAACGTCATATGTGTGTCAGCGCGTAGGTCTATTATTTGGAGGACTGTGAGCGAATAGTCACTTTACTATAGCTGGATGATTTTTTTTATCACTAGAGATATTGGTGTTAAAAAATTAATGGCGTTTCTTGAGCTAAAATATTCAATTTGCATATAGGATTATTCAACTTATTGTGAAATTGCATACGTTTCCGTATACACCCTCGAATAAGAACACCATGTGGAAATATGGTAAAGGTGTTAGAACCGTCGATTTGTGTATCAGTATTTTGTTCTATTTTAGGATTAAATAAAAAGAAATACTGATTTTTAATTGGAGAGACACGTTATTTTGCACAAATTTTGGAGTCTACTTATACGCGAGTATATACAATAAATATGTACGCGAAACTTTCATGAATTTCAACAGCTAAATTAACAGGGAGTGTACAGTTCAAACAAAAATTTAGAATCGTAACTCAACATCATTTTTGATTTGCACAAAAAAATGACACATTACATTTCAGATTTGTTTTCATTCTAACAAGTAAAAACATTGCCAATATCACACATAAAAATTTCAATTGGAAATGCAAAAATCGTTTGTAAATGAGAGATAAAATTTACAATACATACCTACAAAAAAATTTTTTTTTTAAATCGTCTGCTGCGACTTTGATGGCAATATCAGAATGAAATTCTTTTCCTTGATACAAACTTTTTTTGCAGCCATATGGCTTTTTAAATATGCCTTTTTAAACGTAAACGAATATTACAAATTTTACGATTAAAAAAGGCATTTACAGTATCTGGTATTAAAATAGAAATTATAAAAATTTAACCTGAAATAGTGAAGCCATACTTATTAGGAAGCCTAACGAATGTAAACACCTTCCATCCAATTTAATACAAAAAATGTATTAAAACACGTCTCGCTCATTAAAAAAAAATATATATATATATAAAAAAAAAATAAAAAAATAAAAAACATATTCTTGTTTATATAATCATTGTGTCAATGCAAGCATATTATATAATTCAGATTATGTGCACGTCAATTTTATTGCACTGTACTTAATATGTCATTTGCAGATGTTTGAGAATGACAGCAAATGATGGGTTGTATTTATTTTATCCTCGAGAAAAAACTTAATTGATAAATTTTATTTTGTAAATGTTACTTAATGTCAACCTCAAAGAAAAGATGTAGCATGGATCTAAAAAAAAAAAAAATAAATAAAAATTTGTTTAAAAAATATAGCGCTATAACATAATAGAAAATTTAAAATTTATAAAAAAAAATCGATAAACATTTTACTTTTTAAATTAAAAATCACGAAAAATCAGAAATTTTAGGTATAGTTTTAAACTAAGTTAAATTCAAAATATTGTTTCTTTTTTATTTACTAACATAAAAATTTAAACTATGCGCTATTTAAAAGTGTCCGTATGAGCGATAACAGACTAAGTGATCAGGTCGTTACCTCCATCGTTATGAAATCAGCGGACAGTACTTCTTTAAGAATAACATTCTATGCATGATTTTTACCATGCAGACGTAATAAAAGAAATAATACTTTGTTAGAAAATAGAAATTTCCTCTTTATTTAAATGCATTTTTCACGCAAAACTTAAATTTAAAATCGCATTCAGCAACTTAAAACGCACTTCCAGAAATTATTGTTAACAAACAGTAGAGAATTATTTTGTGTGTCCCTGTAAATGAACGATGACTGCCATACATACAATATTCTGTAGTAAGCCTCTTGTAATGCACCTTAGTGATATATATAAATTTCAATGCGTTTATCCTAGTGAAACATTATTTAATTAAACCACAAACGATTTTTCTCCATAGACGTAACGTAACGGAATTCCTTTGACTGTCCCTGTAAAGTAACTATAAATGCTATGCACACCCTATTTCATATTAAGCTTTTGTAATGCACCTTAGTGATATATATCAATTACAATGTGTTTGAAATAGTGTAACATCATTAAAATACACCGCAAATGATTTTTCCCCATAGACCGTAATGTAACGGAACTCTTTTGAGTGTCTCTGTAAAAAAACTATAAGTGCTACACACTTCCGTTGAAATAGGGAACATCCTATAGATAACAACAATAACATATAAAAATTGCAGAGCAATCCTAGCATATTTACGGGAGTTAGAGCACGGACAGACGCCAGACGGCCAGACAAACCGAAGTCATAAACACTTTTCAACTAGGTTGGAAAGTGTTAAAAATCACGAAAAATCAGAAATTTGAGGTATAGTTTTAAAATAATCATAATTACTGAAACTGTTTCCTTTCTATTTATTAACATAAAAATTTAAATTATGTGTTATTTAAAAGTGTACGGAGGAGCGATAAAAGCGTAAGTGATCAGGTCGTTGCCTCCATTGTTATGAAATCAGCGTATAGTACTTCTTTAAGAGTAACATTCTATGTATGATTTTTACCACGCAGATGTAATAAAAGAAATGATAATTTCTCGCTAAAAATATTTTCATTAATTTGTTCTTCTGTTTTTTTAAACTTTCTAATGTAGTTGAAAAGTGTTTATGACTTTGGTTCTGTCTGCCGTCTGTCTGACCGCCAGGGTCTGATTACTGCCTTGGTATACTTTCAACGGTAAATTTGATTAGAAATATTCTCTTTATTTAAATTCATTATTCATGCAAAACTTCTGTAAAAATTAAGTCACAAATATCTAATCTTTTTTACTGGTGGAAGTTTACCCCGGTAGAAGTCAGGTCCTGCTGACCATCTATGTGTGTTTTAACTCTCATAAACATAGATATATTGCCATGTAATTTTTATAAGATATTCAGGTTCACTGTAGAATGTCCACTATTTAATATCAAATGCGTAGCCTTTGTAGCTAGTTTGGTATTTTTTTAAAGAGATTTCTTGATTGCCACGATGTTTTTTAAATTGTTATATGCGCCTTATTTAACCCTCCAGCCACGGGTAACGCTCCTATCGCGTTTCACTTAATCTATACAAGTCAGCGGGGAACGCTATTTTGACGTTCCCTATAATTTTTATAGTACATAAGCATCGGGAGATTCTGCTTCTTCGTTGAATCTATCTTCTTTTATTTAGAAATAGAGAGATTCGTTTACAAATTATAATATATATATCATTTCATTTATTAGGTAATTCTGAAAGTTCTGTTGTTTTTGAAATATTTTGAACCCAAAAATGCCACACTCCCACCGGAATTTTGAAATAAAACTTTGTTTTTATAATGTGCATGAAGAAACTGCTTTTATTTATTTGGAAATGAATCTGTTTGTAAATTCCGGTCACATTCATTCCTCATAACTATTATAAGGGACGAATAAAAATAGGCCGCGATTTTATATAAGAAAATGGAAACAACGCCCGCGGCTAGAGGGTTAATGACGGATTACATAAAGCGAAAACAAGGCCAATTAAATTATTTCTAAAAAGTTGTGGCAATGAAGGAATATGAATTAAAAAAAAGTAGTGTATTGGCAACATTGTGCGTAGTATTTATATTTCGTTTATAGGGACACACAAAAAAAATCCGCTATAGTATAGTCTAGAGAGGAAAAATCGTTTGCGGTGTATTTTAATAATTTTACACTATTTCGGGTGTAAACATTAATAGAGAACGCACAGACTCACAAGAAATTAAATACAGAATTTGCCAAGGAAGAAAGGCTGTTAAACTTTTAAACTCTATTTGGTGGAGTGAGGAGATCCCCAGGAAAAGAAAATATAATATATGTATAATTCTATAGTAAACAGCATTTTGTTATATGGAGCAGAGGGATGGAGAATTATGGAGACTGAAAGAAAGAAATTAGCAGCAGTGGAAATGGATGCACTAAGAAGATCATGCAGGATATCAAGAACAGAGAGAATAAGAAATGAAAGAATCAAAGAAATGATGAAAATAAAGGGAACCATTTAGACGATCTCCAAAAGAAACAATTAATCTGGTATGGCCATGTTAAAAGAATGAGTGACGAGAGACTACCCAAAATTGCATCTAATTACAGAACAAACCAAATGAGGAAACGAGGAAGACCACGAAAGACCTGGATGGATGATATAAAGAGGGTTAGGGATCTGGAAGAAGAATGGATCCTTGACCGGAAGAAGTGGCGTGGTCTCTTGTAGATTTTTCGGATGGCGGAACCTGACGCCACAAACCGAGTTTATATATATATATATATATATATACAATATTTCGGACATAATGAAATTAATATGCATCACGAAGGTGGAAGGCAACAAGCTTATCTATTTTCCCAGTTTATCCAGTTTCCCAGGAGTATAAAATAAGTAGCATTTATAATTCGTTTACAGAGACGCCCAAAAGTATTCCGTTGTGTTATGATGTATAAGGAAAAGTTGTCTGCAATACATTTTAATGAGTCACAATATTTTTAAATGGTAACATTTTTACACTACAATTTTTATTCTATAGATTTTGCAGTGCGTAGCATAAATAATTCATTTACAGAAACAGAGACACACACAAAAAATCGGATACAGGATCAATTATTATTGATAATTGTTGGACTTAATTTATCAGCTTTTGTATGCATTTTAAAAGTTAAAAATTTTTAGTGTAATACATGTGTGTACAAATTCTATGTATCATATACAGGGCTGTACGAAAAATTTCGCACTCATTCCTAGGTATGGATAGCAATTGCCGAAAATGAATTTTTATTGCCTTATGTGTTTACTTTTAATTGTTTGTTTATGTGTTGCAATTCCTCGCGGGAAAAAATAAAATCCTGTAATAGAAAAACAATAGAGTTTAGAAATTTTTCAGAGATAATAAAAAAACATAAAAATAATCGCCCAGTATTTGAGAACTGTAAAGTACCTAAATCATATCTAAACAAAAATGAAAAATTGAAACATCAAAAAGGGCATAGAGTTAAAAATAAAGATCTGAGAAAAGTCATATAGAATTTTTTTTCTTTTTTTTATCTCTAGCATTTGTAAAATAAGGTGTAAGATGAAAGGAGTACTTTATTTTTATTCTTGTTATAATTTCTTAATTGATTGCATTTTATGCACAAAAGATATGCAATACTTTTAAATGCATGAAAATACTGCTTAAACCTTGGAATACCGGATAGATTAATTGCTGCCCGTACGCTACCTTTTTTTCAGACTGCTTGATTGTTACCCCTTTTTAATAAAATATATTCGCTTTATTTAATGACAAAGCCAAATAAGTTGCGTACAAATTGGAAAAAGTGGCAACAATCAAGTAATCTGAATTATAAAAAAAAAGCTTAGCAGACTAGGAAGACCGGCCTGATTTGGTGACTATTTTTATATTCAATCGTACCACAATTCTGAAAAATTTTCTTTTCTAGTAGATTTTTACTTAAAATATCTTTTGACCGAGATTGTTTTTCAAACACTGGTACGATTTGAATAAAAAATAGTCCACTGGGTACTCGCAAGTGGTAATCAAAATGAAAATTTAAATACCAATGAGCGGTGGCACTAGCTCAAGTGCCGATTTTCAGATGAAAAAAAAATATATATCTCAGAAACTTTTGTAAGAAAGGGGGAAAAAACTAGCTTTCATATTTTACTTAAAATTTGCATTAGAAAAGACAATTTAGTAAAATGTGTGACTAAATAAGGTAAATATTATTATCCAGAAGTGGTTGTAACAAACAGGCGGTATAGTTGACAACCATGAAACTTAGTTTATCATTGCGTAAAATTATATTTTAAAATATTTTAATATTAAATTTATCTTAAAAGTAATTATTCAGAAACTCATACCAGTAAAAGTTAGCGAGAAAAGTTGAAGGTTATATGCCTACCAATTTTTTTCAATCTAGTTTGTTGAATCCGACTTTAGGTCATGACGTTATACATCTGTAGTGATGTGTAAGATGTGCTTGAAAAGTAGATATCTATTACATTGAGATTTTCTTAGGCGCGCAAACACAAACATCTATGTATAGATCTGTTATATCACTGTATTTTGTAGGCACGGACACATATTCTATTTTTCTGTCTTTTTTTCATGATAAAACTTCTGAAAAACAGTTCCATCTCCGAAGACGTTCAATACGCAGATTTGTTTAGCCCTTTCAGGAGCAAAGTACGTCTGCTGTGTAGATATCCGTTTGAAAAGTAGATATCTATTATATTGATGTCTTTCATAGTCCCCCCCCCACACACACACACATTTTCTGTCTTTTTTTCATGATTACAATGCTAGGAATTAGGTAAAGCGTTTGAAAAATAGTTCAATCTCTGAAGACTTTCAATAGATAGATTTGTTTAACCCTTTAACGGATTAAGCACTTCAATTGCTAAAATGTTGAAATAAATAATTGACACCGGAAATTACGGTCAAATTTATTTGTATATAAGAAAAAAGCGATATTTCACGTATATAATAAATGGAAAACGTTTCTATTAAAATTCTGCTGTCACTGTTGAATTTCGTAATCTTTCAGGAGCAAAATAAGTCTGCTGCAATAATGTTGTAATAATTGAGTTACATCAGAATTTATGAACAAATTTATTTTAAAATAATTAAAAGTTTGTCTTCATGTATATTATAACAGGGTTCGTACGCTTTTAACACAATTTTTTAATATAATTTTTCTATTTCATATTTAAATAGCAGCAATTGTAGAAGTCTTGTTTTTAAGCAAGATTTGTAAAACATTTCTGTATTTTAATAAGGCGAAAAATTCTTTTAAAAATTTGTGGTCACAGCTTTCGAACCCTGAATAACAGCAAAAATTTATTAAAAAATTCTGTGTGACCCGCTTGAAAAGTATATATCTATTATATTAAGGTCTTTCATAGGCAAAACACACACACACACACACACATTTTCTGTCTTTTCTTTCATGATTGCAATGCTAGGAATTCGGTAAAATTTCTCATAAATAGTTCCATCTCCGAAGGATTTCAATAGATAGATTTGATTAACCCTTTCAAGAGCAAAGTACGTCTGCTGCTATAATGTTGTAATAATTGAGTTACACCAGAATTTATGAACAATTTCAAAATAATTAAAAGTTTGTCTTCATGTATATTATAACAGGGTGCGTACGCTTTTACCACAATTTTTTTAATATAATTTTTCTATTTCATATTTAATTAGCAGCAATTGCAGACGCTTCGTTTATAAGCAGGATTTGTAAAAATTTTCTGCATTTCAATAAGGCGAAAAATTCTTTTAAATATTTTTGGTAAAAACATACAAACCCTGTATAACAGCAAAATTTTATTAAAAAATTCTGGGTGCCACGTCTCAGTTTGGAATTACAATTGAGTGTTCGTGCCGAACACCGACCTTGATAATCTTAAGATGTTGGTATTTCGGTTTAACTCTTTCAGTGACAAGCAACTGTATTTCAGTAATGATGAATTCACACCAGAATTTTCGAAAATTTTTATTTGAAAATAATGAAATGCAATTTTGCGGGTTTTTTTTTTCCAAGAAAATTATAAAAGTAAAATTTGTTCAAATATTTTGGTATACAGCTTGATTAAAAATCAGTGGTATATAAATATACCTCTTTCCTTCAAGGGGTATGTATTCATCTTTTAAAAATAAAATAACTTTAACCCGTTCGAGACAAAAAATTATATTGTAGGAAAGTCAAAAGAACAATTTCATTCGAAAATACGCAAACGCAACAACATAAAAATGCCTTTCATGAAAATTATAAAAGCAAAATCCCGTTAGAAAATTCTAGTACAGATTTAATAATAATTAGGTAAAGACAACATATTCCCCTTCAATGTGTTAAATGCATTCATTAGAACAAATATTATTTCACAGTTACAACAGCGTTAGAATTAGGTCATTCGGGTTGTGAAGAGATGTTTATTTTTGAGTACCACGTTTAATACAAGAGTTTTGCGATTAAATACTACCTTTTTTACTTTTGTTATAATTGTTGAATTGAATACATGTTAGGTATTAAAATAATGCAATGCTTTTGAATGCATGGAAATTTTGATTAACCCCTCAATTACGGGCGAGAATAAGCAACTGGTTCTATTTTCAATCGTACCGGAATTAATTTTCCTTTGGTATATTTATATTGAAAAGTTGAATTTTTCTAGTACAGGTGTAAGACAAAGATTACTTTTTAAAAAAGTGTTGCGAATAGAATAAAAAATAGCCTACAGCAGCGTGCACGGCCTAAGTCGTTTTCAAAGGTCACTGCCGCATACGGCGATCATCAGATGAAAAAAAAGAATTATAAAAAAATATATTTCAGAAACGTTCATAAACCACATTGTAAAAATACAAATATTTTTCATTCATGAAATTTGTATTTAGAAGAGAATTTACGGAATTGTGTTGATAAATATTGCGTTCGGAAATAGTGGCAACATAGAGGCGGGATTTGTTGGCAATCATGAATCCTTGTTTATCATTGAGTAAAATTATATTTTTACACACTGTTGCCAGTAGTCTACGTTTTTTATTCAGTTACCTTTATTGGCACCAGTTTTTTTGAAAAAGTAAAATGATCCCTTTTTAATGACAGATTAAACCAAGCGAAGACAAGGCGAATTACACTCTTTCAAAAAGTGATGACAACCAAGCAATCTCAATAATAAAATGTAGCCCACTGGTAACACTGTATTGAACAATTTGAATATTAACACGTTGACGGACACTTGCGCCTATAGCCGTCAAAGCGAAGTTCACTATGTGACATGACGATAATAGCCGTCCAAAACGAAACGGTCGTTTTTAGACACTACGGCTATAGCAGCACAAATGTGCATTTACCGGCGCACAAGTAGAAGCCCAGTGTCATGTTTTGGAAACAATTTTTTAGGTTGAAGTTCATTTTCCACCTGTTATACGAGTTGCAGCTTCAGTATACACGTGCAGGGTGGCTAGCGGTCAGGGAAAAATACAGTCAAAAAATTGGCAATTACCAGTATATTCTTATAGAAAAATTCTCATTGATTATTTGATCGAATAATCAAGATAAATTTTTCTATAAGAATATACTGGTGTTTATCACTTCTTTTGACTGTATTTTTCCCTGATCACTAGCCACCCTGACGTGGTTGTGAAGGTAGTAGTGCAACCTAATTAAAGGTGCTGAATTAATCAAAATTAAGTTTATTTTAGCAGAAAGAGTAAAACTATACTTCTAATATTCTAAAAATTACAAAAACATATAGTGTCAATTTTCGAACTTCACTTGTTCCTACTATCCGTTAATGTGTTAAATTTATCTTAAAATAAATTATCCACAAAATAATACCCTTTAAACCAAGAGAAAATATTTTCACGTTTTATTATATTTATTATTTAAGAATGGTGGCAATCAAGCAACCTAATTTTTTTAAGTGGCCCAGTGGGAAAGCTGGACCTCGAGAAAAAAAACGATGGACAGCGGTTTATGAATTGGGACATTAAAATTGCAATAAATTCTACGAAAGCGAAACCTGTTTATAACGGAATCCAGTCTCAAACGTAAAACTCCATGGACGTTACTGAAGAAATACCATATAATTAATTATACCTGCTAAGGCAAAAATTTGTCTAAAACTGTATCTTTCTCTAGATTCCGCCTTAGAAGGTTTTACTGTATTAAAAAATAACAATCTTATACAGTAAAACTGTGAAAGCGGTAGAGCTAGGGACCATAATAAAATTCTGTTTTAGACAGATGTCCGTCTTATGAAATATAATTGTATGGTATTCCTCTCATAAGGACTATGTTTTTCGTTTAAGACAGGATTCAGTCACAAACAGTTTCCTATTTCACGGTTTTTTTTTAACAAAGTACAGTAAAGCATGTAAAACATAACTCCTAATGACTTGGAGAAATCTTCATTTTAAACAGGCTTTCGTCTTAGTAGGTATATTTGTACGATATTCCTTTCGCCGGGGAAAAAAATCCCCAATAGGCAGAAAACGTTTTCATAGGTTTTCTGTATTAAGATCCACTCAATGCAAACTAACAAATAGTACGGAAGGAAACTAAAATAATGTGTGCATTATAAAAAAAAAATCTGACTTTTGGAGTCTCACGCAGTGATTTCGCAGTGATTTCGCTGGACGTGTCTTGCGATCCCTGTATCTCGGTACGTCCCGCGTAAATCAGGACCCTCGTCAACACGACTCACAGGGTCTATTTTTTCATTATTCTGTCCAACAATATTTCAAAATAATAATCAGCATGGCATATTTCTTCAAGAAATTTACGCGAAAATATATAAGAATAGAAAAAGAATACAGTTGAAATAAGTGGAAGAGAAAAAACAGTAAAATAAAAAAAAAGTAATCTTCCAGTATTTGAGAAATGTAAAATGATCAAAATCGACCTATACACAGAGGGTTAAAATAAAAGAAACATTGATAAATGAAAAATAGAATAGAATTACAAATTAAGAATATCAGAAAAATCATATACAATGAGTTTCTATTTTTCATTTAAAATAGGAGGTGTAAGATGAGAGGACTAACTTTTGCATTCTTGTTATACCTGTTGAATGGACTACATTTTATGCATAAAACATACGCAAAGTTTGTGAATACATGATGCAAATGCTTATTAATCCTTCGATTACGGTTGAAGACTGCGAACTCTTGCTATTTTCAATCGTTCCACAACTTTTTTATTCCTGGTAGGTTTATCTTGACGAATCGAAAATATCCTAGTATACGTGTACGACAAATATTAGTGATTACTTTTAACCCTTTCAGGGGCAAGCATTTGTGCTCCTGTAACGTTGAATTCCCACCGGAATTTAGGAAAGAATTTAGTTCAAATTAAGAATAAGCAATTTTTCATCTTTTTCTCGTCAAAGTTAAAAAAGTAAAATTTAATTAAAAGTTTCTGGTTTGAATCGCATTTAAATTAGGGGGTATATAACATATACCACCACCCCTCAAAGGGTTAAATGTATAAGTGATTACTTTTAAATAGTGGTATGAATAGAATAAAAAAATAGTCTATTGAGGGGGCAGATGTCCCAAGCCGTAATCAAAGGGTTCACACTACCTCAAAAGGCGATTGTTGGGTGGAAAAAAAAATTATGTGTTTTAAAAAAGAAGTTTTTCAGAAACATTTATGATTAGGAAAAAGAAACTTTCATTTTTCATTCATGAAATTTATGTTTGAGACCACAATTTACAGAATTGTACTACTAAATAAGGCGATATTGTTATTAGGAAATTGTTGTAACAAAAATTTGGAATTGTTGGTTATCTTAAATTTTTGTTTAACATTGAGTAAAATTATATTTGAATGCATTGCAATATTAAATTTATCTCAATTTAAGAAATTGAGAAACTCATACCAGTAAAAGTAAGATGAAAATTTTAAGCGATAAAAGGGCTACCAGATCTTCTTGTGATTGATTATTTTATAACAAATGTGTTCGAGAAATTATGCATCACTATTGATGCGTGGGAAAAGTTTGAAAAAAGTAGGTTTTATTGAATGCAGGCAACGATTTTGGATTATTTCGATATCAAAGTGTCTAGAATTTGGAAAAAACTTTAAAAAAAAGAGATCTGTGTTGATATCCATTAGATAGATTGCGATAGGTGTTTTGGTTTAAAATTCTATTTATTTTTGATATGTTAAAAATAAATTTAAAAATTACAACTTGAATTCTTTCAGAGGCAAACACATCTCCTTCTGTTGACTCTTAAGTATATTTTGATATGGAAAAAAAAAAGCGCAAACTTCTGAAATTTCGTTGATATAAATTATGAAAATAAAACTCTATTACAAAATTCTGAAACCGATTTTAAATAAAATTAGGTATACTTAATACACTATTGCCCTTCAAATGATTAAATGCATGAAGCCAATTTGGCTATTCCTCAATAATTTGGCGAATTTCTTATTCAAATTCAGTATTAACGAATCTTTTGTAAACGTTTCTTTGCATTTTAACTTGCTGTTTTCGTGTAACATTAGCTAAAATTTTAAAACGAAGATATAGGAAAGCTACCTTTTCCTCCCGGTACAGGCCGGAAGTATTTTTTTGTATTGAAAGCTACCTAATATTCAACTTTAAACATTTCAGAAGGAAAAAGATATATGTCGCTGTAAACTGTAAACTCTATTAAAAAATTTTTGGAACAGGTTTTAATTAAATTAGGTATAAATAATATACATTCTCCCTTCAAATGGTTAAATGCATGCAGTAATATAAATATTATTTCACAGTTACAACATCATTACAAATGGAATATAATTATCATTTAGGCTATAAAGAGGTGCTTATCATTGAGTACCACAATGCCATATTTTAGAATGAATTGATTTTATAATCATTTAATGGCTTTAATAATAACTTTATATTTTCATACAAATAAATCGAACAAAAAATAATAATAATAATAATAACAGATTATTTTGATGTAAAGAAAAATTTACAAAAAATAAAAAATAAAAAAGTTGTGTGAAGAAAAATGATAACGGTATCAAAAGACAACAACCCTTCCCCATAGACATATCTTACAATATCAAGTGCCAAACCTTCCTAAAGTGATAACGTTGTAAATGTACAGCCCCTGTAGTCTAAAAAAACAATGGTTGCGTTACAAATTAATAATATTATGATACTCCAAACATAATGAAATCGATATGCATCACGAAGGTGGAATGCAACAAGTTCTCTCAGTTTCTCAGGAGTAAAGATTAAGTAGTATTTGTATGTAGTTCATTTACAGAGGTTCACAAATAATTCCGTTCCTCTATGCTGTATGGAGAAAAATCGTCTGCATTGCATTTTAATCATTTCACGATATTTTAAAACTCGCCGCATCGTTGCACTACAACATTTATACTTTAGAGCATATATCATTCCCTTACAGAACCAGATACACACCCAAAAAAATCGGATACCGGATCGGTTCGATTGACAAATGCTGGACATGCGTTTTCAGCTAGGTTTGCTGCATCTTAAAAGTTATCTATTTTTAATGAATTACGTGTGCATGTAAACAATACATATGGTATACAGGGCTACACGAAATAAATCGCACACATTACCGGATATGGACAGCATTTGCTGAAAATGAAGTTTTACTTTGTTATGTGTTTTTTTTTTATGTTTGATTTTGTATCTGAATTATGTATCTCAATGTCTGAAAAAATAAAGTTTCTTAACGATATTCTGTCAGTGTTGGAAATTATTTTATAATCTATGCCTGATGAATGATGTTTCGTTCTTGTTATAGTTTAACTATTTTACGGACGGTGATTGATTTTGGACCACTTGATTTTAATCCGTAAATGTCTCATTGGTATCATTATCTATACTATTGAAAACCGCTCGCGTATCTATCTATGTAACCTCAAAAACTCGAAAACCACAGGGCGCAAGACTAGGAAATTTTGCACACGCGTAGCTGGTAGGGCGGTCATGAAAGATCGGGGCAAAAAATTCGAAATTTTTAAATAGATTTTTGATAGATTAAATATTAATTAAAATCCATCTACAAAGACATCTCATCAAAAATTCAAAAATACGCTTTTCTATTTTCGGTTGGTTGGTTGTATAAAATCTCCGCAGGAGTCATTAAATAAATCAAGGCATGAATCATTGCAATTCCCAGTCGAGTGTTTAAAATCGATGGATCAGAGATTATAAGAGATGTAGACAATCAACTTAATTATTGACCGTTGCCAAATGCTAAAAACTTAATTTTAAAAGATTTTATCGACTTAATGAATGATAATTAGCTGGGTTTAAGTTTTTTTTACATGACATATAAGAGTATGATAGAGATTATTAATACAGAAATCTTTATTTAACAGATTATTTGTTAAATTTGCGGGGATGGGGAGGGGTGGGGGTCAACGACTTTTTATTAAATATCACATATTTTTTACTTGACCGCGCGCCACCTAGCGGCGGCTTTTTCATTAATTGACCCTCCTTATTAATAAATCCAAATCTGCTGCTCTAATTTCAACTGAACTAATTACATTTAACAAATTTAATTTTTTTTTTTATTCACCCGTAACGTTTAATCACTGTGTTATATAGATGATAAAGCTATTTTAGAATAACAATTTTCCTAAAAATTAAATTTATGTTCCTAATAAAAGTACAGAGTCCGTATTCAGTTGATGCATACCAACGATCAAAGTTAGTAATTTGTTGTTGAGCACTTGACCACGCGCCTCCTCACGGCCCCTCCCTCAAGGTTTTTTCTCTAACTGCGCTTTATTTCCAGATCTCAGGTAATTATGTTCCGAACTTCTCCAAACCAGTTCCATTTTGCTAAATTATCATAAAAATCAGCATTCATAGCTGCAGGGTGTACTTCTAGAAAACAGTTACCAGTATTTCCGAATAAGAGTCTAAGCCAAATTTCAAATTAAGTTCCTAGCATAACCAAATGAATCAATCTTTAAAGATGCATATAGTGGCTCTTTTAATTTATCATTTGCTGAAAGGCACTTGAACATCCGCTCCTCCCGGCCCTCCCTCAAGGATTTTTGTCTAATTGTACCCTGTTTCCATATCTCAGCAACTAATTTTCCGATTTCAGTGCAACTGATTCCAAACATCATATTTAACTTAATAATCAACATCTATATCATTAAAATAAATTTGTGAGTAACGGGTACCACTATTTCCGAATAACAGTCTAAGACAAATTTCTAATTAAGTTCCTAGCTTAACCAAACGAACGAATTTTTAAAGATGCATAGTGGTCATCCTAATTAGTAATTTACTGAAGTGAACTTAAACATTCGCTCCTCCCCGGCACCTCCTTCAAGGTGTTTTTTCTCTAACTATGCCCCGTTTCCATAACTCAGCAACTATCTTTCCGATTTCAACGCAACGGATTACAAACATTATAATTAACTTCATAATCACCCTCTATAACATTAAAGTAAATTTATGAGTAGTAGTTACCACTATTTCCGAATAATAGTTTAAGCCAAATTTGTAATTAAGTTCATAGCTTAACCAGACGAACAAATTCTTAAAGATGCATAGTGGTCCTATTAATTACTCATTTTCTGAAGGACACTTGAACATCCCCTCCTCCCGGTACCCCCCTTTACTGCAATGTGAGATATACATATTACGGACACCATGTTGCAATACTAACAAGCTGTAGCGGATATTACTATAATTCTTTTACCTCGCATGCAAATAATTAGAGATTATTTAATTGCGCTTTATTATTTCATTTTTTTAAATAAAGAAACACATTTTATCACAAACGGCAACAACATTTTCAATCTATTTATTCCCTTATTCCAAAGATATCGTTTTATCGTCTGCTGCCATAGCAACATAAATTAAGTTTCATTAAAAAAAATGCACAGAAGTATTTTTTTTTCTAAATCGTATTGATCTAGTTGATCATTGAACAACTCAACACTTTAACAGGGGAATTAAATTCATTTTATTCACATTTTAGAATTAAATTCATGAACTCCCGTGCGTAGAACGGGTTAAACAGCTAGTTTTAGAATTAAAGTTTATCTTTTATTAATTCCTTATTTAATCATTTTATTACTTCCTTATTAAATAGTTTTATTAATTCCTTATTTAATCCTTTTATTGATTCTATATTTCCATTAATTATTCCTTATTTCATTTTGTTGTTGTTGAATCAGTTCAACATTTTACTTTGTCCCTGATAGGGTTAAAACTTGTTCGTGAATTGAGCTTGTTTTTTTTTAAATGAAAATTTTTATTAACTAGGTTTAATCTTTTAGTTTTTAAAAAATATTTTTAAATTCTAAGGAACGTATTTATATCCTTTGGAAATCTGTTTAAGATATTCGAAACTCGTCCTAATAATACATTTAAATATCTTTAAAATACTACGAATTTCGTATGTTTGCTTTTAATGCGTTTATTTTCAGAACACAAACAGATCTCTCTATTTGGAAATTGTACACCGGTATCTAAACAAAGTCAATATTACATTTACTGCAATGAAAGAAGTTCATTAATCATCCACATACGGTTCTGGAGATTTCCACTGGTTATCAGTTCGTTTGCTGCTGCGGTTCCGAAGAAATTTTGAGCAAAGGTACCCAGTAGACCTGGTGGACCTGGCAACAGGTATCGTCCCAGCTGGAAGTGGATCTGGCAACAGGTAATGTCCCATCTGGAAGTGGGTATGGCAAAAGGTAATGTCCGAGCTGGAAGTGGACATGACAACAGGTAATGTCTAAGCTGGAAGTGGACATTGCAACAGGTAATGTCCCAGTTGGAAGTTGACATGACAACAGGTAATGTCCCAGTTGGATGTGAACATGGCAACAGGTAATGTCCCAGCTGGAAGTGGGCATGGCAACAGGTAATGTCCCAGCTGGAAAGTGGACATGGCAACAGGTAATGTTGCCAGGTCCACTGTTGCTAAAAGCGGGAGAGCGAGTCAAAAAAACAGGACAGCCGATTCTAAATCGTGATATTAAAAATGCAATAAATACTACGAAAACCGGACCTGTCTATAATGGAATTCGGTCTTAAACGTAAAATTCCATGGACATTGCGAAAGAAATACTGTACAATTATACCTGCTAAGGTAAAAACGTGTCTAAAAAGGTATATTTCTCAGGATTCCGTCTTACAAGTTTTTACTGTACTAAAACAATAACGATCTTATACAGTAAAATCTGTGAAAGCTGAATCGCTAGGGACCGTAATAAAATTCTATTTTGTACAGATGTCCGTCTTATAAGGTAGAATTGTATAATACTCCTTCTGTACGAACTATGAAATTTTTCCGTTTAAGACGGGATTCCGTTGCAAATAGATTCTGTTTTCACTGGTCTTTTTGAAGAGAGTACTGAAAAACGTGTAAATCACAACTCCTAAGAACTGGAAAAATTTCCGTTTTAAACAGGCTTTCGTCTTAGTAGGTATATTTGCACCATATTTCCTTCGACGGGAAAAGGATTAGGGTCATTAAGCCGTGTTTTTGGGCCATGAAATCGACTAAAACTCGATTTTGTTGTACTGACTTAATTATTTCAGTTTTTAATATTAGAAGGTTTATCCTGTACGATTTCAACAATAGTTTTTGCATTTTGTTCGGATTTATATGACTTACACAAGCTCAAAGTTCGTATTATTCGTAGTTTTTGGTCAAAAATACGCAATTTCTCCTCATTTTACCTCAATTATTTATATGAGCTCAATCGTGCAACACTTTTTTCTTTACATATATTATAAAATACATCAAAATGTACAATATAGGTAAAAATAAAAGTGTCGCAAAGCTGTGCTCATAGTAAAATATTAAAAAATATATTAAAAATTGAGGTAAAATTAGCAGAAATTGCGTATTTTTCATCAAAAACTACGAATAATACGAACTTTGAGCTTTTGTACGTTATATAAAAACGAACAAAATGCAAAAAATATTGTTGAAATCGTACAGGATAAACCTTTCAATATTAAAAAGTGAAATAATTGAATCAGTATAACAAAATCGAATTTAAGTCTTATTTCATGGGCCAAAGGGACGGCTTATTGACACTGATCCTTTAAATTCTCCAATAGATAGAAACCGTTTTCACAGGTTTTCTGTATTAAGATCTACTCTATGCAAACTAACGAATACTAGGAAAAGAAATTAAAAAAATGTGTGCATTATAGGAAATATGGACTTTTGACTTCCCAAGCAGTGATTCCGTGGAGTTTTAGAGAAAAAAATAAAAATATTAAAAATAAACCAGTATTTGAGAATTAGAAAGCATCAAAACAGATCTGTACACGGAGGGTTAAAATGAAAGAAACACTGAACGATTAAAAACAGCATAGATTTGAGAATTTAAAAATACGAGAAAATTCAAATGCAACGAGTTTCTTTCTCTTATCTCTTTCATTCGAAAGAGTAGATGTAACATGAAAATACTACATTTTTCATTCTTGTTATAGATATTTAACTGATTGCATTTTATAGAAAAAAATATAATATGCTTTTGGATGCATAAAACTGTTGATTACCACTTCGATTACATGCGAGGACGGGCAATTATTGCAATTTTCAATCGTATCGCAATTTACATTTTGTTGTTTTCGTTGATATATCTTGAAACGTTGTAAATATCCAACTATAAGTGTATGGCATGGATTACTTTTCAAAAGTGGTGGGAATAAAATAAAAAATAGTCCACTGGAGCGCACAATTCCCAAGCCGTATTCAAAGTGTTAACACTACCTCAAATGGCCATTTCCAGAAGAAAAAAAAGTTATGTTTTAAAAAAGAAATATTTCAGAAAAGTTTATGAACCACATTAGGGAAAAATATACTTTCATTTTTCATTCATGAAATTTGTGTTTCAGAAGACAATTTACAGAATTGTGCGACTAAATAAGGGAACTATTATTATTAGGAAATACGTGTAACAAAGATATAGTTAGCAATCAAGAATCTTAGTTTATCATTGAGTAAAATTATTTTGTGAAATAATAGATTACTGAATTTATCTCATATTAATTATGCAGAAATTAATACCAATAAAATTAAGTCGAAAAATTTAAAGGATAATATGACAACCAAGGATGGTATGTTCACGTATTACTTTCCTATAATCTGTTCAAGAAGTTATGCATCTGTAGTGATGTGTTAGCTACGTTTGATAAACAAAGGCATGTTAGTCACTTCATATACACATGTGTACGACATTCATTTCGACGGGATAATAAAAATTTTCCAATAGACAAATTCGTTTTCACCAGTTTTCTGTATTAATATCCATTACATGCAAACTAACGAATAGTATAAAAAGAAATTTAGAAGAATGTGTGCAGGAAAATCACACCAACGCCTGTGACATCTGTTCCCAATATTTTGTCTGACTGTAGTTTTCCTTTTCTTTTTAAATTTTTACTGTAACATCATTTTTCTGTAATCTCCTCTGCGTCGAATTCCGACGGGTATAGTTGTTATATATATTTATATTTCTGTTTAACCCCTTTATTACGGATTAGGACATATGCGTCTCAGTGGCCTATTTTTTAATTTATTCGTACCACATTTTGAAAACTAATATCTGCCATACACTTATACCAGGATATTTTCAAAAGAAATCTACGGCAAAGAAAATAAGTTGTAAATTGTGGTGCGTCAGAATATAAAAATTATCGCCAGTCCTCGTTTTTTTTAAAGAGCATTTTAAACTACATTTTTTTTTTAAAGAGCTGTAGGCTTAAATTTTAACTGAAGCTGTATCGTCGCGCTTTTATTGGCATTTAGAAGATATATGTAATCATAGAATAAATCCCCTTATCTTTCGGATATTCTGATTTAATACTATAACCTTCCAAAATTTTGTACTTACTCCAAACAAGCAAAGATTTAATTTGGTCTGACTTTTTGGGATAAAAATGTCAAAAAAGCAGAAAGTCTCATATTTATTTCACCTGAATGTTAAAGTTAAATAAATGTTGAATTCATATTTGTAGAATTACGAATGTTTGATTATTTTTTGTTGCCATTATGCGATCATGAATTTGTGCATCATCCATAGCTGAAATGTACTTTTGAAAATGTGTTTTCTATTACTCTTTTTAGTGAAAAAATACGATAAACACTATGAGTTAGAAAAAACATATTTGTTTACTTATGAGCGTTGCAGGGTTAAACTCAATAATATCGAAACACATATTTCAGCGGTTTTGGCATGATAACTTTCCAGGAACGTGATAACGAATTTACGTGTTTTTTTTTTCTTTTTCCTTCTTTCTTTCTTTTGTTTTTTTTAATTAATTCTCTGCAAACGATACTTTTAAATTAAGAAACAATATGATTAGTTTTACGAATTTAGAATTTTTTTTATTATATATATATTTTTTTAAATTACATTTTTTTGTTGTTGCTTTATGAATTTAAAATTTTTGTATTATAATTTTTTTAATTACATTTTTTTGTTGTTTTGCAATGATAACTTCCCAGGAATGTGATGACGAATTAACGTGTTTCTTTTTTTTTAATTAAAAAAAAATAAAATATCTGCAAACTATACTATTAAGTTATGAAAAAAAAAATATGATTAGTTTTACGAATTTAGAATTTTTTTATTATATATATATTTTTAATTAATTTTTTTTTTGTTGTTGCTTTACGTATAATTGAGACACAACGTAATAACCAGTATAAAGAAGAAATGACGACTTAAAAATGTAAAACATGTACTTCAAAATCGTGGTAAAACTAGTTTAGCAAGTTTAAATCTGTCGTGCAGTATTGAATTTATTGTTATCGTTTTTTTACAATTTAACAATTTAACAACATCATTTCTATAAAACATACATAAATAAATGCAAAAAGAAGCAAAATACTAAATTAATACCACGATCAAATTTCAGTCAATTTTCATCATTTCAAATCTTTCTGGTTTTCGTAACATTCACTAACAATTAAAAAGATACCTGAACTTGATTTTTATAAATTAGAATATTTTCTTTGTAAGATACATTTTTCCGGTAGGTATATATATGAATCATATTCCAACGATCATATTGCATTTCATACTGTAAGGCAATTCCTTTAAAACCAGGATGCCTATTTTTTCTTTTAAAGAAAAAAAATATTTGAAGATATGAGTTTATTTTAATGTGTTTCTCTACACTCTTGTAAAGACCACACAAACACAGGAATTAAATTATAAATAATGCAATTTTAGGATACTAAATCTCATATTAAAGTAAATTGCATAATATAAAAGGTGAATTTTAACATACAACCTTTCATATTATGCAAATTGGCAATTTTGCTATTTCTTAAAATATTTATAACTTGGCTGATTTTTTTTTTTTTTTTTTTTTTTTTGGCACACCTTAGCTCACCTCATGGCACATCACCGTAACGCGATATCCCAGTTGAGACCCACTAGATTACAGTGTTAGAAATCTTAATAAAATAAATCAGCATACTGTTCATTCATTTTTTTCCCATTCGTGTACGAAACGTCCGTTTCTAAATTGATGGTGCTCTAGAAATACTCAATCAAATTATTTTCCGTATCTCCGATAATTTTCGATATCGACTCGATAGCACTTAATTTTACCGATATAGACGCTCCAAGCAATATGTTCCTAGAGCGTCTTACAGCTCTCTGATTCAGGATTGACAGTCCGAATTGTTAACCGTAAATTCCTACGTTAGGATTTATACTATACAGAATTACAAAATGTCCGTCATTAAATAAAACAAAATACCTAATCAGAATTTCTGGTAGGAATTCGCAATTTCATAATAAAAAAGAAAGGCAAACTGGCATCCCGTCTCTGATTATTAAGCCTATGCGCTGCACAAAATTGAAGACAATCGTAGGCTGATTTTGTCCAGCTTTTGTACGGTCTCTCACATTTGAATACCTGTATTTTATAAAAGTATTCTTCGTATTATTGAATATCAGAAAAATAAAGACGATTCCACGCTTTTTTTAACTTATTGGTATTTTATTTCAGAGGCCCGTACAAACGCTGAAAAAAATCCATCTGCGACTAACGTCATATGTGTGTCAGCGCGTAGGTCTATTATTTGGAGGACTGTGAGCGAATAGTCACTTTACTATAGCTGGATGATTTTTTTTATCACTAGAGATATTGGTGTTAAAAAATTAATGGCGTTTCTTGAGCTAAAATATTCAATTTGCATATAGGATTATTAAACTTATTGTGAAATTGCGTACGTTTCCGTATACAATCTCGAATAAGAACACATGTGGAAATACGGTAAAGGTGTTAGAACCGTCGATTTGTGTATCAGTATTTTGTTCTATTTTAGTATTAAATAAAAAGAAATACTGATTTTTAATTGGAGGGACACGTTATTTTGCACAAATTTTGGAGTCTACTTATACGCGAGTATATACAATAAATATGTACACGAAACTTTCATGAATTTCAACAGCAATTTTAACAGGTAGTGTACAGTTCAAACAAAAATTTAGAATCGTAACTCAACATCATTTTTGATTTGCACAAAAAAATGACACATTACATTTCAGATTTGTTTTCATTCTAACAAGTAAAAACATTGCCAATATCACACATAAAAATTTCAATTGGAAATGCAAAAATCGTTTGTAAATGAGAGATAAAATTTACAATACATACCTACAAAAAATATTTTTTTTAAAAATCGTCTGCTGCGACTTTGATGGCAATATCAGAATGAAATTCTTTTCCTTGATACAAACTTTTTTTGCAGCCATATGGCTTTTTAAATATGCCTTTTTAAACGTAAACGAATATTACAAATTTTACGATTAAAAAAGGCATTTACAGTATCTGGTATTAAAATAGAAATGATAAAATTTTAACCTGAAATAGTGAAGCCATACTTATTAGGAAGCCTAACGAATGTAAACACCTTCCATCCAATTTAATACAAAAAATGTATTAAAACACGTCTCGCTCATTAAAAAATATATATATATATATATATAAAAATAAAAAAATAAAAAACATATTCTTGTTTATATAATCATTGTGTCAATGCAAGCATATTATATAATTCAGATTATGTGCACGTCAATTTTATTGCACTGTACTTAATATGTCATTTGCAGATGTTTGAGAATGACAGCAAATGATGGGTTGTATTTATTTTATCCTCGAGAAAAAACTTAATTGATAAATTTTATTTTGTAAATGTTACTTAATGTCAACCTCAAAGAAAAGATGTAGCATGGATCTAAAAAAAATAAAAAATAAATAAAAATTTGTTTAAAAAATATAGCGCTATAACATAATAGAAAATTTAAAATTTATAAAAAAAAAATCGATAAACATTTTACTTTTAAAATTAAAAATCACGAAAAATCAGAAATTTTAGGTATAGTTTTAAACTAAGTTAAATTCAAAATATTGTTTCTTTTTTATTTACTAACATAAAAATTTAAACTATGCGCTATTTAAAAGTGTCCGTATGAGCGATAAAAGACTAAGTGATCAGGTCGTTACCTCCATCGTTATGAAATCAGCGGACAGTACTTCTTTAAGAATAACATTCTATGCATGATTTTTACCATGCAGACGTAATAAAAGAAATAATACTTTGTTAGAAAATAGAAATTTCCTCTTTATTTAAATGCATTTTTCACGCAAAACTTAAATTTAAAATCGCATTCAGCAACTTAAAACGCACTTCCAGAAATTATTGTTAACAAACAGTAGAGAATTATTTTGTGTGTCCCTGTAAATGAACGATGACTGCCATACATACAATATTCTGTAGTAAGCCTCTTGTAATGAACCTTAGTGATATATATAAATTTCAATGCGTTTAAAATAGTGAAACATTATTTAATTAAACCGCAAACGATTTTTCTCCATAGACGTAACGTAACGGAATTCCTTTGACTGTCCCTGTAAAGTAACTATAAATGCTATGCACACCCTATTCCATATTAAGCTTTTGTAATGCACTTTAGTGATATATATCAATTACAATGTGTTTGAAATAGTGTAACATCACTAAAATACACCGCAAATGATTTTTCCCCATAGACCGTAATGTAACGGAACTCTTTTGAGTGTCTCTGTAAAAAAACTATAAGTGCTACACACTTCCGTTGAAATAGGGAACATCCTATAGATAACAACAATAACATATAAAAATTGCAATGCAATCCTAGCATATTTACGGGAGTTAGAGCACGGACAGACGCCAGACGGCCAGACAAACCGAAGTCATAAACACTTTTCAACTAGGTTGGAAAGTGTTAAAAATCACGAAAAATCAGAAATTTGAGGTATAGTTTTAAAATAATCATAATTACTGAAACTGTTTCCTTTCTATTTATTAACATAAAAATTTAAATTATGTGTTATTTAAAAGTGTACGGAGGAGCGATAAAAGCGTAAGTGATCAGGTCGTTGCCTCCATTGTTATGAAATCAGCGTATAGTACTTCTTTAAGAGTAACATTCTATGTATGATTTTTACCACGCAGATGTAATAAAAGAAATGATAATTTCTCGCTAAAAATATTTTCATTAATTTGTTCTTCTGTTTTTTTAAACTTTCTAATGTAGTTGAAAAGTGTTTATGACTTTGGTTCTGTCTGCCGTCTGTCTGACCGCCAGGGTCTGATTACTGCCTTGGTATACTTGCAACGGTAAATTTGATTAGAAATATTCTCTTTATTTAAATTCATTATTCACGCAAAACTTCGGTAAAAATTAAGTCACAAATATCTAATCTTTTTTACTGGTGATATTTGCCACGGTGGAAGTCAGGTTCTGCTGACCATCTATGTGTGGTTTAACTCTCATAAACATAGATATATTGCCATGTAATTTTTATAAGATATTCAGGTTCACTGTAGAATGTCCGGTATTTAATATCAAATGCGTAGCCGGTATTTTTTTTTTTTTAAAGAGATTTCTTGATTGCCACGATGTTTTTTAAATTGTTATATTCGCCTTATTTAACCCTCCAGCCACGGGTAACGCTCCTATCGCGTTTCACTTAATCTATACAAGTCAGCGGGGAACGCTATTTTGACGTTCCCTA
The DNA here is from genome assembly GCA_963931845.1 of Maratus michaelseni. Lineage (NCBI taxonomy): Eukaryota > Metazoa > Arthropoda > Arachnida > Araneae > Salticidae > Maratus > Maratus michaelseni. The sequence goes on along the minus strand of OZ007600.1, from coordinate 250,327,349 downwards.
TAATTTTTATAGTACATAAGCATCGGGAGATTCTGCTTCTTCGTTGAATCTATCTTCTTTTATTTAGAAATAGAGAGATTCGTTTACAAATTATAATATATATATCATTTCATTTATTAGGTAATTCTGAAAGTTCTGTTGTTTTTGAAATATTTTGAACCCAAAAATGCCACACTCCCACCGGAATTTTGAAATAAAACTTTGTTTTTATAATGTGCATGAAGAAACTGCTTTTATTTATTTGGAAATGAATCTGTTTGTAAATTCCGGTCACATTCATTCCTCATAACTATTATAAGGGACGAATAAAAATAGGCCGCGATTTTATATAAGAAAATGGAAACAACGCCCGCGGCTAGAGGGTTAATGACGGATTACATAAAGCGAAAACAAGGCCAATTAAATTATTTCTAAAAAGTTGTGGCAATGAAGGAATATGAATTAAAAAAAAGTAGTGTATTGGCAACATTGTGCGTAGTATTTATATTTCGTTTATAGGGACACACAAAAAAAATCCGCTATAGTATAGTCTAGAGAGGAAAAATCGTTTGCGGTGTATTTTAATAATTTTACACTATTTCGGGTGTAAACATTAATAGAGAACGCACAGACTCACAAGAAATTAAATACAGAATTTGCCAAGGAAGAAAGGCTGTTAAACTTTTAAACTCTATTTGGTGGAGTGAGGAGATCCCCAGGAAAAGAAAATATAATATATGTATAATTCTATAGTAAACAGCATTTTGTTATATGGAGCAGAGGGATGGAGAATTATGGAGACTGAAAGAAAGAAATTAGCAGCAGTGGAAATGGATGCACTAAGAAGATCACGCAGGATATCAAGAACAGAGAGAATAAGAAATGAAAGAATCAAAGAAATGATGAAAATAAAGGGAACCATTTAGACGATCTCCAAAAGAAACAATTAATCTGGTATGGCCATGTTAAAAGAATGAGTGACGAGAGACTACCCAAAATTGCATCTAATTACAGAACAAACCAAATGAGGAAACGAGGAAGACCACGAAAGACCTGGATGGATGATATAAAGAGGGTTAGGGATCTGGAAGAAGAATGGATCCTTGACCGGAAGAAGTGGCGTGGTCTCTTGTAGATTTTTCGGATGGCGGAACCTGACGCCACAAACCGAGTTTATATATATATATATATATATATACAATATTTCGGACATAATGAAATTAATATGCATCACGAAGGTGGAAGGCAACAAGCTTATCTATTTTCCCAGTTTATCCAGTTTCCCAGGAGTATAAAATAAGTAGCATTTATAATTCGTTTACAGAGACGCCCAAAAGTATTCCGTTGTGTTATGATGTATAAGGAAAAGTTGTCTGCAATACATTTTAATGAGTCACAATATTTTTAAATGGTAACATTTTTACACTACAACTTTTATTCTATAGATTTTGCAGTGCGTAGCATAAATAATTCATTTACAGAAACAGAGACGCACACAAAAAATCGGATACAGGATCAATTATTATTGATAATTGTTGGACTTAATTTATCAGCTGTTGTATGCATTTTAAAAGTTAAAAATTTTTAGTGTAATACATGTGTGTACAAATTCTATGTATCATATACAGGGCTGTACGAAAAATTTCGCACTCATTCCTAGGTATGGATAGCAATTGCCGAAAATGAATTTTTATTGCCTTATGTGTTTACTTTTAATTGTTTGTTTATGTGTTGCAATTCCTCGCGGGAAAAAATAAAATCCTGTAATAGAAAAACAATAGAGTTTAGAAATTTTTCAGAGATAATAAAAAAACATAAAAATAATCGCCCAGTATTTGAGAACTGTAAAGTACCTAAATCATATCTAAACAAAAATGAAAAATTGAAACATCAAAAAGGGCATAGAGTTAAAAATAAAGATCTGAGAAAAGTCATATAGAATTTTTTTTCTTTTTTTTATCTCTAGCATTTGTAAAATAAGGTGTAAGATGAAAGGAGTACTTTATTTTTATTCTTGTTATAATTTCTTAATTGATTGCATTTTATGCACAAAAGATATGCAATACTTTTAAATGCATGAAAATACTGCTTAAACCTTGGAATACCGGATAGATTAATTGCTGCCCGTACGCTACCTTTTTTTCAGACTGCTTGATTGTTACCCCTTTTTAATAAAATATATTCGCTTTATTTAATGACAAAGCCAAATAAGTTGCGTACAAATTGGAAAAAGTGGCAACAATCAAGTAATCTGAATTATAAAAAAAAAGCTTAGCAGACTAGGAAGACCGGCCTGATTTGGTGACTATTTTTATATTCAATCGTACCACAATTCTGAAAAATTTTCTTTTCTAGTAGATTTTTACTTAAAATATCTTTTGACCGAGATTGTTTTTCAAACACTGGTACGATTTGAATAAAAAATAGTCCACTGGGTACTCGCAAGTGGTAATCAAAATGAAAATTTAAATACCAATGAGCGGTGGCACTAGCTCAAGTGCCGATTTTCAGATGAAAAAAAAATATATATCTCAGAAACTTTTGTAAGAAAGGGGGAAAAAACTAGCTTTCATATTTTACTTATAAAATTTGCATTAGAAAAGACAATTTAGTAAAATGTGTGACTAAATAAGCTAAATATTATTATCCAGAAGTGGTTGTAACAAACAGGCGGTATAGTTGGCAACCATGAAACTTAGTTTATCATTGCGTAAAATTATATTTTAAAATATTTTAATATTAAATTTATCTTAAAAGTAATTATTCAGAAACTCATACCAGTAAAAGTTAGCGAGAAAAGTTGAAGGTTATATGCCTACCAAATTTTTTTCAATCTAGTTTGTTGAATCCGACTTTAGGTCATGACGTTATACATCTGTAGTGATGTGTAAGATGTGCTTGAAAAGTAGATATCTATTACATTGAGATTTTCTTAGGCGCGCAAACACAAACATCTATGTATAGATCTGTTATATCACTGTATTTTGTAGGCACGGACACATATTCTATTTTTCTGTCTTTTTTTCATGATAAAACTTCTGAAAAACAGTTCCATCTCCGAAGACGTTCAATACGCAGATTTGTTTAGCCCTTTCAGGAGCAAAGTACGTCTGCTGTGTAGATATCCGTTTGAAAAGTAGATATCTATTATATTGATGTCTTTCATAGTCCCCCCCCCCCCCACACACACACACACATTTTCTGTCTTTTTTTCATGATTACAATGCTAGGAATTAGGTAAAGCGTTTGAAAAATAGTTCAATCTCTGAAGACTTTCAATAGATAGATTTGTTTAACCCTTTAACGGATAAAGCACTTCAATTGCTAAAATGTTGAAATAAATAATTGACACCGGAAATTACGGTCAAATTTATTTGTATATAAGAAAAAAGCGATATTTCACGTATATAATAAATGGAAAACGTTTCTATTAAAATTCTGCTGTCACTGTTGAATTTCGTAATCTTTCAGGAGCAAAATAAGTCTGCTGCAATAATGTTGTAATAATTGAGTTACATCAGAATTTATGAACAAATTTATTTTAAAATAATTAAAAGTTTGTCTTCATGTATATTATAACAGGGTTCGTACGCTTTTAACACAATTTTTTAATATAATTTTTCTATTTCATATTTAAATAGCAGCAATTGTAGAAGTCTTGTTTTTAAGCAAGATTTGTAAAACATTTCTGTATTTTAATAAGGCGAAAAATTCTTTTAAAAATTTGTGGTCACAGCTTTCGAACCCTGAATAACAGCAAAAATTTATTAAAAAATTCTGTGTGACCCGCTTGAAAAGTATATATCTATTATATTAAGGTCTTTCATAGGCAAAACACACACACACACACACACATTTTCTGTCTTTTCTTTCATGATTGCAATGCTAGGAATTCGGTAAAATTTCTCATAAATAGTTCCATCTCCGAAGGATTTCAATAGATAGATTTGATTAACCCTTTCAAGAGCAAAGTACGTCTGCTGCTATAATGTTGTAATAATTGAGTTACACCAGAATTTATGAACAATTTCAAAATAATTAAAAGTTTGTCTTCATGTATATTATAACAGGGTGCGTACGCTTTTACCACAATTTTTTTAATATAATTTTTCTATTTCATATTTAATTAGCAGCAATTGCAGACGCTTCGTTTATAAGCAGGATTTGTAAAAATTTTCTGCATTTCAATAAGGCGAAAAATTCTTTTAAATATTTTTGGTAAAAACATACAAACCCTGTATAACAGCAAAATTTTATTAAAAAATTCTGGGTGCCACGTCTCAGTTTGGAATTACAATTGAGTGTTCGTGCCGAACACCGACCTTGATAATCTTAAGATGTTGGTATTTCGGTTTAACTCTTTCAGTGACAAGCAACTGTATTTCAGTAATGATGAATTCACACCAGAATTTTCGAAAATTTTTATTCGAAAATAATGAAATGCAATTTTGCGGGGGTTTTTTTTTCCAAGAAAATTATAAAAGTAAAATTTGTTCAAATATTTTGGTATACAGCTTGATTAAAAATCAGTGGTATATAAATATACCTCTTTCCTTCAAGGGGTATGTATTCATCTTTTAAAAATAAAATAACTTTAACCCGTTCGAGACAAAAAATTATATTGTAGGAAAGTCAAAAGAACAATTTCATTCGAAAATACGCAAACGCAACAACATAAAAATGCCTTTCATGAAAATTATAAAAGCAAAATCCCGTTAGAAAATTCTAGTACAGATTTAATAATAATTAGGTAAAGACAACATATTCCCCTTCAATGTGTTAAATGCATTCATTAGAACAAATATTATTTCACAGTTACAACAGCGTTAGAATTAGGTCATTCGGGTTGTGAAGAGATGTTTATTTTTGAGTACCACGTTTAATACAAGAGTTTTGCGATTAAATACTACCTTTTTTACTTTTGTTATAATTGTTGAATTGAATACATGTTAGGTATTAAAATAATGCAATGCTTTTGAATGCATGGAAATTTTGATTAACCCCTCAATTACGGGCGAGAATAAGCAACTGGTTCTATTTTCAATCGTACCGGAATTAATTTTCCTTTGGTATATTTATATTGAAAAGTTGAATTTTTCTAGTACAAGTGTAAGACAAAGATTACTTTTTAAAAAAGTGTTGCGAATAGAATAAAAAATAGCCTACAGCAGCGTGCACGGCCTAAGTCGTTTTCAAAGGTCACTGCCGCATACGGCGATCATCAGATGAAAAAAAAGAATTATAAAAAAATATATTTCAGAAACGTTCATAAACCACATTGTAAAAATACAAATATTTTTCATTCATGAAATTTGTATTTAGAAGAGAATTTACGGAATTGTGTTGATAAATATTGCGTTCGGAAATAGTGGCAACATAGAGGCGGGATTTGTTGGCAATCATGAATCCTTGTTTATCATTGAGTAAAATTATATTTTTACACACTGTTGCCAGTAGTCTACGTTTTTTATTCAGTTACCTTTATTGGCACCAGTTTTTTTGAAAAAGTAAAATGATCCCTTTTTAATGACAGATTAAACCAAGCGAAGACAAGGCGAATTACACTCTTTCAAAAAGTGATGACAACCAAGCAATCTCAATAATAAAATGTAGCCCACTGGTAACACTGTATTGAACAATTTGAATATTAACACGTTGACGGACACTTGCGCCTATAGCCGTCAAAGCGAAGTTCACTATGTGACATGACGATAATAGCCGTCCAAAACGAAACGGTCGTTTTTAGACACTACGGCTATAGCAGCACAAATGTGCATTTACCGGCGCACAAGTAGAAGCCCAGTGTCATGTTTTGGAAACAATTTTTTAGGTTGAAGTTCATCTTCCACCTGTTATACGAGTTGCAGCTTCAGTATACACGTGCAGGGTGGCTAGCGGTCAGGGAAAAATACAGTCAAAAAATTGGCAATTACCAGTATATTCTTATAGAAAAATTCTCATTGATTATTTGATCGAATAATCAAGATAAATTTTTCTATAAGAATATACTGGTGTTTATCACTTCTTTTGACTGTATTTTTCCCTGATCACTAGCCACCCTGACGTGGTTGTGAAGGTAGTAGTGCAACCTAATTAAAGGTGCTGAATTAATCAAAATTAAGTTTATTTTAGCAGAAAGAGTAAAACTATACTTCTAATATTCTAAAAATTACAAAAACATATAGTGTCAATTTTCGAACTTCACTTGTTCCTACTATCCGTTAATGTGTTAAATTTATCTTAAAATAAATTATCCACAAAATAATACCCTTTAAACCAAGAGAAAATATTTTCAAGTTTTATTATATTTATTATTTAAGAATGGTGGCAATCAAGCAACCTAATTTTTTTAAGTGGCCCAGTGGGAAAGCTGGACCTCGAGAAAAAAAACGATGGACAGCGGTTTATGAATTGGGACATTAAAATTGCAATAAATTCTACGAAAGCGAAACCTGTTTATAACGGAATCCAGTCTCAAACGTAAAACTCCATGGACGTTACTGAAGAAATACCATATAATTAATTATACCTGCTAAGGCAAAAATTTGTCTAAAACTGTATCTTTCTCTAGATTCCGCCTTAGAAGGTTTTACTGTATTAAAAAATAACAATCTTATACAGTAAAACTGTGAAAGCGGTAGCGCTAGGGACCATAATAAAATTCTGTTTTAGACAGATGTCCGTCTTATGAAATATAATTGTATGGTATTCCTCTCATAAGGACTATGTTTTTCGTTTAAGACAGGATTCAGTCACAAACAGTTTCCTATTTCACGGTTTTTTTTAACAAAGTACAGTAAAGCATGTAAAACATAACTCCTAATGACTTGGAGAAATCTTCATTTTAAACAGGCTTTCGTCTTAGTAGGTATATTTGTACGATATTCCTTTCGCCGGGGAAAAAAATCCCCAATAGGCAGAAAACGTTTTCATAGGTTTTCTGTATTAAGATCCACTCAATGCAAACTAACAAATAGTACGGAAGGAAACTAAAATAATGTGTGCATTATAAAAAAAAATCTGACTTTTGGAGTCTCACGCAGTGATTTCGCAGTGATTTCGCAGTGATTTCGCTGGACGTGTCTTGCGATCCCTGTATCTCGGTACGTCCCGCGTAAATCAGGACCCTCGTCAACACGACTCACAGGGTCTATTTTTTCATTATTCTGTCCAACAATATTTCAAAATAATAATCAGCATGGCATATTTCTTCAAGAAATTTACGCGAAAATATATAAGAATAGAAAAAGAATACAGTTGAAATAAGTGGAAGAGAAAAAACAGTAAAATAAAAAAAAAGTAATCTTCCAGTATTTGAGAAATGTAAAATGATCAAAATCGACCTATACACAGAGGGTTAAAATAAAAGAAACATTGATAAATGAAAAATAGAATAGAATTACAAATTAAGAATATCAGAAAAATCATATACAATGAGTTTCTATTTTTCATTTAAAATAGGAGGTGTAAGATGAGAGGACTAACTTTTGCATTCTTGTTATACCTGTTGAATGGACTACATTTTATGCATAAAACATACGCAAAGTTTGTGAATACATGATGCAAATGCTTATTAATCCTTCGATTACGGTTGAAGACTGCGAACTCTTGCTATTTTCAATCGTTCCACAACTTTTTTATTCCTGGTAGGTTTATCTTGACGAATCGAAAATATCCTAGTATACGTGTACGACAAATATTAGTGATTACTTTTAACCCTTTCAGGGGCAAGCATTTGTGCTCCTGTAACGTTGAATTCCCACCGGAATTTAGGAAAGAATTTAGTTCAAATTAAGAATAAGCAATTTTTCATCTTTTTCTCGTCAAAGTTAAAAAAGTAAAATTTAATTAAAAGTTTCTGGTTTGAATCGCATTTAAATTAGGGGGTATATAACATATACCACCACCCCTCAAAGGGTTAAATGTATAAGTGATTACTTTTAAATAGTGGTATGAATAGAATAAAAAAATAGTCTATTGAGGGGGCAGATGTCCCAAGCCGTAATCAAAGGGTTCACACTACCTCAAAAGGCGATTGTTGGGTGGAAAAAAAAATTATGTGTTTTAAAAAAGAAGTTTTTCAGAAACATTTATGATTAGGAAAAAGAAACTTTCATTTTTCATTCATGAAATTTATGTTTGAGACCACAATTTACAGAATTGTACTACTAAATAAGGCGATATTGTTATTAGGAAATTGTTGTAACAAAAATTTGGAATTGTTGGTTATCTTAAATTTTTGTTTAACATTGAGTAAAATTATATTTGAATGCATTGCAATATTAAATTTATCTCAATTTAAGAAATTGAGAAACTCATACCAGTAAAAGTAAGATGAAAATTTTAAGCGATAAAAGGGCTACCAGATCTTCTTGTGATTGATTATTTTATAACAAATGTGTTCGAGAAATTATGCATCACTATTGATGCGTGGGAAAAGTTTGAAAAAAGTAGGTTTTATTGAATGCAGGCAACGATTTTGGATTATTTCGATATCAAAGTGTCTAGAATTTGGAAAAAACTTTAAAAAAAAGAGATCTGTGTTGATATCCATTAGATAGATTGCGATAGGTGTTTTGGTTTAAAATTCTATTTATTTTTGATATGTTAAAAATAAATTTAAAAATTACAACTTGAATTCTTTCAGAGGCAAACACATCTCCTTCTGTTGACTCTTAAGTATATTTTGATATGGAAAAAAAAAAGCGCAAACTTCTGAAATTTCGTTGATATAAATTATGAAAATAAAACTCTATTACAAAATTCTGAAACCGATTTTAAATAAAATTAGGTATACTTAATACACTATTGCCCTTCAAATGATTAAATGCATGAAGCCAATTTGGCTATTCCTCAATAATTTGGCGAATTTCTTATTCAAATTCAGTATTAACGAATCTTTTGTAAACGTTTCTTTGCATTTTAACTTGCTGTTTTCGTGTAACATTAGCTAAAATTTTAAAACGAAGATATAGGAAAGCTACCTTTTCCTCCCGGTACAGGCCGGAAGTATTTTTTTGTATTGAAAGCTACCTAATATTCAACTTTAAACATTTCAGAAGGAAAAAGATATATGTCGCTGTAAACTGTAAACTCTATTAAAAAATTTTTGGAACAGGTTTTAATTAAATTAGGTATAAATAATATACATTCTCCCTTCAAATGGTTAAATGCATGCAGTAATATAAATATTATTTCACAGTTACAACATCATTACAAATGGAATATAATTATCATTTAGGCTATAAAGAGGTGCTTATCATTGAGTACCACAATGCCATATTTTAGAATGAATTGATTTTATAATCATTTAATGGCTTTAATAATAACTTTATATTTTCATACAAATAAATCGAACAAAAAATAATAATAATAATAATAACAGATTATTTTGATGTAAAGAAAAATTTACAAAAAATAAAAAATAAAAAAGTTGTGTGAAGAAAAATGATAACGGTATCAAAAGACAACAACCCTTCCCCATAGACATATCTTACAATATCAAGTGCCAAACCTTCCTAAAGTGATAACGTTGTAAATGTACAGCCCCTGTAGTCTAAAAAAACAATGGTTGCGTTACAAATTAATAATATTATGATACTCCAAACATAATGAAATCGATATGCATCACGAAGGTGGAATGCAACAAGTTCTCTCAGTTTCTCAGGAGTAAAGATTAAGTAGTATTTGTATGTAGTTCATTTACAGAGGTTCACAAATAATTCCGTTCCTCTATGCTGTATGGAGAAAAATCGTCTGCATTGCATTTTAATCATTTCACGATATTTTAAAACTCGCCGCATCGTTGCACTACAACATTTATACTTTAGAGCATATATCATTCCCTTACAGAACCAGATACACACCCAAAAAAATCGGATACCGGATCGGTTCGATTGACAAATGCTGGACATGCGTTTTCAGCTAGGTTTGCTGCATCTTAAAAGTTATCTATTTTTAATGAATTACGTGTGCATGTAAACAATACATATGGTATACAGGGCTACACGAAATAAATCGCACACATTACCGGATATGGACAGCATTTGCTGAAAATTAAGTTTTACTTTGTTATGTGTTTTTTTTTATGTTTGATTTTGTATCTGAATTATGTATCTCAATGTCTGAAAAAATAAAGTTTCTTAACGATATTCTGTCAGTGTTGGAAATTATTTTATAATCTATGCCTGATGGATGATGTTTCGTTCTTGTTATAGTTTAACTATTTTACGGACGGTGATTGATTTTGGACCACTTGATTTTAATCCGTAAATGTCTCATTGGTATCATTATCTATACTATTGAAAACCGCTCGCGTATCTATCTATGTAACCTCAAAAACTCGAAAACCACAGGGCGCAAGACTAGGAAATTTTGCACACGCGTAGCTGGTAGGGCGGTCATGAACGATCGGGGCAAAAAATTCGAAATTTTTAAATAGATTTTTGATAGATTAAATATTAATTAAAATCCATCTACAAAGACATCTCATCAAAAATTCAAAAATACGCTTTTCTATTTTCGGTTGGTTGGTTGTATAAAATCTCCGCAGGAGTCATTAAATAAATCAAGGCATGAATCATTGCAATTCCCAGTCGAGTGTTTAAAATCGATGGATCAGAGATTATAAGAGATGTAGACAATCAACTTAATTATTGACCGTTGCCAAATGCTAAAAACTTAATTTTAAAAGATTTTATCGACTTAATGAATGATAATTAGCTGGGTTTAAGTTTTTTTTTACATGACATATAAGAGTATGATAGAGATTATTAATACAGAAATCTTTATTTAACAGATTATTTGTTAAATTTGCGGGGATGGGGAGGGGTGGGGGTCAACGACTTTTTATTAAATATCACATATTTTTTACTTGACCGCGCGCCACCTAGCGGCGGCTTTTTCATTAATTGACCCTCCTTATTAATAAATCCAAATCTGCTGCTCTAATTTCAACTGAACTAATTACATTTAACAAATTTAAATTTTTTTTTTATTCACCCGTAACGTTTAATCACTGTTTTATATAGATGATAAAGCTATTTTAGAATAACAATTTTCCTAAAAATTAAATTTATGTTCCTAATAAAAGTACAGAGTCCGTATTCAGTTGATGCATACCAACGATCAAAGTTAGTAATTTGTTGTTGAGCACTTGACCACGCGCCTCCTCACGGCCCCTCCCTCAAGGTTTTTTCTCTAACTGCGCTTTATTTCCAGATCTCAGGTAATTATGTTCCGAACTTCTCCAAACCAGTTCCATTTTGCTAAATTATCATAAAAATCAGCATTCATAGCTGCAGGGTGTACTTCTAGAAAACAGTTACCAGTATTTCCGAATAAGAGTCTAAGCCAAATTTCAAATTAAGTTCCTAGCATAACCAAATGAATCAATCTTTAAAGATGCATATAGTGGCTCTTTTAATTTATCATTTGCTGAAAGGCACTTGAACATCCGCTCCTCCCGGCCCCTCCCTCAAGGATTTTTGTCTAATTGTACCCTGTTTCCATATCTCAGCAACTAATTTTCCGATTTCAGTGCAACTGATTCCAAACATCATATTTAACTTAATAATCAACATCTATATCATTAAAATAAATTTGTGAGTAACGGGTACCACTATTTCCGAATAACAGTCTAAGACAAATTTCTAATTAAGTTCCTAGCTTAACCAAACGAACGAATTTTTAAAGATGCATAGTGGTCATCCTAATTAGTAATTTACTGAAGTGAACTTAAACATTCGCTCCTCCCCGGCACCTCCTTCAAGGTGTTTTTTCTCTAACTATGCCCCGTTTCCATAACTCAGCAACTATCTTTCCGATTTCAACGCAACGGATTACAAACATTATAATTAACTTCATAATCACCCTCTATAACATTAAAGTAAATTTATGAGTAGTAGTTACCACTATTTCCGAATAATAGTTTAAGCCAAATTTGTAATTAAGTTCATAGCTTAACCAGACGAACAAATTCTTAAAGATGCATAGTGGTCCTATTAATTACTCATTTTCTGAAGGACACTTGAACATCCCCTCCTCCCGGTACCCCCCTTTACTGCAATGTGAGATATACATATTACGGACACCATGTTGCAATACTAACAAGCTGTAGCGGATATTACGATAATTCTTTTACCTCGCATGCAAATAATTAGAGATTATTTAATTGCGCTTTATTATTTCATTTTTTTAAATAAAGAAACACATTTTATCACAAACGGCAACAACATTTTCATTCTATTTATTCCCTTATTCCAAAGATATCGTTTTATCGTCTGCTGCCACAGCAACATAAATTAAGTTTCATTAAAAAAAATGCACAGAAGTATTTTTTTTTTCTAAATCGTATTGATTTAGTTGATTATTGAACAACTCAACACTTTAACAGGGAAATTAAATTCATTTTATTCACATTTTAGAATTAAATTCATGAACTCCCGTGAGTAGAACGGGTTAAACAGCTAGTTTTAGAATTAAAGTTTATCTTTTATTAATTCCTTATTTAATCCTTTTATTACTTCCTTATTAAATAGTTTTATTAATTCCTTATTTAATCCTTTTATTGATTCTATATTTCCATTAATTATTCCTTATTTCATTTTGTTGTTGTTGAATCAGTTCATCATTTTACTTTGTCCCTGATAGGGTTAAAACTTGTTGGTGAATTGAGCTTGTTTTTTTTTTAATGAAAATTTTTATTAACAAGGTTTAATCTTTTAGTTTTTAAAAATATTTTTAAATTCTAAGGAACGTATTTATATCCTTTGGAAATCTGTTTAAGATATTCGAAACTCGTCCTAATAATACATTTAAATATCTTTAAAATACTACGAATTTCGTATGTTTGCTTTTAATGCGTTTATTTTCAGAACACAGACAGATCTCTCTATTTGGAAATTGTACACCGGTATTTAAACAAAGTCAATATTACATTTACTGCAATGAAAAAAGTTCATTAATCATCCACATACGGTTCTGAAGATTTCCACTGGTTATCAGTTCGTTTGCTGCTGCGGTTCCGAAGAAATTGCGATCAAAGGTACCCAGTAGACCTGGTGGACCTGGCAACAGGTATTGTCCCAGCTGGAAGTGGATCTGGCAACAGGTAATGTCCCATCTGGAAGTGGACATGGCAAAAGGTAATGTCCGAGCTGGAAGTTGACATGACAACAGGTAATGTCCCAGCTGGAAGTGAACATGGCAACAGGTAATGTCCCAGCTGGAAGTGGGCATGGCAACAGGTAATGTCCCAGCTGGAAGTGGACATGGCAACAGGTAATGTTGCCAGGTCCACTGTTGCTAAAAGCGGGAGAGCGAGACAAAAAAACAGGACAGCCGATTCTAACTCGTGATATTAAAAATGCAATAAATACTACGAAAACCGGACCTGTCTATAACGGAATTCGGTCTTAAACGTAAAATTCCATTGACATTGCGAAAGAAATACTGTACAATTATACCTGCTAAGGTAAAAACGTGTCTAAAAAGGTATATTTCTCAGGATTCCGTCTTACAAGTTTTTACTGTACTAAAACAATAACGATCTTATACAGTAAAATCTGTGAAAGCTAAATCGCTAGGGACCGTAATAAAATTCTATTTTGTACAGATGTCCGTCTTATAAGGTAGAATTGTATAATATTCTTTCTGTACGAACTATGAAATTTTTCCGTTTAAGACGGTATTCCGTTGCAAATAGATTCTGTTTTCACTAGTCTTTTTGAAGAGAGTACTGAAAAACGTGTAAATCACAACTCCTAAGAACTGGAAAAATTTCCGTTTTAAACAGGCTTTCGTCTTACTAGGTATATTTGCACCATATTTCCTTCGACGGGAAAAGGATTAGGGTCATTAAGCCGTGTTTTTGGGCCATGAAATCGACTAAAACTCGATTTTGTTGTACTGACTTAATTATTTCACTTTTTAATATTAGAAGGTTTATCCTGTACGATTTCAACAATAGTTTTTGCATTTTGTTCGGATTTATATGACTTACACAAGCTCAAAGTTCGTATTATTCGTAGTTTTTGGTCAAAAATACGCAATTTCTCCTAATTTTACCTCAATTATTTATATGAGCGCAATCGTGCAACACTTTTTTCTTTACATATATTATAAAATACATTACATCCAAATGTACACTGTTAAAAATTTCCGTTCAATGTTGAACCATCACATGGTTCAAAGTCAGCAAAAGTACCAAAAGATCTCTATTTCAAAACCCTTCTTTTTGGTGAATCCTGGATTATGGTTCAACGTTTTACCATCAGATAGTAAATCGTTGCATCCAATCACAGATCGCACGCCATTGAATGCGAATCTGCTTCTGCCGTCCCTCACCCGTCCGCCACGTCAGAGTTCAGAGTTCGCTTGCACTTCACGTGACTGCGTGCGTAGAACCTCGTGTAGCTGTATTCCGGAGAAAAATAAGCAAGCACAAGGTATTTATTATTATTATTATTATTTGTTTAATCTTAACAATATATATGTATTTATTGATATTTTTAACTATAATTTGTGAATAAAGTATATTACTTTATTAATCCTTAACTATATTTCATTTTTTTTTGCTAAGTTGATAAAATGTCATTTTATAATGTGCCTGTATTAGGCCTAATTGAGTAATGCGTGTTTGAATTTATTTATTTTCTTTTCGTATAGTTTGCGTATCAGATATTAATTTATGTTCTGGATTAGGCACTGATATTGTGAATTAATTTTTGCTAACTAGCTGAGCGAAAATGTTATTACCAGGTTAGGAGTTTGATTCGTCAAGAATTTCAATAGTACTATTTACATTGTAACGTGTATTTGAAATCTTAGAGACCTGTTGCTTGATTATATTTGATTTCTAGCGTAAACTAATATAATGTGTTGAAATTTTTATATGACAGTAATATTCAATTGTTGAACATACAGGGTTCGGTGATATGTATCAATGGATGTATATCATGATATACTATATCCGATATTTATTTTTAAAATATCATGAAGTTTGATATTTTCACATATTTGATATTTATTTTCAAAATATTGCGTATAATATTTTTGATATTATACGCACGAAATTACATTTTATCAACTTAGCAAAAAAAATGAAATATAGTTAAGGATTAATAAAGTAATATACTTTATTCACAAATTATAGTTAAAAAATATAAATAAATACATATATATTGTTAAGATTAAATAAATAATAATAATAATTTCAACTTATTACCAAAACATGGTTCAACCTATTACTAAAACATGGTTCAACCTATTAGCAAATCATGGTTCAACCTATTACCAAAACATGGTTCAACCTATTACCAAACAGTGGTTCAACCTATTACCAAATCATGGTTCAACCTATTACCAAATCATGGTTCAACTTATCACCAAACAGTGGTTCAACCTATTACCAAATCGTGGTTCAAACAAAGCACCAAAGGATGGACAAAGGTTTTACCATCCCATGGTGGCAGCTACACTTGTACCATCTTTCGGTGAAACGTTGAACCAAAATTTTTAACAGTGTACAATATAGGTAAAAATAAAAGTGTTGCAAAGCTGTGCTCATAGTAAAATATTAAAAAATATATTAAAAATTGAGGTAAAATTAGCATAAATTGCGTATTTTTCATCAAAAACTACGAATAATACGATCTTTGAGCTTTTGTAAGTTATATAAAAACGAACAAAATGCAAAAAACATTGTTGAAATCGTACAGGATAAACCTTTCAATATTAAAAAGTGAAATAATTAAATCAGTATAACAAAATCGAATTTAAGTCTTATTTCATGGGCCAAAGGGACGGCTTATGGACACTGATCCTTTAAATTCTCCAATAGATAGAAACCGTTTTCACAGGTTTTCTGTATTAAGATCTACTCTATGCAAACTAACGAATACTAGAAAAAGAAATTAAAAAAAAAAATGTGTGCATTATAAAAAATATGGACTTTTCACTTCCCAAGCAGTGATTCCGTGGAGTTTTAGAAAAAAAAAACCAGTATTTGAGAATTAGAAAGCATCAAAACAGATCTGTACACGGAGGGTTAAAATAAAAGAAATACTGAACGATCAAAAACAGCATAGATTTGAGAATTTAAAAATACGAGAAAATTCAAATGCAACGAGTATCTTTCTCTTATATCTTTCATTCGGAAGAGTAGATGTAACATGAAAATACTACATTTTTCATTCTTGTTATAGATATTTAACTGATTGCATTTTATAGAAAAAAAATATAATATGCTTTTGGATGCATAAAACTGTTGATTACCACTTCGATTACATGCGAGGGCGGGCAGTTATTGTAATTTTCAATCGTATCGCAATTTACAATTTGTTGTTTTCGTTGATATATCTTGAAACGTTGTAAATATCCAACTATAAGTGTATGACAAGGATTACTTTTCAAAAGTGGTGGGAATAAAATAAAAAATAGTCCACTGGAGAGCAGAATTCCGAAGCCGTATTCAAAGTGTTAACACTACCTCAAATGGCCATTTCCAGAGAAAAAAAAGTTATGTTTTAAAAAAGAAATATTTCAGAAAAGTTTATGAACCACATTAGGGAAAAATATACTTTCATTTTTCATTCATGAAATTTGTGTTTCAGAAGACAATTTACAGAATTGTGCGACTAAATAAGGGAACTATTATTATTAGGAAATACGTGTAACAAAGATATAGTTAGCAATCATGAATCTTAGTTTATCATTGAGTAAAATTATTTTGTGAAATAATAGATTACTGAATTTATCTCATATTAATTATGCAGAAACTTATACCAATAAAATTAAGTCGAAATATTTAAGGGATAATATGACAACCAAGGATGGTATATTCACGTATTACTTTCCTGGAATCTGTTCAAGAAGTTATGCATCTGTAGTGATGTGTTAGCTACGTTTGATAAACAAAGGCATGTTAGTCACTTCAGATACATGTGTACGACATTCATTTCGACGGGATAATAAAAATTTTCCAATAGACAATTTCGTTTTCATCAGTTTTCTGTATTAATATCCATTACATGCAAACTAACGAATAGTATAAAAAGAAATTTAGAAGAATGTGTGCAGTAAAATCACACCAACGCCTGTGACATCTGTTCCCAATATTTTGTCTGTCTGTAGTTTTCCTTTTCTTTTTAAACTTTTACTGTAACATCATTTTTCTGTAATCTCCTCTGTGTCGAATTCCGACGGGTATAGTTGTTATATATATTTATATTTCGTTTTAACCCTTTTATTACTGATTAGGACATATGCGTCTCAGTGGACTATTTTTTAATTTATTCGTACCACATTTTGAAATCTAATATCTGCCATACACTTATACCAGGATATTTTCAAAAGAAATCTACGGCAAAGAAAATAAATTGTAAATTGTGGTGCGTCAGAATATAAAAATTGTCGCCAGTTCTCGGCCGGTAATCAAAGGGTTTCTCTGACCAGAATGGTTTGAAATAACAATACAGACACACACACACACACACATATATATATATATATATATATATATATATATATATATATATATATATATATATATATATATATATATATATATATATATATATATATATATATATATATATTAGTAGTAAGATTATTAGAATGGTTAAACCTTTATAACTTTAATGGTAAAACCTTTTCGTACACTTCGTCCGATAGAGAAATTATTTACATTATAGTCGTACGAGCCGTAAACGTTGAATAGTGCGCACTTGCAATATCTGCGGAGGCAAAACTGTAACCCCCGCAACTCCCATTGTCACCTGTAGATGACATTTTTTTAAAAGAGCTGTAGGCTTAAATTTTAACTGAAGCTGTATCGTCGCGCTTTTATTGGCATTTAGAAGATATATGTAATCATAGAATAAATCCCCTTATCTCTCGGATATTCTGATTTAATACTATAATCTTCCAAAATTTTGTACTTACTCCAAACAAGCAAAGATTTAATTTGGTCCGACTTTTTGGGATAAAAATGTCCAAAAAGCAGAAAGTCTCATATTTATTTCACCTGAATGTTAAAGTTAAATAAATGTTGAATTCATATTTCTAGATTTACGAATGTTTGATTATTTTTTGTTGCCATGATGCGATCATGAATTTGTGCATCATCCATAGCTGAAATGTACTTTTGAAAATGTGTTTTCTATTACTCTTTTTAGTGAAAAAATACGATAAACACTATGAATTAGAAAAAACATATTTGTTTACTTATGGGCGTTGCAGAGTTAAACTCAATAATATCGAAACACATTTTTCAGCGGTTTTGACATGATAAATTTCCAGGAACGTGTTAACGAATTTACTTGTTTTCTTTCTTTCTTTCTTTCTTTCTTTCTTTTGTTTTTTTTAATTAATTCTCTGCAAACTATACTTTTAAGTTAAGAAAAAAATATGATTAGTTTTACGAATTTAGAATTTTTTTATTATATATATATATATATATATTTTTTTTTAATTACTTTTTTTTTTTGTTGTTGCTTTATGAATTTAGAATTTTTGTATTGTAATTTTTTTAATTACATTTTTTTGTTGTTTTGCAATGATAACTTCCCAGGAATCTGATGACGAATTAATGTGTTTCTTTGTTTTCAATTAAAAAAATTAAATTCTCTGCAAACTATACTATTAATTTATGAAAAAAAATATGATTAATTTTACGAATTTAGAATTGTTTTTATTATATATATATATATTTTTTTTAAATTAGATTTTTTTTGTAGTTGCTTTACGTATAATTGAGACACAACGTAATAACCAGTATAAAGAAGAAATGACGACTTAAATATGTAAAACATGTACTTCAAAATCGTGGTAAAACTAGTTTAGCAAGTTTAAATCTGTCGTGCAGTATTGAATTTATTGTTATCGTTTTTTTACAATTTAACAACATCATTTCTATAAAACATACATAAATAAATGCAAAAGAAACAAAATACTAAATTAATTCTTCGATCAAATTTCAGTCAATTTTCGCCATTTCAAATCTTTCTGGTTTTCGTAACATCCACTAACAATTAAAAAGATACCTGAGCGTGATTTTTTTAAATTAGAATATTTTCTTTGTAAGATACATTTTTCCGGTAGTTATAATTATGAATCATATTCCAACGATCATATTGCATTTTATACTGTAAGGCAATTCCTTTAAAACCAGGATGCATATTTTTTCTCTTAAAGAAAAAAAATATTTGAAGATATGAATTTATTTTAATGTGTTTCTCCACACTCTTGTAAAGACCACACAAACACAGGAATTAAATTATAAATAATGCAATTTTAGGATACTAAATCTCATATTAAAGTACATTGCATAATGTAAAAGGTGAATATTAACATACAACCTTTCATGTTATGCAAATTGGCAATTTTGCTATTTCTTAAAATATTTATAACTTGGCAGATTTTTTGTTGTGGCACACCTTAGCTCACCTCATGGCACATCACCGTAACGTGATATCCCAGTTGAGACCCACTAGATTACAGTGTTAGAAATCTTAATAAAATAAATCAGCATACTGTTCATTCATTTTTTCCCATTCGTGTACGAAAGGTCCGTTTTTAAATTGATGGTGCTCTAGAAATACTCAGTCAAATTATTTTCCGTATCTCCGATAATTTCCGATATCGGCTCGATAGCACTTAATTTTACGGATAGTAGACGCTGCAAGAAATATCTTCCTAGAGCGTCTTACAGCCCTTTGATTCAGGATTGACTGTTTATTCAGAAAGTCCGAAGTGAAATCGTAAATTCCTAAGTTAGAATTTACACTTTATATGATTACAAAATGTCCGTCATTAAATATAGCAAAATACCCAATCAGAATTTCTGGTAGGAATTCGCAATTTCATAATAAAAAAGAAAGGCAAACTGGCATCCCGTCTCTGATTATTAAGCCTACGCGCTGCACAAAATTTGAAACAATTGTAGGCGGATTATTTCCAGCTTTTGTACGGTCTCTTGCATTTGAATACCTGTATTTTATAAAAGTATTCTTTGTATTATTGAATATCAGAAAAATAAAGACGATACCACGTTATTTCAACTTATTGGTATTTCATTTCAAAGGCCCGTACAAACGCTGAAAAAAATCCACCTACGACTGCCGCCATATGTGTCTCAGCACGTAGGGGTCTCAGCGCATTTGGAGGACTGTGAGCGAATAGTCACTTTACTATAGCTGGATGAAATTTTTATCACTAGAGATATAGGTGTTCAAAAATTACCGGCGTTTCCTAAGCTAAAATATTCAATTTGCATATAGGATTATTAAACTTATTGTGAAATTGCGTACGTTTCCGTATACAATCTCGAATAAGAACACATGTGGAAATACGGTAAAGGTATTCGAACCGTCGATTTGTGTACCAGTATTTTGTTCTATTTTAGGATTAAATAAAAAGAAATACTGGTTTTTAATTGAAGAGACATGTTATTTTTCACAAATTTTGGAGTCTACTTATACGCGAGTATATACAATAAATATGTACACGAAACTTTGATGAATTTTAACAGCAATTTTAACAGGGAGTGTACAGGTCAAACAAAAATTTCGAATAGAATTTTCTGCCTTTTAAATCGTATACAAATATTACAAATTTTACGATTAAAAATGCATTTACAGTCTCTGGTATTAAAATAGAAAATAGAAAATTTTAACCGGAAATAGTGGAGCCATAATTATTGGAAAGTCTAATGAATGTAAGCACCTTCCATCCACTTTAATAGAAAAAATGCATTAAAACTCGTCTCGTTCATAAAAAAAAATAATAATAATAAATTTATTCTTGTTTATATAATCGTCGTGTCAATGCAAGCATATTATATAAACCAGATTATGTGCACGTCAAGTTTATTGCGCTGTACTTAATATATCATTTGCAGATGTCTGAGAATGACAGCAAGTGATGGGTTGTATTTATTTTATCCTCGAGAAAAAGCTTAATTCATAAATTTTATTTTGTATAAATGTTATATAATGTCAACATCAACGAAAAGATGTTGCATAGAGGTAAAAACAAATATTTAAAATATGTCTAAAAGATATTGAACAATAATGTACAATAATGGAAAATTTTAAATTTATAAAAAAAAATCTATAAACATTTTACCTTTTAAATTAAAAAATCACGAAAAACCAGAAATTTGAGGTATAATTTAAAACTGATTTAAATTAAAAATACTGTTTCTTTTCTATTTATTAATATAAAATTTTAAATTATGTGTTAGAATCAGAAATTAAGATCTGAGAAAATTTATATAGAACGAGTTTTTTTCTTTTATCTTTTGCATTTGGAAAATTAGGTGTAAGATAAAACGACCAAAAAGAATATTTTTACAAATGTTGAATTGATTACCTTTTATTCATAAAAAATATGCAATACTTTTGAATGCCTAAAAATATTGCTTAACCCTTTGAATACCGGACAGATTCATTGTTGCCTTTCCGCTACGTTTTTCTAATTCAGAATGCTTGATTGTTACTACTTTTTATAAAAATAAAAATATTGGCCTTATTTAATGACAAGATCAAATAACCTAAACGGTACAATTTTAAAACGTTACAAGAATCAAGTAATATGAATAAGAAAAAAAAATGCAGAGGACAAACATGACCTGCCAGGTTTGACAACTATTTTTATATTCAATCGTATCTCAATCTAAACAATTTTCTTCGCTTGTAGGTTTCTCATTAAATTATCCTATTATGGCATAGATTGTTTTTAAAAAGTAGTACGAATTGAATAAAAAAATATTCCAATGGGTCGTATATGGTCTAAGCTGCAATCAAAGCCCTAGTTTTAGTGTCAATTATCAGGGGGAAAAATGTATTTATAAAATATATGTTTTAGAAACGTTTGTAAAACATAATCGGAAAAAAGAAGCTTTCATTTTTCATTCCTGAAATTTGCATTTCAGAACACAATTTCCTGAATTGTGTGACTAAACAAGGTAAATATAACTATCCAGAAATAGTGGTAATAATGAAGCGGAATATTTGGCAGTCATTAATCTTAGTTTATCATTGAGTATATATATTTTTTGAAATATCATAATATTAAATTTATCATAAAATAAATTGTACAGAATCGCATTCCAGTAAAATTTAGCGGAGAAAGTTAAGTGATGTATACCTACTATGTAGATTATGTCGAAGTGTTTCCATACTGTTAAGTTCAAGAAATTACGCATCTGTAATGATGTGTTGTCTTCTACGCAGATTAAATATGCTATACACAGAGATGAGATTTCTGCGACATTTTGCACACCAGTATAATATCACAGAAAAAGTTTTTTTATTTAATCGGAACATTTTGCGTTTTAACTGAACAACATTTTCATTAAGATTATACTGGTATGCAAAAAGTCGGAGAAATCTCATCCCTGTATACAGATCACGCAGAGGAAGATTCACTTGCAGCGTCAATTTAGCCTTCACCTAGACCTGGAAACTATTGTGCGAGCTTTCGATGGTCTGTTGTGGTCTGATAACTATGGCAGCAATCTTGAACTGGTTTGGCATCGTCTGGGTTTACTACAATTTTACTTTGGCTAATTCTTTTCCGTCAAATGTGCCTTTTCTTTTCCATTGAGTTCCCTTCTATCACTTTCCTTTTTTTAATACAATATGAATAAGTTTTGGTTTTTGACAGATCTATAAACGAAAAGACCTGAAGCTGTTTAATAAGTACTAATTAAACATGAAACAATATTGTCAGTATGTTGTTAAATTACTCATTAACAAAAGTTTCATAAATTTGAAATATTCTGGAGAAAGTATTTAAAAGGTATAAAACATAAGTAAAAATAATTGTGTATCTATAAAAAAGAACATTTTAAATTAAATACAAAAATATATGCAAACATTTCTGAAAAAAAAACAGAATATTTATTTTATTCTTGTGTAAAGAATTGTTCACTAATACGTATTTTAAAATAAAAAGAAAATTTGTTCTGCACACCCCAGGTAGCATAGAGATAGCGGTCAATCTCCAACTCAATATTGGTTAAGATTTCGAATGTCGTTCGTCAAATTTAAAACATCTGCCGATATTCACAGACCTAACTTAAAATAAATTTTTAAAAGAAAGCATTCAAAAGAGTTTTTTTTCCTTATTACTTATGACATTATAATACAGAAATATTATTTTAAACAATAAAATTTAATAAGTTTGCCGTTTTTAAAAAAACGTACTTTTTTTTATTACTAAGCCTACGCGCAGACACAGAAATGGAGACTGTAGTAGGCGGATTTCAGCTTTAATACGGTCTCTTGCAATTGAATACCAGAATTTTATAAAAATACTCTCCGTATTACTTAATCTCAGAAATATGGACATTATACCAGAGGTGCAAAAATCTAGGCGTCAATGGGCCGATTCCCAACATTAAATTTTATTAGTATTCTTCCTCAAATTTTATTAGTATACTAGATGGAACCCGTCAAAATTTGACGGCAAACAACTTGATAGTACCATAAAATTAAATTTTATAGTTGCTTTAACTTGACAAATTTCATAGTGGGGAGCATAATATGATTAAGCGATCACAGACCTTTCCATCTATATATCAGATGAGGTTGTGTGCAAAATTTAGAAAGTACCTCTTGGGGGGAGGGGCAAAGTGGGGAGATGGGCATTGGAAATGCATAATATGATTAAGTGGTCATAGATCTTTCCATCGATATATCACATGAGGGTTGTGTCCAAAATTTAGAAAAGTGCCCCCCTTAAGGGGGGGGGGGAGTGGCGGGATGGACCTCGAAGATGCATATGATTAAGCAGTCACAGACCTTTCCAACAATATGACATGAGGGGTGTCAACAAAATTTAGAAAAGTACCCCTTGTGGGGGGGGCAAAGTGGGGAGATGGGCATCGGAGATGCATAATATGATTAAGCAGTAACAGACCTTTCCAACAATATGACATGAGGGGTGTCAACAAAATTTAGAAAAGTACCCCTTGTGGGGGGGGGGGGGGCAAAGTGGGGAGATGGGCATCGGAGATGCATAATATGATTAAGCAGTAACAGACCTTTCAAATGATATATGACATGAGGGATGTCAACAAAATTTAGAAAGTATCCCTTGGGGGGGGGGCAAAAAGTGGGGAGATGGACATCGGAGATGCATAATATGATTAAGCAGTAACAGACCTTTCCAACAATATGTGACATGAGGGGTGTCAACAAAATTTAGAAAGTATGCCTTGGGGGAGGGCAAAGTAGGCAGATTGACATTGGAGATGCATAATATGATTAAGTGGTCACAGACCTTTCAAATGATATATAACATGAGGGTTGTGTGCAAAATTTAGAAAGTACGTTGGGGGGGGCAAAGTGGGGAGATGAACATCGGGGATGCATAATATGATTAAGTGGTCACAGACCTTTCCAACAATATACGACATGAGGGGTGTCAACAAAATTCAGAAAGTATCCCTTGGGGGGGGGGCAAAGTGGGGAGATCGACATCGAAGATGCATAATATGATTAAGTGGTCACAGACCTTTCCAATGCTATATAACATGAGGGTTGTGAGCAAAATTTAGAAAGGACCACTTGGGGGGGGGGGGCAAGTAGGAAGATGGACATCGGAGATGCATAATATGATTAAGTGGTCACAGACCTTTCCAATGATATATAACATGAGGGTTGTGAGCAAAATTTAGAAAGTACCCCTTGGGGGGGGCAAAGTGGGGAGATGAACATCGGAGATGCATAATATGATTAAGCAGTCACGGACCTTTCCAACAATATACGACATGAGGGGTGTCAACAAAATTCAGAAAGTATCCCTTGGGGGGAGGGGGGCAAAGTGGGGAGATGGACATCGGAGATGCATAATATGATTAAGTGGTCACAGACCTTTCCAATGATATATAACATGAGGGTTGTGAGCAAAATTTAGAAAGTACCCCTTGGGGGGGGGCAAGTGGGAAGATGGACATCGGAGATGCATAATATGATTAAGTGGCCACAGACCTTTCCAATGATATATAACATGAGGGTTGTGTGCAAAATTTAGAAAGTACCCCTTGGGGGGGGGGGGGCAAGTTGGGAGATGGACATATCGGAGATGCACAATATGATTAAGTGGTCACAGACCTTTCCAATGATATATAACATGAGGGTTGTGTGCAAAATTTAGAAAGTACGTTGGGGAAGGGGGGGGCAAAGTGGGGAGATGAACATCGGAGATGCATAATATGATTAAGCAGTCACGGAGCTTTCCAACAATATACGACATGAGGGGTGTCAACAAAATTC
Source organism: Maratus michaelseni (assembly GCA_963931845.1). Lineage (NCBI taxonomy): Eukaryota > Metazoa > Arthropoda > Arachnida > Araneae > Salticidae > Maratus > Maratus michaelseni. The sequence goes on along the minus strand of OZ007600.1, from coordinate 250,302,087 downwards.
AGAAAGTATCCCTTGGGGGGGGGGCAAAGTGGGGAGATCGACATCGAAGATGCATAATATGATTAAGTGGTCACAGACCTTTCCAATGCTATATAACATGAGGGTTGTGAGCAAAATTTAGAAAGGACCACTTGGGGGGGGGGGGCAAGTAGGAAGATGGACATCGGAGATGCATAATATGATTAAGTGGTCACAGACCTTTCCAATGATATATAACATGAGGGTTGTGAGCAAAATTTAGAAAGTACCCCTTGGGGGGGGCAAAGTGGGGAGATGAACATCGGAGATGCATAATATGATTAAGCAGTCACGGACCTTTCCAACAATATACGACATGAGGGGTGTCAACAAAATTCAGAAAGTATCCCTTGGGGGGAGGGGGGCAAAGTGGGGAGATGGACATCGGAGATGCATAATATGATTAAGTGGTCACAGACCTTTCCAATGATATATAACATGAGGGTTGTGAGCAAAATTTAGAAAGTACCCCTTGGGGGGGGGCAAGTGGGAAGATGGACATCGGAGATGCATAATATGATTAAGTGGCCACAGACCTTTCCAATGATATATAACATGAGGGTTGTGTGCAAAATTTAGAAAGTACCCCTTGGGGGGGGGGGGGGCAAGTTGGGAGATGGACATATCGGAGATGCACAATATGATTAAGTGGTCACAGACCTTTCCAATGATATATAACATGAGGGTTGTGCGCAAAATTTAGAAAGCACCCTTTGAGGGGGGGCAAAGTGGGGAGATGGACATCAGAGATGCATAATATGATTAAGCAGTCACAGACCTTTCCAACAATATATGACATGAGGGGTGTCAACAAAATTTAGAAAAGTGCCCCCCTTAGGGGGGGGGAGTGGCGGGATGGACCCCGGAGATGCATAACATGAATAAGCGGTCAAAGACTTTTCCAGCGATGTATCACATGAGGGGTTTGTGCAAAATTTAGAAAAGTGTCCCACTTGGGGGGAGTGGGGGATGGACTCCCAGAAATGCATAACATGAAAAAGAGGTCACAGGCGTTTCAACTTGCAACTTTTTTCTCGAAGGCATTTGACAATAGTAAATTTTTTTTACCCAAGACAATTTAACGATATTCTTATTTTTTTTGCGTAATTCATCAAACGTTCATGGAAAAAATCATGAAATTCGCTAATCAATAGTTGATAAATTATAAAATTCAACAATCAATAGCAGCAAAATTGGTCAATTGATAACGGAAAAATTACGAAATTCATCAAATGGTCTACCTAAAAAAACTGTCCTGCACACTGATGTGATGATCAAAAGGGTTTTGAAGTATAGGACAAAATTAGCACTTGCCAAACAGCGAGTAATACTGAAAATTTTTCAATCGACTTTATTGCCACCACTGGTCAAACATAATAGTCACACTCACCAATTGCAATGACTGAATGGAAAAAGATTTTTTTCTCTGCTGTCGCTCGACAAATTTCAAAACAGTTGATGAATTTTCCGTCGATTAATGAATTTTGTGGTTTTTCCTCTATCGATTGACAAATTTCGCAATTTATCGATTAACGAATTTCACAATTTTTTCCATAAACGAACAAATTGCGCACTTTATTTCCGCTAATGTCTGACACCATTTCGCCCTTTACAATTCAGCCAATAAATTGAACGTTGTTTCTTTCTAGAAATGTCAGGAATGAAACAATGATTCTTTAGGATGAATTTCCTTCGTTCGATGCCCCATGGAAGAATGTGTGCGATGCAGCAACGGGCGTCAGACTTTTTAGGGCACCTGCAGACTAAAAACATCTAACCAATCTTCGCGTTTTGAAAAAAATCACAGATTTCGTCAAATGATTGAGAAAAAAACACTAATTTCATCAAAGGATCATGGGAGAATATGACTTTCATTAAAAGACCACAGAAAAAACGTGAATTATGCAAAAGGATCGTGAAAGATAAGCAAATTTTGTCAAAGAATCACAAAAAAGGAAATTTCACCAAAAGATCACGCTTTTTTACTAAATTTCGTCTAAAAATTGCGGAATAAAATGTATTTTATCAAAGAATCGCTGGAAAATGCGAATTTCGTTAAGGATCGCGAGAAAAATGCGAAATTCTTCAAAGGATCGCTGAAAAAAAAACGAATTTCGTCAAAGAATTGCTGAAAAAACATGAATCTCGCCCAATAACAGAAAAATCATGGTTCATAATCATTATATCTAGTAGTATCCAGTACTGGCTAAACTTAATAGTCACACTCGCCAATCGCGATGATTGAATGTAAAATGAAATTTTTTTTCCCGCTGTCACTCAAAGAATTTTGAAACCATTTGGTGAAGTTTTTACCGAAACCATTTTGTGAATTTACCGATTTTTTCTTCAAAATCATTTTTCAACAATATTCGACCCAATACGCATGCGTAAAAAAAAAACACCAGCCATTAAAATGAGGGTCTATTACTGTCTCTAGAAACGTGTTTGGGATCATATCCTGTTTTTTTTTCTTGCACGTTGCATTAAACCTAGGAAGATATTTATATAGAACTCACAGTGGAGTGTTCAGAAGGTATTTATTTTATTTATTATAATTTGTATGAATACTTAGATGTCCATTTCGGATTTACTGTTTAAAAATGAATTTAGGCTCATTTAACATTCGCGAAATCAATCCCGATGGAAATTGTGGTTTTAGATCTCTATCATTTTGTTTATATAGTACAGAAAATAATTATTCAAATGTACGTAAAAATATCGTAGAACACGTAATACAAAATTGGACCACTTATAGTCCGTTTTTTATCGGGGATGAATCTTATGGTGTTCCGATTGCTAATGAAAACGATTATGTAAATATATGGTTCTTCATAGAAGTATGTGCTTCTTCACACTTCAATAGAAGCATTGTTTAAATTTATATAATTCTACAAATATGATGCAGTTTTAAAATATTGAGTAATGATTAATACTGTCAAGGAATCTACTCATATACGTAATTAAGTTTTGGTACTTCTCTATTATCTCATCGACCACTTTTCATCACAAAAAACTATCGCCAAACTGTAACGCCAAATAAACGGGAGAACGTTGTCATTAATACGCGCAAATGTTGAATTAAAAACCACTTGATGACATAACAAACACGTATAATGCTTCCGACATCAAGTAAATGGGACTGCATTTTTGGCATTTAATCATACAGTTTGGCGATAGTATTTTGTTATGAAAAGTGGACGATGGGATAATAGAGAAGTACCTAAGTTTTTTATACCAAGTTTGAAAATTTATCTTTTTTTGACATTTAAAAAAATAACAGAAAAACATTACAAATTTGCCCATTTGCTCAGCGGTCAAAGGATTAAGTAAATAAGTAAATATTAATGATTAGCGGAACTGGTTCTAGCTATGAAGTAATATTATTTTGCTCAAAAACCCCCAACAAAAAAATAATTACAAAGAATAAGTAATCGTCTTTAAATATACAAAAAACAATGTGATTAATGGCCAGGATTTTTTTACATATAACATTTTTTATATACAAAAGAAAAACCGAAATAACCTCATTCATTTCACCCGATGTCAAAAAGTTTTTTTTTCCACATTCTTGGGCAAAGCACTAAATCAATAAAATCACCAATTTGTGACAAATTATGAGTTTCATATGAATCGCCCATGAACGGACATGCAAACTGGTAAAAAATGAATGTAATAAATTAAAACATTCAAGATTTGTATACATACAAACAATACAATGTAAATATTAATATTGTTACATGATACATTGTTTGTATACATACTTCTTTGTATACATATATTGTTTGTATACATACAAACAAATATAATGTAAACATTATTCAAATATTAAGAGATTCTAAAGATTTGTATACATACAAACAATATAATGCATACATACTCTTTACAAATAAAATAGCACACTTATATAATGACAAAACTTTTAAATCGAATACAGATAGTATATTTCTGTTAAAAAATAATGCTAAAGTTCAGACTTATGTATATTATACATTCACATAAAGCTAGTCACATTCCTGCATATTTATTAAATATTTAGTTGCTAAATACAGAAATAATATTTTATAATTTATATTCAGACGCTCAGATTCGCTTTTTTCGAACAAATAATAATAAAAATATTACTGCCGTGCGTACTGTCTTTTGACATTATATTTACATAATCGTTTTCATTAGCAATCGGAACACCATAAGATTCATATCCGATCATAAACGGAATATAAGTGGTCCAATTTTGTATTAAATGTTCTACTATATTTTTATTTACGATTGAAGAATTATTTTCTGTACTACATAAACAAAATGATTTGATTTCGCGAACGTTAAATGAACCTAAATTCATGTTACACAGTAAATCCGAAATGGATACCTAAGTATTCATTCAAATTACAATAAATACAACAATAAATAAAATAAATACCTTCTAAACACTCCACAGTTTTTTTATATAAATATCTTCCTAGGTTTAACGCAACGCAGAAAAAGCCATCGAAACAACAGGAGTTGATCTTGATCCCAAATACGTTTGGAGACAGGAATAGACCCTTGGCCTCATTGGCCGGTCCTTTTTTGACGCATGCGTATACGGTCGAAATTCGATGGAATTATTTGACATTTTTAGCAAACAGCTTTAAATATATGGATTTCGCATAAATTTTATCAGTATTCTTATTAGGCGAATAATACTAAAAATTTCGTGGTGGAAATCCGTCCATTGGCACCTAGATTTTAGCACCCCTGCAATACACACCAGTATTTTCTCCAATTTTTCTTTGACTTATTTAATCTCAGAAATATAAGGCGAATAACGCTTTTAGAAATTATTGTTAATCATATTCAAGGGACCGTAGAAACGCTGAAAAATATCCACCTACGACTGTCGCCATTTCTTGTTTCGGCGCTTTGATCTAGTATTCTAAAGGCTGTGAGCGCATAGTCATTTTACTATACGTAGATGACATTTTTATCATTAGAGATATCGGTGTTCAAAAATTGAGGACGTTCCCTAAGCTAGATTATGTAATATCACAATAGGATTATTAAGCTTGTTGTGAAAATACGCACGTTTACCGTATATAACCATGTATAAGAGCTCCATGTATAAGAGCTCCATACGAGGCTAATAATATTTTCTTCATTTCTAATACCATTATTTCGTTTTAGTGATTTTTGTCCTATTTAATCGTAGAAAATTACTAAAAATTTTACCATTAAATAAGACGAAGAAAATATTTAAAATGTACTGCATTAAAACGGATGGGCATGTTATTTCCTCCACATATTTGGAGTCGACTTATACGTCAGTATATACAGTAAATATGTATGAGAAATTTTGATTAATTTTAAGAATAATATTCACAGGGTGTGTACAGTTCAAACAGAAATTGTGAATAGAATTTTTTACCTTTTAGAATCAAAGACAAATATTTCAAATTTTACGATTAAACAAGGCATTTTCCAGGGCTCCCAAATGGCCTGCCAACTGAATACCAATATTTGTTAACAGAAAATTTCAGGGTAGGTTTCTGCAACATTTCCGCAAAAATTTACCTTCGAAGGTGGTTTCTGTGAAATTTGCAAGAAAAATATAAAAGTAAAAATTTTCTAAGAAAATACAGGTATTTAAAGAACGAACCATTTGGGAGACCTGTTTTCAAATCCTGCTATTTTTTAATAAATAGAAACATTTTCATCTGAATTAGTGGAGCCATACTTTTTCGAAATTCTAAAACATGGACGTACTGTAATAAAAATAAGGCATTAGAAAACGACTAGTTCATAAGAAAAAAAAGTTCATAGAAAGACTAATTCTTTAAGACTAGTTCATAAAAGAAACTATTCTGGTTTATATTATGGCTGTGTCAACGCAAGCATATATATAATCCAGGTTATGTGCCCGTCAAATGTAATGCACTGTACTTAATATGTCATTTCTAGATGTTTGAGAATGACAGCAAGTGATGGGTCGTCTTTATTGTTTCCTCGAGAAAAAACTTAACAGATAAATTTTATTTTATAAATAATACATAATGTCAACGTTAAAGAGAAGATGTTGCATGGAAGTCTAAAAAATAAATATTCTAAATGTGTCTCAAAATTATATTTTTGTATAATAGTGGGAAAATTAAAATTAAAAAACGTCGAAAAACATTTTACTCTATAAATTAAAAATCACGAAAAATCAGAATTTTGAGCTATAGTTTAAAACTATTTTCTTATAAAGTAACTGTTTGGTTCTCTATTTATTGGTGTAAAAATTTAAATTATGCGATATTTAGAAGTGTAGGTATGAGAGATGAAAGCCAAAGCGATCAGACCGTTGACTCCATCTTTGTGAATTCAGCGTGCAATACTACTTTAACCCTGGCATTGACATGCCCGTTCTAATACGTTCACTAAGCTCCAGGTTGCACTGCAATAAAAGCTTTATTTCAGTAAATATAATTCTGCAACATAATGCAATTTTAATTCATTGAGTTATGGTTAACACTCTTAAGGATTGCATTCATATACGTAATTCAGTGCTTTACAATATGCTGTACGATTCATCAATGTAAAGATTCATCTTTTTTTAGCATTTAAAAAAAATACAGAGAAAACAACATTACAAATTTGCTCTTTTGCTGGACGAGTCAGAGGGTTAAGTGTATCGTTCTTTCCTTTTTACTACATAATAATAGCGTACGTAAATAATAGCGTACGTAAATAATAGCTACGTAATTACGTAGAAATAATACTTTGTCGTAATACGCTAATTTACTTTATCGTATTGCTGCTTACTTTACTGTTTATTACTGATAATTTTACGGTACAATACTGGCAGCTGGGATGCTAGTATTATACTGTAAAATCAACATTTTTTTCTTTTTTTGCAGTATGAAAACTAGGCCTACGTGCTGACAAAAATGTCGGCTGTCGCAGGCGGATTTTTTTTTTTTTTTTTTTTTTTTTTTTTGCGTTTGATCGGTACCTCGAAATTCCACACCATTAATTTCTAAAAGTTTTCTTCGCCTTGTTTTTATGAGATCAAATAAGTCAAAGAAAACTTTTATATATTATTGGTGTTGAAGTTCAAGGTACTGTACAAACGGTGCAAAAAAAAAAAAAAATAATAATAATAAATAAAAAAAAAATCCGCCTGCGACAGCCGTTATTTTTGTCAGCGCGCAGGCCTAGTTTTCACGGGGCGATGCCATTACCACAAATGACGATTATTAGATGAAGAAAAAGGTATTTTAATTATCTATCTATCTATATATATACTAGCAAGCTACGCCCCCTACGCTGGTCAATTTCTCTTAACAAACTTTGAATCAAACAAAATATTGACGTTCCATAATTCACTCTTATATTTTAACAGAATAATAAGGCTACTATAATTTGTGACTCGTGCCAATATACACGCCAGGACACTTCGCCCTTATCATTATCTTTTTACGCATGAAGGTTTCGCTATGGTACTCCATTGTGAAATTTGGTAATTTTTGAAATTCAATATTCGAAAAACGGCACAATCATTAGATTTTAAATTTATATCAAGAAAAATACAATTTTTTACCTTTCAAACGACTTGTCTAACAATTGTCAAACGACATGTCTAACAATTGTCAAACGACTTGTCTAACAATTGTCAAACGACTTGTCTAACAATTTTCTGACAAATACTTTTCGAGCTATTATTTTTTTCAGTAACTTCAAATGTTTCATTTTCCGTGATTAATCTGTGGCAACATTAATGAAACACCCAGTCGTCAGCAACGCATAGCTTTTTATTAAAGAGGCTGTTGGAGCAGGGATTGTCACCATCAATTTGCCACCATCACTTTTGAAATTGGTTCTGTAGTTCCAGAGATTCCATACAAATTGTAATTTAGAATGTTTTTAGAACGCTTTTCGCTCATTTCACTTCCTTAAATTTCGATTTTTTTTATTTTGTTCTTAGAGACCATTTACATCGTATAAGTAACTAGAATGCCAAATTTCAAATTTCTAGCTCCTTTAGTATAAAAAAGTCGCAATTTTCGAACATTTTTCGCTCCTGCACCCCACTGGGGTTAGTTGCACTGACATAAAATATAGCCTATGTTGGAGTAGGGATTGTCACAATCAGTTTCCCACCATTACTTTTGAAATTGGTTCTGTAGTTCCAGATATTGCATAGAAATTGTAATTTAGAATGTTTTTAGAACGCTTTACGCTTATTTCACCCTTTTAAATTTCGAATTCTTTTTAATTTGTTCTTAGAGAGCATTTACATCTTATATGTAACTACAATGCCAAATTTCAAATTTCTAGATCCTTCAGTATAAAAAAATTGCAATTTTAGAACATTTTCGCTCTTGCACCCCCCTGAGATTAGTTGCGCCGACATAAAATATAGCCTATGTTGGAGCAGGGATTGTCACAATCAATTTGCCACCATTACTTTTGAAATCGGTTCTGTAGTTCCAGAGATTCCATAGAAATTGTAATTTAGAATGATTTTAGAGCGCTTTTCGCTCATTTCACCCTTTTAAATTCCGATTTATTATTATTATTATTATTATTAGAGAGCATTTACATCTTATAAGTAACTACAATGCCAAATTTCAAATTTCTAGCTCCTTCAGTATACAAATAAAAAGAAAAGTGCCCAGTTAAACTGATGGCATTGAGCTCACATGCTATTCACACTAATTGCATATTATACTCTTATTTCAAAGAATAATGCCCCTCGAAAAAGAAATAGATCGACAATAAATTATGGGGGGAATTATTCCCCCCGTTTCCCCCTTTATACTTAACCAATGAACTGGCAAAACTAATCAGGGAAGCTCCTTACCACAATGAATCTATATACAAAATTTGAAGCAATTTGGGTAATTCTGCATGAAAAACCCATTTATCTAAATTAAGGGGGATTAACCCTCCCCGTCCTTTATACTTAACCAATAGACCCCCAAAACTAATCAGGGATGCAACTTATAACAACAAACGTATAAACCAAATTTTAATCAAATCGGATAATTTAGCTTGAAAAACAAATTTATCTAAATTAAGGGGGGATTAGCCCCCATCCCCCCCCCTTTATACGGAACCAATGAACCCCCAAAACTAATCACGCAACCGTCTTATCCCAATGTACCTATAAACAAAATTTGAATCAAATCGAATAATTCTGCACAAAAAAACCATTTATAAAAATTAAGGGGGGGGGGTATTAGTCCCCCGATCCCCCCTTTATACTTAACCAATGAACCCCCAAAAGTAATCAGGGAAGCGCCTTATAACAATGAACCTATAAACCAAATGTTAATCAAATCGAATAATTTGGCATGAAAAACACATTTATCTAAATTAAGGGGGGATTAGCCCCCCGTCCCCCCCCCCTTTATACGTAAACAATGAACCCCCAAAACTAATCAGGGAAGCGCCTTATCCCAATGTACCTATAACCAAAATTTGAAGATAAACGGATATTTCTATCACGAGTTATCGCGCTAAGTACATACGTACATACATACAGAACGGGCGGGCACATTAGCTATCAGGCTTTGGTAGCCTGTGAGCTAAAAAGTGCAATTTTAGAACGTTTTTCGCATCTGCACCCCCCTGGGGTTAGTGGCACCGACATAAAATATAGCCTATGTTGGAGCAGAGGTTGTCACCATTAATTTACCACCATCACTTTTGAAATCGCTTCGGTAGTTCCAGAGATTACCCCCCTACAAACAAACAATCTTTACTCCTTTATAATATTAGTATAGATTAGAAACGTTTGTAAAACACAATGCAAAATAAATTCCATTATTCATGAATAAATTTTGCATTTCATAAGACAATTTGCTGAATTGCTAAATGAGGTAAATATTACTATCTAGGAATAATTGTAACAAAGAGGCGGTATAGTTGGCAGCCATAAATCTTAGTTTATCATTGTGTAAAATTATGTTTAGAAATATTATACTACTAGCCGCCACTGGCGACCAGTTTGGTCTCCCTTAAATGTATGTTAAGCACTGTAACACGTTACTTTTATTCATAATTTTTTATTCATAATCCTTCGCCAAACCGGAAGATTCTAATACACAAATCAAAAACTTTTGCGATCATGGTAGCATTTCGCATATTTTTTGTTGTTATGTATTTCATCTTTCTTGACAAAAACCGCTTAACCAACTTAAGCATTTATGCTTCATATCCGTTTGCTTATCAGTCGCAATATGTTTGCTAATGAGGAGATTCTTAAACATATTAAGTAGTTTTCCGTAATTGGATCCATTTCCAAATGGCGTATTTCAGTTAATACGATTTGGTGCAATGAAGTCTATTTTGTGAAAGTCTTTAATGATATCCACATTTACATTGAACCATATTGTTGCCAATACATATATATATATATTTTGTTTCTCGCTAACTTTGGCTGTAGACTTGATTACGGGAGATTAGAAAATCTATCATTATTCTCATTTAAAACGTCTTGAATAATGCGACATAATCGGAGTGCATATTATAACACGTAATTTTCGAGTATGGTTTGGTGAAACATTGAACTTTTGGAAGCCAGTTTTGATAATCACATTCCTTTTAAACCATATTTGCTGTCAGCACTTTTGACCCGTGGCGTAGAATCTGATTAAAATTCACGAACTTCCTTCTACATGCCGATCTCTGTTCGACTCTGTTTTTCTCTGCTTTCCTATTTTGATATAGTTCAGGAGTTTTCATAACTGCATAATTCCCTTACTTTGGCATTTCTGCTTAATGTCTACTGACTATTAAGATTCGTAACTTGTAAATACGCCACGCCAACATTACAGCCTGTAATTCTAATTACAGCAACCCGTTTTTTCTCTCTATATTGCAACTCTATAGTTAATATAGTGCCCCGTTGCGCCTACGACAGCTGTTCCATTAGAACATTTGATTTCAAAATAAAAGTATCGTTTCTAATTTGAACACGCGAAAAATAAAAGCTGGTATTGGCGATTTTAAAAATTCTATTGGCGAGATTTGCGCCCAAATAACACAAAAGTACTTAATGATGTTATGTATTTTGTAAATGTATATTAAATTACTGTTTTGAAAATGATTGGTCATTAATAATGGTAAATATGATTGGTGATTAACAATCATTTTCGGTGGTCTCCCTTCCTTGCACGTATAATACATGAATACCAAATTAACTGACAATTTGTTTCGAAATTTGATTCATTAAATATCATAACATGAGTTGTATTTGTTTACATTCAGCTTACATCAAGAAAAGATAAAGAATGAAGTTGAGTTGTATATCACATAATTATGGTAAACTTTGATTGTGTCACTGGTGCGAATTATTTTTTTGACACCAGGCAGCGCTCAAAAAATCTTTCACGGAAAACTAACTTTACGAACGATTATCTCCCTGGTTTAATGGTTTAATATTTTAAACCTTCACGACAAATGAATCTTTTTTTTTTGTTTACTTTCATGGATAGAGAATTTGAACAGCGAAGCTAATTTCAACTGAGGTTATTGGAGAATATATAAATAATTGAACGTAAGTAATCTTCAAATATTAATTTATTTTGAACGATCTTTCTAAAAATGTCACATTTATGAAGTTTTATTCGAAAAAATAATTTTGTATAAAAATGGCCGCCTGGCATATGAAAAAGTGAAGCGGGCATTCCGGAACTATTGATGACAGTCACATGACTTACGGTTTTATTATAGAGATTAAATTTATCTTGCAATAAATTATACAGAAACTCATACCAGTAAAAATAAGCGTAAAAAGTTAAGTGATTTATGTCCACTAAATTGTATTATCTTTGCTTTATTTCTTGCTTGAGTCAAGAAGTTATGCATCTGTAACGATGTGTAAGGTACGTTTCGAATGTAGAGATTTATTGTATCACTGTATTTTGTAAGCACGCACACTAGGGTGGAGCGAAAAAATTGATTGAAAATAGGTGGCAGAAGTTGCCTTTATACTAGTACATTAAATACCTGAAATTTTACCGCTGAAAAAAAACGCCTTGAGTCTGCGCTTTTGGCCCAAATGTCGAAATTTTGGGGTAAAATTTGAAAATTTTTCCAAAAAAATAAAAAAATTCTGTAGAACTGGTTATGATTTAAAAGTGTCATTTGAACCTTTATTAATAAGGATTTAAAAATATTGAAACGATAAAACGATATCTTTATTCTGTATAACTGGAGCAAAACCGACAAATTTCGGTAAAAAAAAAGGGTGTTTCCATTCTGGTAAGGCATACAACGAATCGTTGTTTTGAATGCAGCTCTTCACTAGTTGCTTTTACAACTACCCAGGAGTGGAGGTGGGTGCATATCATGTCCCACCCAGAACCAGCACAACCACCCCACCATCTGAGCGCAATGTTTTATTTATACAATGAATTGAGATTTTTTTATCAGACTGGCACGAGTTTTATGTATATCAACCTAGTCTTGGTGTATTCATCCCTTCTTTCGTATCCACAGACTTTGGATGATGCTGGCTGTGATTTCCTTCACGTATCTTTCTACTGCTTGAGTATGAGAAGGCATGCAAAGTAACTCATTGGGGATGTTAGTACGGGAATCTATACAGTCGTCTATTATCTTCAACAAATTTGCATTCGATAAATGCATAGTGATTGGGGGGTCCTGTTACTGCAATAGTGTTCCAATCAATTCGATTTATATAATCATCTGCTTCAATGTTGGTTGTCAGTATTTCAAATTTGCGTATGTCATCATTTATTCTACCTCTTGCTTTTATTATGGGATGAGCAGCTAGTTGTTTAATGTAATTGCAATCAGCATTTGCTCTGAGTGTGCAAAGTAACCATTTCCTGAATAACTTTCCTTTTTTAACTATTCGTTTTATGCCGTTTGCTGTATTTTTTAGTAGCCGAGTAGTTTCCCATAAGGTTTTAGATACATTCTTTAGCAGCGGATTACATTTGATGGTAAACCATCCAGGGGCATAAACTTAGATCACATACTTTGTGAGTGAAAATAGTGACTCTGACACGCAGTCAATGCGAATAATAAAGGTGAAGAATTCTATTCGTCGTTGTGAGCCATATTACGCGGGACAATTTTCCTAGGCTCCTATTCGCTAGTTCTTTAGAGCAATATCCTGATGAAATAGTTTTGCAAATGTCCAGAAGGTATTTCTGGTCTGTGCTGAGTGTCTTTTCATCCATTTCAGGAAATATGTCTTCTAAATTACTCTTTATAGGTTCAAAAACTGCAATAGGGAGTCAATGGTACGTGGACAAGGATTTCCCTAATACATTTGGGCCAGAAGTTTTCCCATCGATCATGCCTAATAAATGATGCAGAGGCAATTCATTTAACTGGAGCTGGCATATGATCCATTGCAATGGTCTTGCAAGCTTCTCTTCCATTCGGCGGATTAGTTCAGTATGCTTCCCCGTATTCACAGGACACCGGACACCCATCACAACTCAAGCATGAGAGGCTGGACAAATCAATATTTTCATCTTTTAAGAACTTTGATATGCATTTAAAAAAATCTTTTGATGCTCCAGATGAGGAAATGTTAGGCAAAATTAGTCCCCAAATATTTGGAGCCAGGCTCTTCTAAGATAGTAAGACCTTATCCTTTTCTTTCATAATTCTACGATACGCCTGTTTATCACTTCTCTTTTCTATACACATTGTATCACCTTTTCAGGAGTCGAAATATAAAGCTCTTATTTCTGTTTTAGGGTTCTGTTCTTTACGTTGAGACGAACAAGCCGATTGGCTTTCACGCCTTACCTTGCTTCTATCTGTAACGAGTACGGATGCGGGTACATTATGTTTTCCAGTGTCATTTGCTGTACATACACAATCCTGAAGAACCGTTGAAGCAAGAACTGCAGCAGACCGATCAGAAATTCTATAGCTATCACATGCTCTAGAAAAAGTTTCAAACTTCATTCGAGTTTCGGTATAGGAGGATGAAGATGGGAATTCAATTGTATCTATTATTGAATCATTGCATACTGTTTCGTTTATTTCAATTTCACATGCAGCATCTTCTAATGGACTTTCTCATATTATAGGAGCCTTAACTCATGTGACGTCAGCTGCGGGTATAAATAAGAAAAACACCAATAGGCGTGAAGAACATTTTAACACAGCTCCCCCTTCGTCCTATAAACAGTCTTTTTCTGAGGGTGCATTCCCGCAGAGGCGTGACTGTTGCCACTCGTGGGTAAAGTCCATTGCGGTGCTTCTTTATTTAATCTTCTTTCTATTATTTTTTTTCAACGAGTATGCTGTACCAGAATGGCAACGCCCCTTTTTTACCGAAATTTGTCAGTTTTGCTCCAGTTAAAAATAATAAAGATATCGTTTTATCGTTTCAATATTTTAAATCTTTATTAATAAAGGTTCAAATGACACTAGTAAATCATAATCCGTTTTACAAAAAAATTTTATTATTTTTGAAAAATTGTCCAATTTTACCCAAAATTTCGACATTTGGATCAAAAGCGCAGACTCAAGCCATTTTTTTTCAGCGGTAAAATTTCAGATATTTGATGTACTAGTATAAAGGCAACTTTTGGCACCTACCCATTTTTCTTAAAAAAAAATAATAATTTTTTTCGCTCTACCCTAACGCACACGTATGCTCTTGTTCTGTATTTTTTCATGATTACAATGATGGAGTTCTGAACGACAATTCCATCTCCGAAGACATTAAGCAGATAGATTTGTTAAACACTTTCAGCGACAATGTACGTCTGCTGCTATAAAGTTGTAATAATCGAGTAACACCAGAATGTATGAACAAATTTATTTCCAAATGATTAAACGTTTGTCTTCACGTATATCATTATAGGGTTCGTACGCTTTTACCACAATTTTTTAATATAATTTTCCATTTAAAGTTTAAATAGCAGAAATTGTAGACGTCTCGTTTAAAAGCAGGATTTGAAAAAACTTTTTTCTGTATTTTACTACAGCGAAAAATTCTATTAAAAATTTGTGGTAAACTCGTACAAATCCTGTATAACAGAAAACTTTCATTAAAAAATTCTGGGTACCAAGTCGCAGGTTGGAATTAAAATTAAGTGTTCGTGCCGTGCGAACACCGCCCTTGAAAATCTTAAGATACTGGTGTTTCGGTTTAACCCTTCCAGTGACAAGCAATTGTGTTTCTGTAATGGTCAATTCACACCAGTATTTTCGAAAGTTTTTATTTGAAAATAAAGAAATGCAATTTTGCATGGTTTTTTCACGAAAATTATAATAAATTTTGTTTAACCATTTTGGTATACATCTTGATTAAAAATAAAAAGTGGTAAAAAAATGTACTTTCTTCCTTTACGGGGTATGTATTGATCTCTAAAAAATAAAATAACTTTAACCCGTTCCAGACAAAAAATTATGTTGTAGGAAAGTCAAAAGAACAATTTCATTTGAAAATACGTAAACTCAACAATATAAAAATGTCTCTCATGAAAATTGTAAAAGTGAAATTCCGTTAGAAAATTCTAGTGCAGATTTAATAATAATTTTTATTTTATTTTTCTGTATTATTGTTATTATTATTATTTTCACAGGAACGTAGCCCACACATATACCCTTTCATAACAAAATTCATGAATTTTGCGATTCAAAAGCTGTGAATAGACTTAAACGTACAAATGGGCTAACAAAATAAATATACGAACATCCCTCCCCCTCCTTAACCCTTTTATTACGGTGTCGGGACACATAAGTCCCGTCGTCTACGTTTGTTCTATTCGTACCAGATTTTAAAAGTTATATCTGCCACACACTTATACTAGGATTTCAAGAGAAATCTACCACATAAGAATTCTTTGTAAATTTTGGCACGATAGAATATTTTAAAATAGGTGCCTGGCCCGTAATCAAAAGGTTAATCGGAAGTCTCCAAAACTTCATTCAGAACATAAATATAATCACAATACCATTTTAATGAATTAGAATTCTCAGAAAATGCATTTTTTTTTATTCGGCTGAATTCCAGGGTTAACATTTCGGAGAGCAGGCGAAATTTTTGGAAGATATTGCCATATTTTGGCGCGCGCTGAAAAAAACTGCACTTTGCTGATTTTATATAGTTTATGTTATTCTTTTTTGACACTACGCAGCAGCGGGATGTTATTCAATAACCGGATTTTTATTTATCGTAATTTCCGGGGTATGATCCGCAAATGAAACAAACATGTTTGGACCCAGAAATTTTATTTTATAAAGTGTTACTTCCCAGATCGCTGTAAATATTTGACTTCAATTATTGAATAAAATTTCTGGCTTCAAACCGAATTGTTTGATCCACGGATTATACGCCGACAATTACGGTACATATAGAATTTCTTTTCTTATTTTTTTTATATGTTTCTATTAACTGCAGCGTCCCTATTTATTTATTTTTTGTTTTCCTTTAATGTTTTCATAACAATACTCATTCTAATTCTATATATTTATTAAACGTCCATGTTGAAAAATATATCAAAGAAAAAGTAGCAGTACACAGAAATGGGAGATGTGATTTATATTATATGTTTTATTGAAATGTTTGGAAATCGTCATTGACTCATATAATGTATTGTCTGTATATAAAAAGATACACATGCAAAGCAAATCATCTGCAGACACTTTTTACGATAAACTCACAGCTAAACGTTTCATTAAACATAAAAGATATTACGTTTTTCTTAGAATATGAATGCGATTTTTTAAATAAGGGTCATTTACACATTACAAATTCCACAAACGTTTATTTTTCAAATAGTAACACCCAACTTTTACAACTTTTTTTTCATTCCCTTGATCAAACCACAACCAGGATAAAATATATAATTTATATACACTTTATTGAATCTTCATACAGTTAGAATAAAAATATATTAGTATTATATCTCTCAAATTTATGAAACAAATTAAATTAATATCTCAAAGTAAAAACTTCCTCATTCACATTAATAAAATTGTAGAGGCAATTCATGTGTAAAATAAACAAAAATAAATATTGCATGCCCCAAACATTTTTATGTGAAATTTTTACAAAACTTTTCTTATTATGTTTTCCACTTTTAGTATATGTGATTGTTAAATAGCAGAAAATAACCCACTTAGATCAATCCTTCCCACACTTGTTTCGTCAACACCCCGCCTAAGATTCTCTGAATTCGTGATCGTCCTCCGCCCTAAATTCTATCTCTCTCAATCTATCACATATAAGTAGTATTGTCGTAAAAGTGAATTCTTATTCACATGGAGAAAAACCAAAAGAAAATTAACAATGCAAGTTATTTCACGATTTGTTAGCTTACCAAACGTGTGAAGTTATGTCGCAAATGTTGTTTTAACCCATTCACGACGAATATCTTTTACACTTGTTTTAATTCTTCGACACTATTTAACATCAGATTTTCCATATTGAAATTTTGACTTATTTAATCACACAGAATTTCAATTAGATAAGGGAAAAATCTCCTTTATAAAAAGCTGGTTTTCAAATGCAAAGGTTTATAGCGCCTTTAATGAAGAGAAAATTTGCCGCTCGTCTTCAATGAGCAAACATAATATATTATTGATAAAAATAAATATCATAGTTTGATATTTCATTCAATTTCGTATAGGGATCGTGTACATTATCATTATATTGCGGTAGGTAATTTTACAAAATCCCAAATCGCACTAAAGTGCAGAGACTACGGGTTCCCACATCCCTTTGAGATGAGCGTCACGTATACATGATGCATAAGGTTAACATAATCTTGCATAATTCATGCCAGTTATTGTTAATAGTGAACTTTCTCTTATTTAATCAGACAATTTCTGCGATTTAATTAGGCAAATAATTTCTGGCAAATAAACCAGTTGCAAAAGATGAAAAAAATGTCTGTAAAAGACATTAGTGAAGGGGTAAAGATATGCTGTTGTGTGTTTTTTATGTGTACCGATCACAAGTGAGCCCTAATATGGCATTACCAAATTAATGAAAATTAAGTTTTTTTAACCTTCCTACCCTGAATGGGTCCATTTCTATAGTTTATTTCATTGGATTCGAACCAGAAATTTATTCTTAAAGAAAGTTAAATAAAAGCCAAAGAGAATTAAGTTATATAATTGTGTTAAATAGTTAAAAAAAATTCTGTTGTGAAATGTATTTAACAAGTTGAGTAAAATTTCAACAGGGTAGGAAGGTTAAGATAATCACATTATTTATAACGTACTACATACAGCCATATTCAGTGATATAGATTGCATGCCTAGACTGGGTAGTAGGATTCGCCTCTGCCTATAACATATTTGCCAAATGAGAGATCAAAAGAAAGTACAGTTTGTTCGCTATACGTAGAATATATTTCATAAAAGACTCTTTTCACCAATACTTTTGTTGAGTCGCGAAATTTTTTAAAAATCTAAGGTGAGTGTGTTGCAATGAAATTTGGGAACCACTGCTATAAAGTGTTTTTTTCTGTTTATTGTTGCCACAATGTTTAAACTTTTTTTAATACGGGTTTTTGGTGAGATTGTACGTTTTTCTAAAATAATTTGGTTTCTTCGTTAACGATTGATACGCAATGCTTCTCCTAAATAATTTTAGAATATTTATTTTCAGGATAAATATAGCTACCAATTTTTCCCTTTTTTAATTAAATAACTACCATCTTACTAGAATATTTCTATGGTTTTTATTCTTTCATTTAATCACGAAATGTTCGTTAACAAATAATACGAAAATTACTATACAGAAATTCAGATAAGATGGCAGTTTGTTTAATTAACTCGTGTACGTCTGCAACACTAATTTAGAAGATTAAGATAACTTTCTGAATTTGTTGCCCCGTGACGTCTTTAGAGACAGCACACGTTTACTCGATCTAGGCCATTTTTCGTAGACTTTCACAGTGTGATTAGCAATTACGTAATACCAATGATTCGTTCTCTTCAACTTTTGTGGTAAGAAATATATTTTGTTAATTTAATTATTTTGGGAAAAATGAGTTAAAAATGATCATTTTTATAAATAATTTGTTAAATAAATTGTCAAAATACTGTAAATTTCTTAAAATATTATTGAAACCCTCGTAAAAAATCTAGTATCTAGTAAATAAACTAGTTGCAAGTACATGCGTATGGTTTTGCATTAAGATCGAATATAATACTTTTTTTTGCACAAGATCAGGTTTTTATCGAAGGGACCAGTTCGGCGTCATTCGTACTGTCATACATATTCAGGTCTCCCATTCGGTCCCAAGGTTCGCACATACCTTGGAGTTTCCAAGGGGCCGTTAACCATTATTAATGATTAAAAAAATCTGTTTAAACTGTAAAACACAGAATTCAAAACCGCTACATTTATTCACGAAATTTGCGATATTTTACTGCTGTTATATAAGGCGAAGGAAACCGTAAAACGTTTGTGGTAGAATTCTTCGAACCCTGCGTCCTATTGCTCAAACACCACTATTTTAAAACAACTCTTTTTAGATTTCTCTTTCAAATTTTGTAGAAACTTATACCGAAGTTTATTTCTATTTTAAATGTTGTAAATACTTACCATGAAACTTTTCTTGATAACTACTGGTATAAAAAGAACAGACCAGTAGTAGCAATGCATGTACAACTCTGGACAAGTTTAACGCACACGGTGAGCACAAACTGATAACTTTAGCAAAACCTTTTCACAACTATTATTGAATAGTAGTCGTCAGCTTTTTTAAACACAGACTTTTTATTTATATTTATATATATATTTTATTATTTATTATTGTCATAGTAGCTAAGCACATACATGCGACATATGTACCCCTTTGCTAACACATTTCATGCATTTTGAGATTCAAAAGCAGTAAGTTAACTTAATGGTACTAATGAACTAAAATCTTAAGAATTCAAACTACACGCTCCTTATTCTTAACCCTACAGTGCATGAATTTTTCTTTTAGAATTGTGTTTTTTTATACTTATATTAAGTATTCGACACCAGAAATTTTATTTTCGATTTTTAAGTTTATTTAGTAGTATATTTATGTTAATTTTACAGGATTAATATGTCTATATAAATATAGTGGTTGCAAAGAGCTTGATTTATTTATTAAAAGGTAAATAGAAAGTGTTGCCAATTGGCTACACTATGCACCGTAGGGTTAACCTGAAATTTCCGACGTTTAACCCTTTCCGGCACAGACAAATTCTGTTGGTAAAATGCGAAATTACTGACTGACAGCGGAATTTACAAACGACTTTTATAGAAAATAAGAACTCCTTAATTTAAGTTTTCATCGTAGAAGCAAAATTTTATTGAAATATTATTGGTGCCGAATGCAAGTTTGGAATTAAAATTAGGTGTGCCTGGAGTGGGACCACTGAGCCGGAAAGGGTTAACCAATAAAGGTGTAGGTTCGATTTATGTTAAATCCTTATTGAAACTTGGTAAAATTGTCAACGACCCCTGTATTGCATAGTCAGTATGAAAAAAATTACACCAGCCTTTATACCACCGCTTACGATAAAATTACACCAAAGTTTTCATTCTATTAACGATATTGTCTTCACCAGAATATGAATACAATTTTCGAAATAAAAGTGATTTACAGATTACAAATTGAATCAACTTCGATTTTCCAAATAGTACACCCACCTTCGACGCTTTATTTGTGTCCCTTTGATTAAATCATCCCACAAAAGGATGTACTTTATATACTTTTTATTGAATATTCATTGAGATTTTGAAGAAAATATTTTAGGGGATATCCACTGAGATATTAATTTAATTTTCAAATAGTTAAATTAATAGTTCAATGAAATACTTTCAGACTCACGTCAGTGACATTGTAGATGCGATTGATGTAAAACATAAATTAAAAAAAAAAAACTTTCAACGCCCAGACATTTTTTGATCCAGCTAGAGCTCTGCCGAAAAGTGTCCTCCCGCTGATAAATAGCGTTCTCAAACGTGCAATATGTAGATGGTAAGAACCAAGAACCCCCTCAAACACCCTCGGGAACTTCATTAACATGAAAGTCATGACTTATTTTAAGCTTATAGTCATTAAATATTAATTTTCGATCCCGCCCATTCACCTCCTAACAATCCCCCTATCTCGTTAGGGTTGCATTTCCGACTCTGCATTGCTATGCAATTCCGAGTCCACTAGGGTTCCTATAAGGGGAGTTGACGCATATCCATATTATTTCCCAAACTAACAGTCATATTGTAACCCAGCTCAGCATTAGTTTACCGCCAAAGCATGTGTTTTCCGCCTCTATCGGTGTCACACGACGTCAACCACTGCGGTAAAATAACCGGTTTTAGCTTGGTTTTTGGTCGCGAGTATGATTCAGCCTATAGTATAGGAGCTCTAGAGACGACTAGGTGTATCCCCACCTCTCCTAGTAGTTTGTTCTATCAGTTTTCAATCATTCTGTACAATACACCTGTAAGAAAAGCATGCAAGAATGTTTCAAAGAGTTCAAAATTATACCAGAAGATACGTTTCCAATTGTTTCGGATTTTGCAAATTTTACCACAAGAATTGCATTTTTCTTTGATTAAATCATTTTTCGTCATAAAACCATTCAATAATATGTCAAAAAAATATCGTAATGCAATGAAATTGAAAAAAAAAATTCAACGGAGCTTACAAGGAATGTCTTCTTAAAGCGCATACTCAGAACATTTTGAAAAAAATGCTGATGAAGCTACTCATGTTTGTAATAAAGGAAAAGCTCCGGAATCCTAGTAGAAAATATGCAAAAAAATAAAATAATTTCGAGTATTTGGCGCAAAAAGATGTGATTTGGCTAGCAACATGTTTTTCTTGCCAACCGCAAACGATTTTAATGCATTTTAAAATTGCTTGTAAAATGATTAATCGAATGTGCAATACTTAGTGAATTTATACTTAAACGATGAAAGTTTATTATTTTTTGTATATTTTTTTGTATTTTCAACAATGCTTTTTTAAATTTCTAAATATGTCTATGAGATTTTTGTAAAATTTGAAAGCGTCAAATTTTCATAAAAAATTATACGAATGGGTTAATTCTAGGGTTCATGATACCATATCCTCTTGTTCAGAATCGTTTGCATTTTGCGTTCAACTTTTTCAACTCTCTATACGTTGGCAGTAATATTACTTTAAAATATTCTTTAAATCATATTAAATAAATCATTCACGTTTTTTTCATCTATTTATTAGCAATTTTGCAATTGTTTTATCCCCATTCCATAATCCATCTATTTAACGCTAACCTGGTATTTCGTTTTCCAGGCAAATATGACTTTTATACGCGTGCGCGAGCATTCCGCCAATCAGCTAGAGGCTTTTACTCTCTACAGACAGATTTGTTTCAGCCAATGAGGTGAGGGTATTTCCTGTCTCTAGAGATCTTTAGTCGGGAGTCGGCGTAAGCAACATGTTTCAAAGTTTGGATTACTATAAATATTAGGTATTTTTTCATTTTATCTTTATTTATTTTGTTATAATGAGCTCATGAACATAGAAACACATATGTATTCCTGTGTTCATGATTGAATTCTTTGGATATGTCGTATGTATATTTTGCTACTTTAAATTTCTTAAACCAAAAAGTAATGGTCGAGTTTTTATTAGGATTTATGAAGCTGAAATTTACCTTTTTGAATATAATACTACAGATGTTTTAATAGTTGCATTCGGCTGTAAAAATTGATTAAAAATTTGACCAGCAGTTGCATGAAAAAAAAAAGTTTCACTAACATGGACAAATCCAGAAACTTGCTGAGTCGGCAATTGTGTTTATATGTAAAAAAGTAACAAAATTCATAGTTTAATCACAATAAAACATCGTGAAATTTATTTATTGGTTTCGGGAAAAAGATCACAAAATTCTACTAACAACAGAAGCTTCTAAACAGCTTTACCACCTGTGCATTTTGATGATTTTGTTATGATAGTGTGTATGGATGTGTTTTGCATGGAATTTTTTGGTTTGTTGACAATTTTTTTAAAGGTTTTGGAACTTTAGTATGACAATTTATTGGTATTATGTCGGGTAATAGAAAAGCGTTCTAAAGATTGAAATACGATCAAATCTTAACAAAACTTTCAATGATTCAAATTGATTTAGATAGATAATTTTAGTATATGTGTATATATATGCAGTAGACTCCTTAAAATCCACTCATGTAAACAATGAAATTTACAATTAAGATGTAAGTGTAAAATTTCAGTTTTTAAAATGTTTTATATCATTTAGTACACATTTTAATATGTAAATGGACAGATGGTACAGCATCTAATGTATATGAATGCATATTTTGAACTGGTTTGTTTAGAGGCTCCTGTTGTTAGTAGAATTTTGTTACATTTTCTTGAATGATTGTTGAATTTCACAATACTTTCCCGCAACCAATCACCAATAAAACATCATGAAATTTATTGATTGGTTGCGGGAAAAAAGATGACAAAATTCAACAATCATTTCGAAAAATGTAACAAATTTCAACTAATAAAATACACCAGAATGTATATAAAGCATGCTTTACAATTATATTATGTGCACTAAATAATTTTGCTAACAATATACGAAGAATCAAAACATATCTAAAGAACTCAATCATGAACACAGAAATAGATATCTGTTTTACCTTCAATGATTCAATAAAATAAAATAAAGATAAAATGAAAAACTACCTAATAATATAATAATCTAAACTTAAAACTTAAAAACTCCATCAAACGCGATAAATTGTACACAATTGTCATTATACAAGGTGACAGTCAATGCGAATTCATTTATATACACTACACACTTTTCCTTTTCCATCCATTGATACGATAACCATTTTGTCAGGATAAAATTAGCACTTGCCTATCAGCGAACAATACTGAAAATTGACGATGACTTTATTGCCACCTAAAGGTGAAAATAGGCACTCACTCGGCGATAAAACTTGGAAAACTGGCGATTAAAAATATGGAAAAAACTGGCCAAATACAGAATTTTCTGATTTTCTTTTTTCCTTTTGTGATTTTTCTGCATCTGTTTGACAAAATTCAGGATTTTTCCTCACCCGATCGATGAAATTAATGATTTTTCTGCATCTGAGGGACAAAATTTACGATTTTTATGCACTCCATTAAAGAAATTCGTGATTTTTATGTGCCCACTTGACTAATTCGTGATTTCACTCACCCACTTGATGAATTTGTGATTTTTACTTGCCCGTCCTACAAAATCCATGATTTTTATGCACCCGATTTAAGAATTTCATGATTTTTACATGCCTGATAAATGAAACTCATGATTTTTACACACGCGATTGACGATTTTTTTTTCTGCACTCGACCGACGAAATTAAGTATTTTTATGCACCCGATTGCCAAATTCATGATTTTTATGTGCTGATAGAGGAAATTAATAATTTTTACGTGCCCGATCAACTAATTTCTTGCTTTTTATGGGCCCGTTTGAAGAATTTTGTGAATTTTAGGTGACCGATAAATGAAACTCATGATTTTTACACGCCCGATTGATGAAAAAAAAAAATTCTGCACCCGTTAGACAAAATTCATCATATTTATGTGCCGATGGATGAAATTAATGATTTTTTCAGCAATCCTACGACGTAATTTGTGTTTTTTCAGCAATCATTTGACGAAATTCGCGTTTTTTCTGCTATCTTTTGACGAAATTTGTGTTTTTCTGTGGTCCTTTGATGAAATTTGCTTTTTTCGTGATCCTTTGACGATCTTCGCACTTTACCTGCTGCCTATTGACGAGATTCATGTTATTTCAGCAATCCTTTGACAAAATTTGTGTTTTTTCAGCGATCCTTTGAAGAAATTAGTGTTTTTTCAGCGATCCTTTGAAGAAATTTGCATTTATGATCGTTTATGAAATTCGCGTTTCCCAGTAATTCTTTTATAAAATACATTTTATTCTGCAATTTTTAGACGAAATTTGGTAAAAGATTATGAAATTAAGTATTTTTATGCACCCGATAGACAAAATTCATGATTTTTATGTGCCGATAGAGGAATTTAATGATTTGTACGTGCCTGATCAACTGATTTCTTGATTCTTATGTGTCCGTATGAAGAATTTTGTGTATTTTAGGTGACCGATAAATGAAACTCATGATTTTTACACGCCCGATTGACGGAAAAAAAATTTCTCTACCCGGCCGACGAAATTAAGGATTTTTATGCCCCCGATAGACGAAATTCATGATATTTATGTGCCGATGGATGAAAATAATGATTTTTTCAGCAATCCTATGATGTAATTTGTGTTTTTTCAGCAATCATTTGACGAAATTCATGTTTTAACTGCAATCCTTTGACGAAATACACGTTTTTTCCGCTATCCTTTGACGAAATTTGCGTTTTTCTGTGATCCTTTGACGATATTCGCACTTTCTCTGCTTCCTTTTGAGGAGATTCATGTTTTTTCAGCAATCCTTTGACGAAATTGGCGTTTTTTCAGCGATCCTTTGAAGAAATTCGCATTTTTCTGACATCGATTATGAAATTCGCGTTTCCCAGCGATTTTTTTATAAAATACATTTTATTCCGCAATTTTTAGACGAAATTTAGTAAAAAAGCGTGATTTTTTGGTGAAATTTCCTTTTTTGATAATGTATGATATAATGATTATGAACCATGATTTTTCTGTTATTGGGCGAGATTCATGTTTTTTCAGAAATTCTCTGACGAAATTCATGTTTTTTCAGCAATCCTTTGAAGAATTTCGCATTTTTCTCGCGATCCTTAACGAAATTCGCATTTTCCAGCGATTCTTTGATAAAATACATTTTATTCTGCAATTTTTAGACGAAATTTAGTAAAAAAGCGTGATTTTTTGGTGAAATTTCCTTTTTTGCGATTCTTTGAACAAATTTGCTTATCTTTCGCGATCCTTTTGCATAATTCACGTTTTTTCTGTGGTCTTTTAACGAAAGTCATGTTTTCCCATGATCCTTTGATGAATTTAGTGTTTTTTCCTCAATCATTTGACGAAATCTGTGATTTTTTCACCCGCGAAGATTGGTTAGATGTTTTTAGTCTGCAGGTGCCCTAAAAATTCTGTGACGTCTGTTGCTGCATCGCACACATGGGGCATCGAACGAAGGGAATTCATCCTTAAGAATAATTGTTTCATTCCTGACATTTCTGGAAAGAAACAGCGTTCAACTCATTGGCTGAATTGTAAAGGGCGAAATGTGTCAAACATTAGCGGGAAGAAAGTGCGCAATTTGTTCGTTCATGGAAAAAATCATGAAATTCGTTAATCGATAGTCGATAAATTGCTAAATTTGTCAATCGATAGCGGAAAAATTGCAAAATTCATTAATCGACGGTGGAAAAATCGCAAAATTCATCAAATGGTTTCGGGGGGAAAAGTTTTCGAATATCATCGAATGGCTTCGAAAAAAAAAATCACAATCCGTCATTTTCGGGGGAAAAATCGTGAAATTCGCCAAATGGTTTCGAATTTTGTCGAGCGACAGCAGAGAAAAAAAATCTTTTTCCATTCAATCATCGTAATTGGTGAGTGTGACTATTATATTTGACCAGTGGTGGCAATAAAGTCCATTGCCAAATTTTCAGTATTACTCGCTGTTTGGCAAAAGCTAATTTTGTCCTATACTTCAAAACCGTTTTGATCATCACATCAGTGTGCAGACCATTTGATGAATTTCGTGATTTTTCCGTTATCGATTGTTGAAATTTATAATTTATCAACTATTGATTAGCGAATTTCATGATTTTTTCCATGAACATTTGACGAATTGTGCAAAAATATTAAGAATATCGTTAAATTGTCTTAGGTAAAAAAAAATTTAATATTGTCAAATGCCTTCAAGAAAAAAGTTGCAAGTTGAAACGCCTGTGACCTCTTTTTCATGTTATGCATCTCTGGGGTCCATCCCCCCACTCCCCCTCCCTAAGTGGGACACTTTTCTAAATTTTGCACACACCCCTCATGTGATATATCGCTGGAAAAGTCTTTGACCACTTATTCATGTTATGTATCTCCGGGGTCCATCCTGCCACTACCCCCCCCTAAATTTTGTTGACACCCCTCATGTCATATATTGTTGGAAAGGTCTGTGACTGCTTAATCATATGCATCTCAGATGTCCATCTCCCCACTTTGCCCACCTCCTCCACAAAGGGTACTTTCTAAATTTTGCACACAACCCTCATGTTATATATCATTGGAAAGGTCTGTGACCACTTAATCATATTATGCATATCCGATGTCCATCTCCCCACTTTGCCCCCCCGCCCCCCCCCCAAGGGATACTTTCTAAAATTTGTTGACACCCCTCATCTCATATATTGTTGGAAAGATCCGTGACTGCTTAATCATATTATGCATCTCCGATGTCCATCTCCCCAATTTGCCCCCCGCCCCCCCCTACCCCCTTACTTTCTAAATTTTGCACACAACCCTCATGTTATATATCATGGGAAAGGTCTGTGACCACTTAATCATATTATGCATCTCCGGTGTCCATCTCCCCACTTTGCCCCCCCCCCAAGGGGTACTTTCTAAATTTTGCACACACCCTTCATGTGATATATTGATGGGAAGGTCTGTGACCGCTTAATCATATTATGCACCCTACTATGAAATTTGTCAAGTTAAAGCAACTATAAATTTTATTTTTATGGTAGTATCAAGTTGTTTGCCGTCAAATTTTGACGGGTTCCATCTAGTTTTTACTAATTTAAAGGGCTTGACCGGTTATATAAGTATTTTTTAATGTATTTTAAAAAGAAAAGCCTGATGAAAAACGCATTTGTTATACATTTCCATATCGAAGAAGTCGTTGTTTCCATAGCAACAATATTTTTCCTTGGAAAGACAATGTTCAGAATCGGGTTTATTTTTGAGATTGAAACAATTTCAATCAATTTAAATTTTGTTTTAAATCGTAAATTATGATCTTTAAATTTCATTATATATACATATATATATGCACACAAAATTATAGTTATAAAAATTTGATTATTATTTAAGTTAAACTTACATAAACAAGTTCAGCATGAAAAAGTTTTTCCTTAAAGGAGGGGTGCAAAAATCTAGGCGCCAATGGACTGATTCCCACCACTAAATTTTATTAGTATTCTTCGTTTAATTTTATTAGTATACTTCACCTAAATTTCATCAGTATTCTTATTAGGAGAAGGATACTAAAAATTTAGTGGTGGGAATCGGCCGATTGACGCCTAGATTTTTGCACCCCTGCCTTAAAGAGTCTTTGTTATAAAACCGTATTTCTTTAAATTTTATTCCGTCGCCAACCGGTGATAAATCGCCAAATAAACGAAATTTTAATAATTTTTTAACGGACGTTATATCGCGGTTCTGCAGAATTTTTTTTTTATAGACGTATATATCCTCATGAGAAGAACATTCTGTAATTTTTTTTCAAAATTTTATGAGTATGCGCTTTTGGAGACCTCCCTTGTAAGTTCATTTACAATACATTCAAAATACATACATTAATTTTACTCACTCAAAAAAAAAAAAATGCAAGAAAAGTATTTCAATTTTCCTTATTTTCACTTTTATATTTTGACTGGTATGAAATGGTTTGCAAAAACTTAATTCTGTAATATCCCCATATGTTTTTTTCATTTTTATAAACGGAAATATAAACGGCCTTGGGGCAGTTTTTGCAGAGTGTATCGCAATTTGCTGATTTGTTAGAAAAAATGTCAACCATGTGTAAAAATAATAAACTTTTATAAAAGTTTGTAGGCGTTATTTGATATAAGATGTGACAAAATAATAAAATGCTGCCGAATGGGACAATAGCCCCTTAAGGCTATTAAGTAAAGTATAAATATGATTTTTTTTTTACGTTTCTAATACAGACTTAGTGGGTATGCAGTTTATTTGTCATCTATGACTAAATCCGGTATTCGAAAATTTCGTTAATTGAAAATACGATATGAGATATTTTTCTTTTAAAATAAATTAAATTTCAGTGACTTCCATCAGTAAGTATTCTGAAAATTCTTTCACACGCAATTTATCTCATTTTTTTTATTTTTAATTTTGTGATCGAATTTTCACTCTCTTCTTAATAGGCTAAAATTATAAAAAAAAATACGTAAACAGATGTATTTATGATGACAATCAACATTTTTATACTTTTAGAACTTAATTATAAGTTAATAAATTATTATTAAAATATTTTTCAGTTAACCAGGCGCATGTGATAAATCGCCAAATGTTTTTTTTATGGTTGCAAAGGTATAAGAGTTATAACAACAATGGAATTAATGATGCACCAAACCACAATCCCTAAAATATACCAAATGAGTAGAAAATAATGCATAAATAAAAAATAAAACGATTAATATATATTTTAAATTTTTTTACCAATTAACAATTAAAGCTTAATTAAATTAAAAGTTCTCCTTAGGGATCCTGAATAGATAGTTTAAATAATGTTTTTTTCTTTCTTGTCTTAACAAAGGAAACAGAGCAGAAATTTAATTATTTTTAGCAAATTCACTACTTCACGCCTTCTTCAAAATGTAAATCCGAAAAATTATTCAGAATCAAGGCCCATGCTAAATTAACGTATTTTAAAGGAAATATTTTGGAACAACATAAATTGCCTTCATAAAATTAAGCGTGATTTTTAAGATAAACATTGAATACTTATACAAGAGTTTTTTTTCTTTTCTTTTCTATTTTTTTTTCTTTTTACTTATTGTATTAATAAACAGATTGTTGTAATCATAGTTGTATTGATAGAAATGTTAAATTTTGATTTATGATAATATTATTTGTAGTTTTTAACCTTTTCAGAGGTAAATAATTGGGTTTTTATAATGTTTAATTCGCACTAGAATTCTTTAAACATTTTATTGGTAATAATGAAATACAATTGCGCAATTGCTCTTTTCATCAAAGTTATAAAAGTGAAATTTTATTCAAATATTCTACTACAAATTTTAATAAAATTATGCTGTATAAAATATATACCACAACTCTTCAAGATGTTAAACTTAAACAATTAAAAATTACACTAGTGGTACGAATAGAATAAAACAATAGTCTACTGGTATGTATACGTACCAACCTGTAGTCAAAAGCATAACAATAAATCAAAATCGTAAAACGTAACGTTAGTTTCCGGTACAATTAATGTTAAACTGTTTGTTTTATAGCTGGCAGAAAAATATGTGTTGTTAAAAATTGGGATAGAATTATTATTAATCCATAGCCAGTATTCTTGTAATCTTCTTTGATATAAATTGCACATGTCATTCGCAGCATCCCCATTCCTATATATTGAGGATTATCAGGCCTTATCTTCTGGCTAAAATAGCTTTTCTAAATAAAGTCCTGTGAAGAAGTGAATTGATTTTCGGAGAAACAGTTATTTTGCCTTCGGATCATGACATGAAGTATCTTAAGCCTTACGACTAAATCTTATTTACAGAAACTAATATAAAAGTAATTTATAAGATTTATGTTAGGAAATAGTATTTTAATAAACACCAAAAGAAGGGGCCAATCACCAAATTTGGGGGATCTATCCCCAACTGTGGTAACTCTCAAAAATTCTCTTTAATTGTGCATATTTATTTATGTTAAGCAAAATGTTACTTTACTTTATTGTAGCAAACAAATATTTATTGTTGTGACTCACTTTGGCAGATTACGTAATTACATGTTTGAAAATTATTTTTAAAAATCGTAGAAATTCAGTAAACTAAGATACAGTCTTCAAAAGAAACTTTATACGAAAGCACGTATTTTGTTCTGATCATAGGAGGAATTAGAAATTTATTTCGATGTAATTTAAGAAATTTTATTTGAGGCAATACTGATTTTATTTTAAATCGAGATGTCGTATGTGAAATAGAGTTCTTGTTATGATTCTAATCGTGGTACAACTCGAAGCCAAATATTATTACTATTATTATTATTTTTTTATTACTAGCTAACCCGCCCGGCATTGCCCTGGCCCGAGATAATTACAATCTCAGAGAAAGGCGTTAACCCCCTCCCTCACCATATCCGCAAATATAATGAATAATTTGTTCAGGAAAACCACCGTCACCTACATTAACGCGATCATTAAAAAAAGAATTACATTTTTTTGATAATTAGAACATAACAAAGACGCTACGCTAAAATAGCCGGCAGATGACGCCCCTTCCGGACCTCAATTTCAAATCTATATCTTAATTAATGACCTAAATTTTTGTTCATTAGTAAAAATTGGCAACTATTTCCTTTCATTTTCGCAAACTTAATGGAGGGATCGACCAGAGAAACAGATCTCTTTGTAGTTCAGTTTTTAACGAAAGCAGATCCCTGTCTGAAACTTTCTCGGATTGTTTTCACTGGCGACGGCAGATTTTTGGCAGTTTTTTGCATAAATTAAGAAAAATTACCAACCGAATTTTTCAAAAATCACATAGTCAGATGCAGATTTTTTTTTTTTTTTTTTTTTTTTTTTTTTTTTTTTTTTTTTTTTTTTTTTACATATGCT
Organism: Maratus michaelseni; assembly: GCA_963931845.1. Lineage (NCBI taxonomy): Eukaryota > Metazoa > Arthropoda > Arachnida > Araneae > Salticidae > Maratus > Maratus michaelseni. The sequence continues at coordinate 250,270,586 of OZ007600.1, read as the reverse complement.
CAGAAATTTTCAAATTGATATCTCAATTAGTTTTCTTAAAATTCACTAATTAGTAAAATAATTTCGAATTCGTTCATTTCCGCTTGCAAAAACAATGCGCCTGTTCATTTCTTTCGCCATTTTGATTTAAAAGGTGCCATTTTAGAAGCGATGGTTAATGAGAATCTAATTAATATCTTGGATAATTATCAAAATATTAAAATTCTGAGACTCAGGTGCACATGGCCAGACCTTGGACTATCCACACCTAAATTTTCATATTTCTAGGTGGGCTAGATTTTGCTATCCATCGCAGACAAACACTGACAGAGCGAAACTTTCTTTTATTAATATAGATTTTTTTTTTTTTTTTTAAGCGACAAAATTTCATTTCTTTCACTACGGACTTTTTCGTCTTGTCCAGTCAAACAATTCACAGTTAACATTTGGAAGGCTTGCAAACACGGTAGCTAGTTTCAGAAATGTATTACGATGGCGACAGCGACCTTTGCTTTTGCTTCTATTTCTCCTACACGACTTCTAATGGTTGTATATTTTCATTTTTTACATCATCGAATAAAAATAACTTTACTTTCAAAGAAATTCTGTGGAAAGTGTGTTTCAGTTTAGTGACATTTTATGACGTTTAAAATTAATTTTCATGCAAAATTTTTCAAAATCAATTTTAAGAGAAAACATTTGCCTAAAAGCTACCATATTTGGTATTTGATGGCCCAGAGCAAATTGAAAAGGGGAAAAAACGAGATTTATCATAAAATCAGATTAAAAATGAGTTGCAGCCCTTTGGCGCTAGACTGCAATCTGTCTACGAAAAGACAGATTTCTATATTATTTTGAACATAAAATTAATGTGAAGTTAAATCTGTTAAAATATTTATTGCATCAGGATATGCTCGAAATTGTTTGTTTTCCCTTCTCACCCTACGGCGATTCAGCACAAAATTGCTAATCTGATAAATAGAATACATACGTAATGGACCTTGAAGTGTTTTGAAAAATATGAATACATTAAATATCCTAGCCGGAAGCACATGTAAATTAAAACTGAAACATTTTCACGTGGCTATAGTCAAAAGTTGCCAAACTTTATCAAATTATCCATGAAAATTACATAAACAGCAAAAATGTTAATGATTTTAGGAAAATACAATTTTCAACTTAATAATCAATCTATTCCAAACTATATAACATAGTAAAGTAAAGATTAGCGAAAATATTTCTCTCGATGTATCTGTGACAAATATTGAGTATATATTTATTTTTTTCTGCTAAATTGGGGTTTTATAAATGATACTGTATTTCCAAGCATATTAACCCTTTCCGGCACAGACAAATTCCATTCGTAAAATGAGAAATTACTGACTGACACCGGAATTTATAAACGACTTTTTAGAAAATAAGAATTCCTTATTTTAAGCTTTCATTATAGAAATAAAATTTTATTAAAATATTATTGGTGCAGGTTGCAAGTTTGGAATTCAAATTAAGTGTGCCCGGAGTGCTACCACTGTGCCGGAAGGGGTTAACCCTTTCCGGCACAGGCGAATTCTGTTCGTAAAATGAGAAATTACTGACTAACACCGGAATTTACAAACGACTATTTTCGAAAGTAAGAACTCCTTATTTTAAGCTTTCATTGTAAATACAAAATTTTATTAAATATTTTTGGTGTCGAATGCAAGTTTGGAATTAAAATTAGGTGTGCTTGGAGTGGGGCCACTGTGCCGGAAAGGGTTAAACAATGAAAATGCAAGTAAATGCAAGTTAATTTTTATTTCCAAAATAGAAACACTGCTATGGACTGTTTATTACCTCGGTCAGTTGTAGTTACGGTATTTAATCTTCTTTTGATTTGTGATACAGTTTTTTTCTGAGACTGTAATTTAAAAAAAAAAAAACTTGGCTTCGCCCGTCACGATTAAAGCTCAATACCACTTCCTAACGTTTTTAGGATGAATGTTTTCATGGATATCTACGGAAAACATTATTCGCTTGATTCCCTTTTTTAATTAAAAAATATCTATCACCCTAGCAGAAATTCTGTATAGTAATTTTTGATTTACTGAATCCCTAAATGTTTTTCAATAATGGAGACTAAAGGTACTATGCATAAATTCTGTCATGATGGAAGTTTGTAAATAAGAATGGGGCATATTCGAAGAACACAAGCGTAAAGCCAAAAGCAATTTCCGGTTTTTGTTTCTCCGAGTCGCTGGAGAAGAATGCACACGGTTCCATGAGCGAAAAGTTGGTTTTTATCTGTGATCCCTTTTTTCTAACAGTCATCTAATACTAATCACTCTTTCTCTGCAGCTTTTGTGGTAAGAAACATATATTTAATTTATGGCATGTGTATAGTTAGTTAATGTGGAATATAATCTATATTATCTACACAAATATATTTTTTAATATATTGTCAGAATATTGTAAATTTCTTCAAAAATGATTGAAAGTAAATAGTGTAGTGAAAAAATCAGCTGTAAGTACATGCGTATCGTTTCCATTAAGCTCGATTTTAATACTGTTTATAACCGTATGGTCATGTTTTTATGGAAGAAATAATTTCAGCGTCATTCGTGTTGGCATGCATGTAAATTTTTGGAAAGTTTAAGTCAACATGGAAGCAGAGACTAATTATGACTAGGGGAACGTTTCCACCAATATTTTCGAATAGTAGTTGTCCTTTATTTAAACACAGAATTATTATTTATATTTTCATTTCTTTTTAGATTTTGTTTTATTATTTACAGAGGCTATTTCACTGTGGCACACACATGTGCTATAGTGATCCCTTCGCTAGGATAGTATATGCATTATGGGATTCAAAAAGTGTGAATTAACGTAATGATTCTAATGAATTAAAAAATAAGTAAAAACACACCCCCTTGTTCTTCTTTACCCTTTGATCATGGTGTGATCGCTATTACGTCCCAGGAGTATTTTGTTTTTTCCAATTTATTTTAGTTTTTGAAACATAGTCTCTCCCATTCACGAATATTGATATTTTTAAAAGAAATCTACCGCAAACTATATTTTTTGCAAATTGTAGTACGATTGAATATCAAAATAGTCGACAGTAATAGTGGCCTGTAATCTGAATTCCCTGAATCTGAAATCCCTGAAGTTTCATCAATAAAAGTTAAAAAATTTTAGTTGCGATTTATGTTGAATCTTTATTGAAATTTTATGAAATTGTTAATTGATCGTGTAACATACAACCAGGGATAAGATTTCTCCTCTTTTTTGTATACCAATATAATCTTAGATAAGATGTTGTTCTGTTAAATCGCAAAATGTTCTGATTAAATAAAATATTTTCTCTATGATTATATTGGTATACAAAAAAGCGGAGAAATCTCATTTCTGCATACAACTAATATAAAAAACGAAAAACCTGCCTTTATTCGAAGACTGTTACTCAGGGCTTCCAAATGGTCCGCCAACTGTATACCAATAATTTTTAACAGAAAATTTCAAATTAGGTTTCACAGCATTTCCGCAAAAACTTTCCTCCGCAGGTGGTTTCTACAAAATTTGCAAGAAAAATCTCAAAATAAAATTTTTCTAAGAAAATACCGTATTTAAAAAGCGAACCATTTGGGAGCCCTGTTAATGGTAAAATCACACAAAAATATTATTAGAATTAGGATATTGTCTTCTTTCAGAATAGAAATGCAATTTTGGGAATAAGGGCGTTTGCCTATTAAAAATTGCATCAATTTCGATTTTCCATACAGTAACACCCACACTTAACACTTTTTTATGTTCCTTTGATCAGATTAGCCCGTAAAAATTTATAGTTTATGTGTATCGTTATTATATCTGTAGAGCTATGAAAGGAAATATGTAATAGGTATATTCAAATATTTATCAGTAACATAAATTAATACCTCAAAGAAAAACTTCCAGACTTACATCAGTATCACTGTAGAGGCAATTGATGCGTAAATTAAACAAAAAAAGAAAAAACATCGCCTCTACCAAAATCCTTTTCACTTTAATTTTCCTATTGCTGTTTTAGATTTTCATATGTTCTCTTGTAATATGTTCTCATATGTTCTCTTATATGTTCTCTTATTATATGTTCTCATATAATCTCTTTAGACCAAAGGTTCCCAACCTAGTTTCAGCACCGTCCCAACTAAGAATCTAAATTCATAACCCACACCCACACCCTTTTTCTTTCCATAATATATACATTTTATGTTAAAAGTGAATTTTTATTTATATGGAGGAAGCCCAGAAGAGAATTAGCAACAACAAGTGATTCCCAGTTTGGTAGTAATTCTGTCACAGATGTGCTGTTAACATACATCGATAAATGCAACGGAATCATAAATTTTCATTTTTATATCTAGAAGAGCTGTAATGTTCTTTTCTAAATTATAAAACAAAAGTTTTATATGGTCTCCACCCCATTTCTATCTACGCAAAACTTCTTGAAGCGACTCTCACGCTTGACTCTAAATTTGAAACCATTGGCACTATTTGTAATTTACTTTATACTTTGTTATGAAGAGGTGGAAAATGTCTGTATAGTAAATTCTCCCTATTCCCATTCCCTGCTATTGGTGCGTTTTCGCAACATTCAAAGTAAAGTGTATAACAAAAACTTCCAATCTACCACTATTTTAATATGTTAAAATATACTTTATTTAATGACACAATTTTGCTATTAAAGATACCAAATATTATCTTTCAGAATATTTGGTGGCAAACGAAATTCAGTAAAAACATTGAAGACTCCGCCCATATATTTTTGGTAGTAAACGGATTAACAACAAAATAGACGAGAAGCAGTTCTAGATTCTCATATTTATCCATTTAAATAAGCCATTTTTTATAATACACTTCACTGTTAGCAGGCTTCCAATAACCATTATTGCCTGTTGATCACCGTTTACGAACTAATTTTTATTTTTTAAATGTGTATGTCATACTGTAATACTGTGTATGATGAAGACTGCGTGGGAACACGAAGAAATTTAATACTCACCTATCTCCTTCTGCAATGCGACTTTTTTATGCCAGTGATTCTGGGTATAATTAAAAATAGTTAAACAATTTATTGCTTGGAGGGGATTCCCAGTTGCTCAGCAACACCACTTGCTGTATATAAGTATAGCGCCTAGACTATATAGTGTAGAAAACGGCCACAAAATAGTACTAAAAAATTGAATAACGGATTGAAAAATTGAATAACGCAGAAAAGATAACGGATCAATCGCAGCGATATCAGCTAACAGTGGCGTAGACCGCGTGTCGGTCCAGATGGCTTGGATACCACTAATTTTATAAAAATATTTTTGATATATCTAATCGGAAGATTTTCTGCGATAATCCAGGCGAAGAAAACATTATAATATTACTGGTTTCCAGAGCATTTGGACCCTTTTCACTGGTTGCGCCGATGTCTGCTGGCTCTTTTCAAAGCAAAGATTGTAGAAGAACCGAACTGAGAAAACGTTTCAGCTGGTGGTAAATATTTTAAATAAGTAAATTATTCCCTATTTCCTTTGACTTGGATAGTGATTTTCATAAGCTTTGAAAATATGAATGATATTGATCATGGCCAAAAAACGTGATACACATTCTTTTGTGCCTGGCTGCAGTACTCGATACAAGACAGCAAACTAGAAACTATCCCTATTTAGCATGCCAAAAGATGAATCTCTGCTAGAGTGGAAAGGATTCATTCCCTGATATGATAAAAAACTAACTTCAAAATCAGTTATAATCTGAAATACACACTTACAAGCAGATTTTATTAACATAAATTATGTTCATGTTGTCATTACTGAAACGGTTACTTTTGCTAGTGGTAAGTCTATTTTTAAAGCAGATGTCGCTGCAATCGCCCTATTGTTGTGCCACATCGTTGCATGTTTATCGGCTACAATTTTTTAGCACTTTTTAAAGCCTTACGAATTTGGCTTTTTTTAAATTCCAAAATTGCGAAATCATACCTGAAATTCCCTATAATGTTTTTTTAGTTCGTTAGTGGACAGATAATTCGTGACTTTTTAAAGTGAAAATTCTTGTTTCAGTATTTCCGGTTTGAATTCGGAAATTTTGAATTAAAAAACGGGAAAAACCATTTTTCACACTTAGTATTCTAGGCGCTGTAATATAAATATTTGTGTATCACATCGTATAAGATTCATGTAAAAAATACATCCATAGCACAATATTTATATAGCAATAAAAAAGTGATTAAATGAAGAGATGTCTTCGTCACACAGAGAAAGAAGACGAAGTATGTAACAGAAGAGAAATGGTCTTGTTAAGCAACTGGTAGAATTGAACAACCAATCAAGTTACAGGATAGGTTAGGTAGGCAGTGATTCGCTGACAATTGTCAGGAAGTCCGAAAATATATGAATTTCACTAAAAAAAACTTTAAAATTTAATATTTAAACTAGAAAAATAATTTTAAAAAGCTGTAAATGATTAATAAAATAAGAATAAATCTTAAAACAGTTTAAAAAACGCAAACATATCGCCTAAAAGCGAGGCATAAGGAAGGAGTTTAAGCGTAAATCTACCCCTTAAAAAATAAATAAAGACGATTTCCATCGCCATACATTTAAAATAAAGAATAGCTTTTAAATTAGAGTAAATATAGTATATATAGTATATATATAATAGTATAATAGTATATATAATAGCATATATAATAGTATAATAGTATATATATATTAGTACAGTAGTATATATATAATAGTATAATAGTATATATATAACAATATAATAGTGTATATATATAGTACAGATAACACAGTATACCATATACAGTTACGAAATTTCCTATTGTATTAAAAAAAATGTATAATTTTTGTGGTGATTTTTTGTGTTCGAGGTACGATTCATTTTCAGATCTTCATTTTACTTTTCGAAATTTATTGGTTAACCTCCCCTTTCCAACACATTTTATTTTTAACTGTCCTCCGAGTGGTCCCGACTAAAACCAGCTTATGCGCGGGAGGAGGACCGGGAGCTCAGCCGAGGACGCCATGGCTGTCCCCTCCAGTTTTGTAAGAAGGCTAAAGTGTGGTCTCTGAAGGGTGCAGCTGACGATGGAGACTCCATTGCCGAGTCCAAGGATTCGTCTGGTCCTGCGGGTTTTGGGAGTAACCATTGGACTCAAATACCACCCGCAGATTCCAGTCCGGATACGCCATCGTGTGGGCACTTCTCACTCTTTCTGAGTGAGGGAGGCCACCGGTGGGGCGACGGGGCAGTTAAGTTGCGGAAGCAGGTTGTCGTATGTAAAGCATATGAGCTAAAGAAGCACGGACGGTATTAGGTCGACCAGACCACTTTTTTGCTTTACTTTCTACTCTGCGAGCCGGAAGCTTTAGGCCTAAGTCAACTTGGGCAGTTCGGACGAGGGGGGACTAAACTTTCCTATTTTTTATGCCTGTCTAGTTTTAAGTTTTACCACATTTTTATGTTTTGTGTTTTTTTCCCCGCCGATAAGAAGCTAGTGGTTGTCACTGAAGAATTTCCATGATTCTAGGTCTCTGTAGAGCAGGTGTTTCAAACTCTGTCCCGACAGATACAATTAATTAAAAAAATTAATAGGCGACTTCTTGAATCACAGAAATTCGATGATTAGATAAGGAAAAGGTTATTACTATAAAATTTTAGTGAATTCAGGCTGGCCACACTTTGACACCCTGCTGTAGAGTATTTCTCAGGAGGAAACCGGTTTTAGTGTAATTCGGATTTAGTGTAATAATGAAAAAAATCTAAATATGCAGCAATCGAAAGAGCATAGTGAAACGTGTTTTTTGACGCATACATCAATTGCCCTCGTCTCCCGTTATCGAGGTATAAAGTCTTAAAATTTTCTAATGTATTGAATTAATAGGATGGAGGGAGGAGTCGGTAGGATGGACGGAGGAGTCGGTAGGGTTATTACTTTTTCTACGAATCAACATGATCAAACTCCAGTCACTTGTCCATTACCAGTTTTGTTCACCGCAATAATCCGCTATGCTTGATACAAGTCTTTTAGAGCAAACTGGGCAACTTCCGTTTGAAACGCCATTGCAATTTTGTTTTTCGCAGGAAGTTGACCATTGCAATCATTCCAACTATTGGGTTGTTTCGAAAGTTATTTCCGTTTGGGAAAGCTGGTTCGTACTGGAAAATTCTATCAATTGATTGTTAGACTTTAATTCCGATAGCTTATGTCTAATAATTGACGGACAGAATTTTCCGGTACGAATTGGTTTTCACAAACGGAAGGAACTTTCCAAATTACCCAATAGATTTAAGTTCATGAAATTTTCTTGGTGCAACGATTTTCTATTCTTCAATCCTTTTTTGGTTCAGTACCATATTTGTCAATAGCATTTTTTTTGGCGGGATTTTTTCATTTGTATATTACTGTATCTAAATATGTTTTATATTTTATATTAATCTGATTATTAAAATTTCTGAATCATGACTACGCCCTTTCTCTCTGAATTAAATAAATAAATTAGCAAAACTTTAAGACTTTATATCTCGATAACGGGCAGACAAGGGCGAATTATTTATATGTCAAAATACACATTTTAGTATGCTCTTTCGATTGCTGCTTACTTAGATTTTTTTTCATTATTACACAATTATTTTCCTGGTCAGAAGGAAAACCATACCCTGTTCTTTGGTCTCTGGTTCGCTCTTGTGAGTTACCAGTAGATACTCGGGGACGATGATACTGTCAGCTTTCTCCTTGGGACTAGAACTGATCTGACCCATTTTGATCTCACGTTTCGTGCGCTATCTCAGCATCCGGAATTCAAAATTCTAAATCGGCGATCATGTCCAAAATTATAAGAGTGCCTATGACGTTATGAGTCTTATAAAGTATTCAAACATCCTTAATATATTCTAGCCAAGTTACGTAAAGTTCCGATGATTATAAATATGTGAAAAACGCTTTTTACTGATCTCTTTCTCTTTAAATGATACAGATTGAAAGCTTTAAATTAATTTTCTTCAATTTTGTGTTTCACTCTAACAGTATTGTCATAGATTAACATATCCTATTCATTTGACTAGCTATTTTTTGGACGGTCCTTATGATGTATTTTATAAATTAGGGATAAGAGTTTACGTAATATAAATCGTTTTAAATATACAATTGTTAAGTAAATTGTCACTTTTACTGCGTTTTTATGTATGTTATGATATTTCATTTAAATATTCTTAAACTAATTAACTTTTCTGACATATGTTTTTTATCTTTAATGAACACACTTTGAAGAAAAACATTTAAAAATATTTCAAAAAGTTTAAAATTGTAGGAGAAGATCTTTATTTTCATTTTTCATATTGTATCACAAAAATAGAATTTTTTCTTGACTAAACAATTTTCATTCACGAAACCATTAATATTATGTCAATAATACGAAAATTAATATGCAAATATTCTGGGAAGATGGCAGCCTTTGTTATGAGAATAACACTATGTTTCAAACGCGGAACAGAACCCTATAATAATTTGCTTTTTTATCATCCCGTGGGCAAGACACAGTTTCTCGAACTCTATCACAATGTTCTATTCTAACAATATGTCACCCAAAAAATTTTAATACCAATAATTCTTTCTCTGCACCTTTTGTGGTGAGAATTATATTTTGAGAATGTAAGTGTTTTGTGTATCTGTTGAATACCGCAAGATTAGTTTATTATTGAATAACCAATTTAAGCGTCATTCGTACTGTCATGCGTCTGCATTCCTGGAAGTAGATTCGTCTATAAAAGTTTCTCTTTGTAACATATTGCAGAAGGAATACAAATACTATTCTCATCCAATAAATAATAGTCGAAAAGTTCTAAAATAGAATTATGCCAGGAAAATTATAAAAGTTACTAGAAATAGAAAGTGTTTAAATAGTAATCACAAAATTTTGTCTCAACAAATTGTTGTATTGAATTACTGTACTGATAGTTATATTTATGAAACTGTTTCATTTTTGATGTATGGGTTTTTTTTTGCAGTTTGTAACATTTAAAAATACCTTTAATAACAAATTCTGGCGCAAATTTGGATTAAAATTAAGTGATGCAAATAATATAACACTAACCTTTCGCGAGGTTAAACTAAAAACAATTACAAATTACATTGGTTATTTTTCTAAGTACCATACTTAACACTAAATATACCAACAACCGGTCTTTTGATTTGATAGGTACTAAATGAAATTATTTAGATTCGAACCAGAAATTTCTTCATAAAATAATTAAAATGTAACACGCATAAAAATAAATTAAATAGTTTTAAATAAAAATGTTGATGAATTTTTTTTTTATGTAACATAAGTGAAATTCTCCGTCTCTTTAGCAGGATTGCCAGTTTGGCCTTTTTTTAAATTTCGAAATTTTGCATTCATACCAGAATTTTTTTTTATATTCTTTTCTTTATTTAATGACAGACATTTCGTGATAGCTTAAACTAAAAATTCTTTTTTTAGAATCTCCGGTTTGAATTCGAAACTTTTGAATTAAAAAAAGACCAAACTGGCAACCCTGATGTTTGGCGTTGAAAGTTACAAATAAATTTCCACTTTTATTACGAACCAGCACTACGACTATTTTTATATTCCATCGTACCACAATTTTCAAATAGTTTCCTACGTCGTATATTTCTCTTGAAAATAGCCTAGTGAAGGTGTAAGACAGAAATTATTTTTAAAAAGTGGTACGAATAAAATAACAAATAGTCCATAGAGACGTATAAATCCCACATTGTGGTGAAAGGGTCTATAATAGATCAAAATCTTAAAAGATAACATTCGTTACCAGTAGAATTAGAGTCAAACTGTCATTTTCATAGCTCGCTTAAAATAATGAGTTATTAAAAATCCAGATAGATTTATTATTAATCCGTAGCCAGTACTGTGGTAATCTACCTTGATTTAAATTGTACATGTCATTCGCACAATCACCATTTCTATGTTTACCGGATTATCTGGCTAAAATATCTTTTCTGTATAAAGTACCAAGGGATTTTCGGAGAAACAGTTATTTCATCTTCAGAATATGACGCGAAATATCTTAAGCCTTACGATTAAATCTTGTTTGGAAGAACTAATACAAAACAAATTTATGTTTTTATTTTAGGAAATATTACTTTAATAAACGTTAACAGATAGAGCCAATCACCAAATTTGGCGGATTCACCATCCCCAATTGTGGTACCTTTCCCGATTTCACCTTAATTATGCGTGTTTATTTATGTTACTGCAAATGTTGCTGTATGTTATTTTATTGCAGCAATTAAATGTTCATCTTTGTGGCTCCTTTTTGTATATTAAGAAATTACATGTTTGAAACTTATTTACGAGTCGTATAAAATCAACTTTCAAAAAAATTTTATACGAAAGTACATATTTTGTTCCATTTGATGGAGGTTATTATTAATGCGCGTCTCAAATTTTGAAAAAAGCCCCAATATACGATCTTGAAATTTCTGGATTTTAAAGGCTCAGGGTCCAAGAGCCGTGTTTTTGGTCCATGAAATAAGTCTAAAATTCGATTTTGCTATACTGACTTAATTATTTAACTTTTAATATTAGAAGGTTATTCTGTACGATTTCAACAATATTTTTTTTTGCATTTTGTTCGGATTTATATAACTTACGCAATCTCAAAGTTAGTATTATTCGTAGTTTTTGATGAAAAATTCGTAATTTCTCCTAATTTTACCTGAATTTGTAATATATTTTTTTATATTTTACTATGAGCGCAACTTTGCAACACTTTTATATTTACATATACTGTACATTTTGATGTATTTTATAGTATATGTAAAGAAGAAAGTGTTGTACGATTGCTCTCATATAAATAATTGAGGTAAATTTAGGAGAAATTGAGTATTTTTCATCAAAAACTACAAGTAATTCGAACTTTGAGCTTGAGTAAGTCATATAAATCCGAACAAAATGCTAAAACTATTGTTGAAATCGTACAGGATAAACATTCTAATATTAAAAAGTGAAATAATTAAGTCAGTATAACAAAATCGAGTTTTAGTCTTATTTCATGCGCCAAAAACACGGCTTATGGGCGCTAATCCTTTATTTCCATGATAATTGATTTTTTTTTATTTGAGACAATATTGATTTTACGTTGAAATCTAGATGTCGTATGTGAAATAGAATAGAAAGCTCTTGTTTTGATTCGAATCGCAATACGACATGAGGTCAATTATTTTTTTTCAGTCTTTTCTTCAGTCATTTCTTTTCAGTCAAGTCACATTTCTTTCACTACGGACTTTTCCGTCGTGTCCAGTACATAAATTCATAGTTCACTTTTGGTCGACTTACAAACACAGTTGCTATTTTTAGAAACGTATAACCATAGAGGCAATAACCTGCGCTTTCGCTTTTGCTTCTATTGCTCCTTTCCGACTTTTAACAGTCGAAAATTTTCCAGTTTTACTTCATCGTATAAGGGAAACAATGTATTTTTGAAAAAAATTTCTGTGATAACTGTATCTGAATTTTGTGACATTTTATGACTGTTAAAAATAATTTTCATGCATATTTTTGGAGGGGGAAAGTTGCAACATTTGGTATTTTATTGCCCAGAACAAACTGAAAAAGGAAAAAAAAAAGCAGATTAATCATGCGATCAGATTAAAAATGAATTATAGTACTTTTGTGCAATAATCTGTAAACTAAATGACAGATATAAATTTGATATTGAACATAAAATCAGTATCATGTTTAGTTAAATCGGTTAAAAAATACATTTCATAATAATATGCTCGAAATTGTTTGTTTTGTTTTTAACCCTCTGGCATTTAGCAAAAATTTGCTGATCTAATAAATTCAATATATAATTCTGCGTAATGAACTTTGAAATGTTTCGAAAAATAGAAATTCATTAAATGTTCTACCCGAAAACCCATGTTAATTTGAATTGAAAGATTTTCACATTGCATTAGCGGAAAACTGACTAAATTTAGCAAATTATTAATGAAAATTCCATAAGCAGCAAAACAGTTAATGGATTTTATAAAATTTATGAATTCAATTTTCAACTCAATAATTATTCTAATGTCAATTATCTAACATAGTAAATTAAATATGCTCGAAAATATTTCTATGGATTAGTCTGTGACAAATATTGAGATATGATTATTTTCTATATTAAATTGGTCTTTTTTAATATTTTTTCCCCCACAAGAATGACATGTAATAATTTACAGGTTTCTGTCGATAAGTACCTATATATATATATATATATATATATATATCGAAATTAAAAGATTTTGTAGGATACTTTGATATAGAGCCTGATTACCGCAGAGGCAAACTTTCATCATTATTTTTGAATATGGTTGACTTATTTAAACACAGAATATCTGTCATAAATTAGACGAAAATCACTATTTGGAAAAAGTAATGGAAGTTTGCTTCTACGATATTCAGCTTCTGCAGAGATGTGCTGTAAATAAATTCCATGTAGAAACTGTAAATTAAATAAATAAAGATTCATCGTATAAATTTTCTCGTTCGAATCGTTGTTCAACTTGGCCAAATTAATCCACATATTACGGAAGGTTAGTGGGAGCTTGGCACCTCTGTCTATGGCACGCATGACAGAGTTGGTACATGCGATAATTTATCTTTCACGCAAAAAAAATCAAATTTATAAATCTTTTATAGAAAAACTGCATTTTTCTTTTTGTTGTTTTGTGTAAAATCTTGAAAAATAATTAGGCTGAATGATAAACAACTGTTTATTTCCCTATCAGTCTGAAGACCCTTTGCAATAAGCCGGAGAAGCATCTGGTTGAATGGAAAACGGAAATTGATTTTCTGCGCCCTGAATGGAACTACTGTATTCTTACAGAGAATATGCCTTACTTCATCACAGAATTAAATAACTAGAAAATATTGGTAAAAAAATAGTGGTTCCATGCGGGCCACAGCTAGACGTTACTAATATATGACGATTTGTTTTTGACTCAATATGGGGCGCTGTTATCCTACTCATGTTTACAGTTTCATAATCGGGTCCACAACCAATTGATGTAATTTGGCGTGTGTGGGTTTAACCTATTAAATAAATGTTAAATTCAAGTAAATCTTCTATTCTTCATATTTGTAGTTGTTGGTGTGTAATTGTGTGATATAAATTAACAACGATGTGTATTATTGTTACCAAAGAATCTAACCCGAGCAACAGCGGCTAGAATACATAGTGTGGAAAAAGGGTTTACCGTTTTTTAATTCAAAATTTTCGAAATCAAACCGGAAATTCTGAAACAAGAAATTTAATGTAGGAAGTAACGAAATATCTGCCATTAAATAAACAAAAGAACATTATACGAAATTTCTGGTACAAATGCGAAATTTCGGAAGTTAAAAAAAGTCAAACTGGTTATGCTCTAAAAATTGCCAAAAAAATGTAGCTGATAAACGTGCAAAGATGCGGTACAATAATAGGGCGATCGCAGCGACACCTGCTTTAAAAATAGATTTACCTCTGGCAAAAGTAACCGTTTCACTATCAATCATCACAACATGAACATAATTTCTGTTAATAAAATCTTCTTTTAAGTGTATGTTTCAGATGTAACTGATTTTGAAGTTACTTTTTTATCATATCAGGGAATTAATCTTTTCCACTCTTCTAGCAGAGATTCATCCTTTGATATGCTAAATAGGGGTAGTTTCTAGTTTGTTGTCTTGTATCGAGTACAGTAACAAGGCACAAAAGAATGCGCATCATGTTTTTTGGCCATGATCAATATCATTCATATTTTCAAAGCTTATGAATATCACTATCCAAGTCAAAGGAAATGGGGTATAATTTAATTGTTTAAAACATTTACCACCAGCTGAAACTTTTTCTCAGTTCGATTCTTATACAATGTTTGCGTTGAAACGCGCTGGCAGACATTGGCGTAGCCAGAGAGGGGGGGTCCAAATTCTGTGGAAACCAGCAATATTATTAAGTTTTCTTCGCCTTGAATATCGCAGAAATTTCTCCGATTAGGTAAGGCAAAAATATTTTTTAATAAAATTGGTGGTATCCAAACCATCTGGACCTCCACCCTGTCTACGCCACTGCTAGAAGATGTCGTTACGATCGACCCGTTATCTGTCTTTCATCGTTCTACATTTATAGGATTCAATTTTATAGTACTATTTTATAGTCATTTTCCACACTATATATTCTAGGCGATGTACTCTTACCAAGGAATCTAACCCGGGCTCATTGAGTTAAACGTGTCCAATATATTGTCTGATCTGTTTAGCATATTTTCTTAAATTTTCCATCAACTACACCAAAAGCATCTTTGGAATTTGTGTACTAGCCGCATGCCAGCGGTCAATCACCAAACATTTCACTCTTTATTTCCAACTTTGTAGTTCAAACTATTTAAGTGTTTTAGCGTGCATTTTGATTAGCCTGTCTATTAAATTTTCGTTATATTTATTAACTTCTAAAGTTTAAATTTAGTTTGGCAATTTAGTTATGGGATACTGCATGGAAACAATACTGAATTAAATATTTTGTCTTAATTCCAAAATTAATCTGCAGTAATTGGGTTGCACGCAAAATTATAAAAATTCGTAGTTGAAAAATATTTTAAAGATAAAGGAAATGAGTAAATTGACATACGGTTTTCAAACCAATTGCATTTGAAAGTACATGTTTATTATTGTTATTATTCGAGCGTGTAAAAAATTGAATTCGAATGAAAATTTAATGTTTAACCCCTTAACTGTGTATCCCGAACTCAGTTCGGGCAAGAAGAGTTTGCTTGTTTTGTTACTAAAAGCTTTTGCACACCTTTAATTTTTAAACGCAAACTTCGCTTTATTAATCGGCAGACCATTTTTGATTACACAAAGCAAATAATTTATTACGGAAAAAGTGGTGTATTGTGCCTATTTTTAGTTTATGGTGTCAAAAAACCTCCCACAGTTAAGGGGTTAAAAGTTTAGAAACTTGCGGAAAAAGCGAATATTATTGATTAGGAAGTCGACATCATCAATATGGCGTCGGCGTTTCTCGCATAAATGTATTTGCTGTATAATATAGATAAATATTTTTCAATAATATCAAAAGTTTTGTAAGCCCACAATAAAGTAGTATTTTTTTATTATTATTATTGTTGCAGTAAGAGATCGAGTTTGAGTCAGGTTCTTGATGAAAAGGTTTTTGGTTTACCTCGTATTTTAGATAAAATATAGAATATAGCCTTTTTTCAAGATGAAAATTACATGACTTTGAATATCATAGGTGCCAACTTCTCATTAATATTCCGTAATACGCGGGTTAATTTGACCCAGTTTAACAACGCTTCAAGCCAGAAAAATTATTGGATGAATCTTTATTTATTCAATTTCAGGTTTCTACGTGGAATTTATTTAATTTCATTTCCTAAAAAAATTCTGGTGCGAAACGTGTTAAACCTGGGTGAAAGTAATCCGCATATTACGGAATATTAATGAGAGGTTGGCACCTATGGAATATGTATGAGAATGTATATTTCTTGTATTCCATATGCATTGAAATTTGCTTTTGAAGTGTTGGTATATATGATATATTTTTCTGTAAGTGCGCTTAATAAATACAGTAAAACCTCCAAAGTTGACCACCTCTCTACGTTGACCACCTCTCTACGTTGACCGAAATTTATTAGTTTGAATGGTCACAGTGCATTTTCAATGTAGATTTACCTCTCTATGTTGACCACCTCCGTAAGTTGTATTTTGACCACTTTTTAATAGGTTTTACTCTCTGTAATTTGACCACTGATGTTTTCTTGAATTTGCTTTTTCCTCCGTTTGTTCTCTATCTGGTTTCCAGAATTTTTTTTATCAATCATTCGACTTATTTGAGCAACACTCGCCCCCCTTGTGGTGCTCCATTCATTGTCCACTTCCAGTATGATACAATGGGAGGGAAATGCCAGAACTCCTGGAATCTGTAGAAAAATGTCAGGGGAGTGGGGGATGTGCGTAGCGGTGTAGCTATACGCAGAATTGGAAGACAACGAGTATCGCTCACATGTGAAACACATTCCGTTCTTTTTTTTCTGGATGTCTGTCGCGTCGTGAAGGGACCGGTCGTTTATTTGCGAATTTTCATTAAAAATGGCACAAAGAAAAGATCTAAAAGAACTTGGAGAAAGTGGATCTTATTAATTTTCTGGAAAGCAGCAGCCAAAGAAAGACAGCGGAAAAATTTGGTGTGATTAAGACAACTATGAGCAACATTTTAAAACGCAAGGAAGGAAGAATATCTGGAAAAATATCCTTCCGAAAACGGGGACTCCAAAGAAAATGCAGAAAATGTGTCTCGACGCTGTGAACGAAGCTACATTTCGTTGGTTTAAAGAGATGAGATCAATCAGTGCAAGAATATCGGGACCTGTGCTTCAGGAAGTAGCAAAAAAATGCAAAATAATTCAAAATAGAGGACTTCCAAGCGACAGCAAGTTGGCTTGCAAAATTCAAACTACGATACCAGATTTCTCAATAAGTTGTGTGGGGAATCGAATCAGGTTTCAGCTGAAGTGGTGGAGAAGTTTATTGATAAATTCCCAAAGTTTTCTAAAGGTTTTAAAGATGAGGACATCTTTAATGCTGATGAGTGCGGTCTCTTCTTTAAAGCAATGTCTGATAGAAATTTAGTAATGAAGGGTGACACATGCAAAAGAGGAAAACTTTTAAAACAGAATTTTTCTGTTCTTCTATGTGCTGGTATGACTGGGAAAAAATTGAAGCCCACGGTGATCGGAAAATGCGCAAAACCTGGTGCATTTAAAAATGTAAAACCTGAAGGCCTTCCTGTTTTTTGGAGAGCGAATAGATCTGCTTGGATGACCAGTGTTTTTTTCGAAGAGTGGGTTAGAGGAATTAACGCAGAAATAAGGAAAAAGAAACGGTCTATTCTATGCCATGGAAAACTGCCCCAGCCACCTGAAAGTGAATAATATCACAAATGTGAAGCTAAAATTTTTGCCACCAAACACAACTTCGAAAACCCAACTTTTAGATCAAGGCATTATGCAGTCCTTCAAAGTGCACTACAGAGCTCAACTCCTGGAATGGGTGATCATGAAATCACAAATCTGTGGTCCTTCTGCATTGGCATCGTCAACAGCTTCGTCAGTAAATGCTTTGAATGCTGTTCATTGGATTAATTCTGCTTGGAATAAAGTTAAGCAAACCACTATTAAGAACTGCTTCAAGAAAACTGAATTTGTTACAGCTACAACATCGGTGCAAAAGAATGAGCGTCCTCTATCTCCCTTGCCAGTTTTTGATGGAGTTGATTTTGAAGATTATGTTACAATGTACGATGAGTGGGTGTGGTTCACCACACCCAGAGGCAATCTTCAATGAGATACTCTCTGCAACTAAGCACAGCGAAGACTCTAAGGTACAAGAAATGGACGGCGAAGAGGATGATAATCCAAGTGACGACAAAACTGAAAAGTACCCAACTTTGAAGGAAGACGATGTAAAGCGCATGATGGAGCAACTTAAAGATTTTGCTGCAGAAAAATGCCCAAGCATGCTTAATGAACTTGTAAACAGTGAAAGCGCTTTTTTCAGTTACCTAATGAACAAAAAGTGTACTCAAACAAAAATTAAATTATTCTTTCAAAAATTATAAAAATGCGCTGTAACTTCAGTAAAAATAAAAATGAGTAAGTCCTATGTTTTTTCTAAATTTTTCCTTAAAAAATACTAAAAACTTTTCCTAACTTTTTTCTAATACTGTACTAAATA
The DNA here is from genome assembly GCA_963931845.1 of Maratus michaelseni. Lineage (NCBI taxonomy): Eukaryota > Metazoa > Arthropoda > Arachnida > Araneae > Salticidae > Maratus > Maratus michaelseni. The sequence continues at coordinate 250,251,825 of OZ007600.1, read as the reverse complement.
TTTTCTAAAAATTCCCTAAGTTGACCACCTCTGTATGTTGACCATTTAGTTACAGTACCTTGGGTGGTCAACTTATGGTGGTTCTACTGTATTACTGATTTCTTTCATTACACTTTTTGGATCAGCTTCTGCTTAAAATACTTCCTATTGCAGCAGGTAAAAATAGTTTTTGCTAGTTTAATTGCGTCTGAACAAAAATAGTATACTGAAAAAGTACGAAAGTTTTTGATTAACTTCAAGTCTTCCGCAAACCGTTTGTCAAAGAAAGTTGTAGTGTTACATCTCGATGTCTAATCCAAACCATGGAATAACCATATCCTTTCACTCTCTTTTTACTTAGCTTCCTTCTGTTCCTTTTCTCTTAATTAATTTAAACTTTTCAAATTTTCTGGTGATAATATTTTTATTTCAATTAATAATGCAATGTAAGAAATTCTCATTTTAAAAACTAGTAAATCTGCAGATTAGGAGCCTCAACGTCAGCTCTGAAAGTCATTGTTTTATAATCTCACTTTTCATATTATTTAGCAGCTTATAATTCGCAATTTAATTTTTTTTAATGTTACATACATATTTATAGACATATAAAATACTTCGGAGGTTTCAGAAATTAGAAGTGTTAAATTAAACACGATTTACGCAAAGGTATTCTGAAATTCTTATAAATTTCTTATTCTTGTAATTTTTTAGATAAAAAATGCATTTCTTATTTTGATATTCTTTGAAATAGGGTTGCTAATCAACTAATAAAATAAAGAGGAAAGGAAAAGAAATGTATTTTAAAATTTGTAAAACATAGGAAAATAAAATGTTTTATTTTTCCCGAACAGTTGCAAATTTTTTCCCAATAATTAAAACAATTAATTTCCAAATTAATTTCTAATAGATTTATCGGCAAATTTTCAAGGCTGTTGCATATATTTAAGACCTCCATATCTTAGTATCCGTAATTTACGTATAAATCCATTATTCAAATATGCGATTTTCATTTCAGTTAAAAATGAAATTTGAAAATCGTCTGCGTTTTCATAGGAAAGCATTATGACCTAAAACGAAATGTTCTATATTTAGAAAGACTGAACCAAATGTAACCAAAAACTGTACAGCTAATTCCGGGTCCCTCACCAACATACCCACCAAAAATCAAACTAATCGGACGCTTTTTACGGCAGTTATCTCAGAACAGACAGACAAACAGACGGAAACCAAAAACGTTTCGCGTCTCCACAGTGAGCCTTCACTGACGTTTATAGGAAACTAGACGATGTTTAAACATAGTTGACTATGGCTAGAATTATTCAAAGAAAGCTTTAATTAAAACAGTTTTACATAAATGGATTCTAAACAAATCACCCGTCACTGCATCCGCGATCGAGAAGTGAGAGTCTGTAAAAAACAGTCATATTAATATAAATTTTGTTTGACCCAATGTTGATTTATCTGTAGTTTAGACATTCTCAGGAATTACATTAATATTTCTGGTATAAGAAAGTGTAGCAGAACTTGTGTGCATCGGAATCACGATATTTCGTTTTCCTCTGCAATACTCTTCGCTTCTTCTCTTTTATTACTGTTTTGTGTATACTTTTTAGAGACAAATTCCTATTTCTTTCCTTATAGACTTTACTCGTCAGAAATTTATAGCCAACTTTTGGATGCCTGCCAATAAACACGTTTCTATTTTTGTCGCCTATACATTACTTCTAAATATTGCATAATTTCAATTTCATCATCGAAATGGACAAAAAAAGTACTTTTGAATGAAATTTATTTGAAAATTGTAGCTGACTTTAGTGACTCTTTATGAATTTTCAAATAACTTTCATGCATTAATATTTTAGGTGTATTTCAACAAGAAACATTAATTTGCTATAATAAATTAAAGTAATTAATGGCAAGGTTGCCACAGTTCGAAATTGAATGATAAGAGCAAAAAAAAAAAAAAAGAGCCATAAAATCAGAGTAACGACGAGATACTGCGTTATGCGGCTAAACTAAAATCTGTTAACCCCCGAATAGACAGATTTTGATATTATGTTGAACATTAAATTAACATCACGCGCAGTTACGATTAATTGGTTAAAAGACAACTGCATCAGTAAGCCCAGAAAATTGCCCTTCATTTTTTTTCTTTTTTTTTTAAAGTATTTTTCTGGTTCCACATTGTTTTGTGAAATATCACTAAAATATATAACTTTTAGTTATATATCAGAAGTTATAACGTTTAAAAAAATGTGCATCATTGAATTAAATATATAGGCTGAAAAAAGCATACATTTAAATATTATGTTTGTTTATAAATAGAACATGATATCACACCGTATGAACAGTTATCGTTTAAATTAAACACCATTTAATTAATGGAAAATTGATTACCTGGAATCTGTTAAATTTCCAGTGTATTGATATTTACCAATATACATCCATATTGAAATTTAAACGCAGACAAGCTTTTCTGGAAATCATTAAATGCCCGTAGATTACAAAATAAATTACTAGGGCAGAAAAATATTTAATAGATGCTAGAGTTATCCTAAAATTCAATTAGGATATTAGAAATGACTAGATAGCAAATAACACAGTTCCAGTAACTTTAATCATCAGATTTTACTAAGATGAAAATTAAGTTTACTGACATGAAAATTGCTTTAGAAGCGCTTAGGTATACTGATAGTTTAAATGTCGAGTAATCAAAGTTTAACGATTGCGAACAATATTGATAATTAAAAATACTTTGATAGAATGATTTTTGTGTGTCTGTCTGTACACATTTGTTGTGTACCTTTTTTCCAATTCCATAAAAAAAATTATTAATTTGTGTGCGAGAATAATTTTATTTAAAAAAATTACTTGTCTAAGAGTTATTTTTATTAATTTAACAAATGCATTCATAAAAATATTTTTGCATATTGTCTTGCCCTATGAAAATACTGTGTCATAATTTAGATTTCGTATTATTAAATACAATATATTATCATTTATCTTTAATTAAACGAATTGTAGAGTTTTTCGCGTGTAAATTCTGAAAAAAAAAACAGCTACCAAAGTAAACTGACACTAAAAATAAAAAGAAAGATAAAAAAAATTTTAAAATTTTTTTAACCCTTAGTCTCCCAGTGGGACACTGCGTCCCAGTGCAACTTCTACCACTAGACACAGCAGTCCCTGAAACGCTTGCAAAACCATGTCTGCTTGTCCCGCTGGTCTCTCACGTTCATTTAGGATCGTAGTTGACAGTTTGCTCGGTAGATGGCAGCCAAGGTGGGGTCTAGCATGTTAGCGAAGCAAAAACAAAATTGGTAGTCAAGGGATTAAACAGCCAGTATCGATTGTCAAATATGTTAAACCAAACCTGGCCGAATATCGGCTCGTTTACAAGTTCGGAAGAAATAAACTTCAAATACTTCGGCCATTAAACAATTAAGGGAGATACAATGAATTCTAAAAACAAATTTGCCAGATACTTTTATTTCATCAGTTGGGTATAAGAATGGCAAGTCATGATGAATACATTTTCATAAATAGAGTGTCTATTGCTGACCCAAATGATGATCCAGCCCGTTTATCTTAGACTGTATTTCGTTGACGGCAGAAAGTTCCTTCTTTGACCCCTTCGTGACGAGCGTCCTTTACAGTATTTTTAATATTTTACCACCGGTTTTTCAAAACAGAAATTTTCGCCTAATTGAATCGCAGAAATGTCATCTTCAAATAAGGCAAAGCTTACAATAAAAAATAACTGGTAGGAATAATCGAGGATTCTGAGCATCTTATGCGTCACGTATACGTGTCGCTCGTCCCCAAGGGGTTAAGGTAAACAGGCCAATAATCCTGCTATAAATTAAAAGGGTAATGAATCTGGAGCTATGTTAAGAGTTATTTGTAATGTCAGTCTAAAAAGTACAACTAAAATCATATAGCAAAAATACATAACTTATATATTTCTTTTAAATGCTAAAAGGTGTAAATTAACAACATAGTATACAGTAAAATAACTTTTATTAGGTTGTTGACATGTTTCGGCTCACTCCAAGCCATTTTCAAAAAACAGTTTTTGAAAATGGCTCGAAGTGAGCCGAAACATGTCAGCAACCTAATAAAAGTCATTTTACTTTATATTATGTTGTTAATTTACACCTTTTAGCATTTAAAAGAAATATATTATTACAAGGTGTTATAATTTATTATATTGTTATATAACTTATATTTTGAAATAAAAAATTAGAAGTATAGTAATTACTGCAATAATGATAAAATTTTATTATACTGAATCCTTCTGTATATATCCATTTCTTTACATTTATATTTCATCTGTTATTCAGTTCTGCGTACTAACCCGTGATTTACATATTGACAAATGTATTAAGTAAGATAAATTTCGAATTCTAACACTCAGTTAGATGATTTAAGATTCCACCTAATTCCATTTCAAAATATGCAATGTCTTCTAATTTTTCCTAAAGCCAAACCCACATTTTTTTTTTTTTTTTTTTTTTTTTTTTTTGGTGCTAGATTTACTCAATAAAATAGAATTATTTCGCAGAATACTTTCCTCTCAACTGCTGCAGACACAAGTTAGATAAATGATAATATAGATGCAGTTTGAAAAAATAGTATTTGAAAATATAGATGCAGTTTTTCTACGATTTTCATATAAAATATTATCAGCTAGGAAATAAACAACATTATTAATGTTTTTTCTCACTATTTTTAGTTTCTCACACAGATTTGAGCAACAGGAACTATTAAAATTTGGCTAATTTATCATTAAAGATTTTAAAAATGAATCAGTATTGAGCATACGACTCACCCCTCCTTAAAAAATATACATTATTTAAGATCAGCTTGAAATTGACACTAGAGTGCTGCCTATTTTATCTTCTAAATTAACTTCTAGCTATTGCTATTGCTTTAAATAAAATATAAATATACAGATCTGATAAATATAATATTAGAAAAAGTAATGCTACTAAAACTTTCAAATTTTTAAAAGAATGATAATTAAATAGGTCACTGATGTTAAGAGAAACATGCCAGAAATATGACGACTGAAAATCATGAATTTTATACATACATAAAAATTCGATTGTTTAAAATTTGGTAGTAAATTTATTTAATCAAGAAATAAATAGTTATATTTATTTTGTTTACGAAATAAAGCAGTCGAAGTTTTTATTTATTATCACTAGTAATACCGGAAATTTTACTCAAATTTTATAAAAGTATTTCACACCAGAATTTTTATTTAAAACTATGTAACTTATTCATTTAGCCTTTTCCGGTTAGTTTTCTATTTCATTTATTTTGAAAAAAAAAATTCTGGTTCGAATCGGAATATATTCATTTCATAGCCGTCAAAATGACGGCTTAAGATAGTTCTAGTGTTAATTAATATAAATAACAATTCAATAATTCAATTAATACTTAAAAAAAACCTTCCCCGACGCCGGCTATTTGTTTGGTACCATTCTACAACCGCCCACTAAATACTAGGTGTGCAGCTGAGACAGAGTTGCCAGTTTAGCCTTTTTTAAATTCCGAAATTCAAAATTCATACCAGAAATACTGAAAGAAGAAATTTGAATTTCAGTACACGAAATGTCTGTCATTAAATGAAATAACAATTACTACTATGAATTTCTGGTATGAATTCAAATTTTTGAATTAAAACAAAAGGCCAAACTGGCAACCTTGGGCTGAGAGAAAAATAGTAGATGTCGCAGGCGGATTTATTTATTTATTTATTTATTTATTTTTAAGGGATTTATACGGTCACTTGAATTTGAACACCATTATTTTGTAGCACTTTTCTCCGCCTTCTTTTTCTGAGATTAAACAAGTATGTTTTTTTTCTTTTTTAGGGATTTATACGGTCCCTTGAATTTGAACACAATCCATATACTTAAAGCTAACCTGCTTTTTAGTTTTTCGTGCAAAAATGCTATTTATACGCATGCGCGAGCATTCAGCTAATCAGCTAGAGGCTTTTACTATCTTCAGACGCGATGTTCCAGCCAATGAGGTGAAGGCTTTTTCCTCTCTCTTCTCTCTAGAAGCGTATGTGTTCCATTTGGTTGTTCGGTTGTTGAAACTTTATAGATTTCTTTTATTAAGGTATTTTTTCATTTTACCGTATTTATTTTCTTTTTAAGTCGTATGTATTTTAATACTTTGAATTTTTTATAACTAACCCTTTTTTTGAGAGAGAGAGAGATTTCGTGGCACGAAATTCCGCGAATCATTTCCGATGTAAACAAACTAATTTTAAACTTTTAATATGTAATTCTGTGTGATATGATTAAATTCAGGTTTTCTCAACGACGATCACAGTATTTTTACCAAATAATTTTTGTATTAATCAAGCTTTTTTGGTTATTAAGCATAGCTAAACACGAAAGAAAACTTTGTTATTTTAAGATTTTGATGTGAATTATTTGCGTACATTTATAAGACGAGTTTCACTGAATAATTCAAGAAAAAAAAAATCTCATCATTATACATATTTAGTTATGCATTATTAATTATTTACTTGGCCTTTACTTTTAATATTTCAAACTTACAGCTGAATGTAACTATTAAAACATTTGAAATACTGTATTTCTAAAATGAAATTTCAGCTTAAACACTCGACAATTACTTTTACTTATGCATTATTAATTATTTACTTGGCCTTTACTTTTAATATTTCAAACTTACAGCTGAATGTAACTATTAAAACATTTGAAATACTGTATTCGTAAAATGAAATTAGTTTAAACACTCGACAATTACTTTTAGTTATGCATTATTAATTATTTACTTGGCCTTTACTTTTAATATTTCAAACTTACAGCTGAATGTAACTATTAAAACATTTGAAATACTGTATTCGTAAAATGAAATTTCAGCTTAAACACTCGACAATTACTTTTAGTTATGCATTATTAATTATTTACTTGGCCTTTACTTTTAATATTTCAAACTTACAGTTGAATGTAACTATTAAAACATTTGAAATACTGTATTCGTAAAATGAAATTTCAGCTTAAACACTCGACAATTACTTTTACTTATGCATTATTAATTATTTACTTGGCCTTTACTTTTAATATTTCAAACTTACAGCTGAATGTAACTATTAAAACATTTGAAATACTGTATTCGTAAAATGAAATTAGCTTAAACACTTGACAATTGCTTTTAGTTATGCATTATTAATTATTTACTTGGCCTTTACTTTTAATATTTCAAACTTACAGCTGAATGTAATTATTAAAACATTTGAAATACTGTATTCGTAAAATGAAATTTCAGCTTAAACACTCGACAATTACTTTTAGGTTAAATTCAGGTTTTCTCAGTGAGGATCACAGTATTTTTACCAAATAATTAAAAGTACTACATGCATGCATCTATCTATCTATCTATCTATATTAGAAATTGTGCAGGTTTCTGGTCACTGTTTTGTTTACATATTTTAAACAAAAATTTCAATTTAATAATGCACTGAAAATTATAATGAATGCTTACAATTAAACACAACAACACAAAACAAAAAATTTCACAAAAACACATTATTTCCCCGATATTTTCCCACAACTAATCAATAAATTTCATGATATTTTATTGCGATTTTAAACCATGAACTTTAGTACTTTTCTGTTATATGGACACTATGCCAAAATGTATGTATGTATGTATGTATGTTTGGCGACAATGGTGTACGTATAACGGAAAAGTGCCTGAATTATTATTTATATATATATATATAAACATAATTGGCGACACAGCAAGTTTTCTGGATTTCTCCCTGTCTCTCTAACCACATTGTTAACAAAACAAAAAATTCACGAAAAACACATTATTTCCCCGATATTTTCCCACAACTAATCAATAAATTTCATGATATTTTATTGTGATTTTAAACCATGAACTTTAGTGCTTTTCTGTTATACGGATACTATGCCAAAATGTATGTATGTATGTATGTTTGGCGACAATGGTGTCCGTATAACGGAAAAGTGCCTGAATTATTATTTTTTTATATATATATATAAAATATAAACATAATTGGCGACACAGCAAGTTTTCTGGATGTGAAAGGCGGAGATGAATTTCATTCATTCAATGACCGTTTTAAAAGTTTCAAGTTTGGATTGAGTGCACCTGAACATAAAAACCGATACCTATTTCTATGTTCATGTTTGAGTTATTTGGATATCTTTTCGTATAGCACAGAAAATCATTTCTCCCGCTTTCGTAATACAGATAAATTCTGGTGTATTTTTTTTTTCTTCTTTTTATATCATAAGTACTTTTCTACTTTAAATTTTTTAATTGTCGAGTTTCTAAGCTGAAATTTCATTTTTCGAATGCAGTATTTCAAATGTTTTAATAATTACATTCAGCTGTAAGTTTGAAATATTTAAAATATTAAAAGTAAAGGTCAAGTAAATAATTAATAATGCATAACTAAATATGTATAATGATCAGAATGACATATTAAAATGTGTACAGAATGACATGAAAATTTTAAAAAACTGAAATTTTGCACTTGCAACTTAATTGTAAATTTCATTGTTTACATTGGAAACAATTTGTGGATTTTAAGAATTTGCTAAACTTCGTGTCACCAAATTACTAAATCTCTCTCTCTCACTCTCCAAAAAAAAAAAAGGGTTAGTTTAAAAAAATTCAAAGTAGCAAAATACATGCAACACAAAAAGAAAATAAATACGGTAAAATGAAAAAATTACTTTAATAATAGAAATCCATAAATTTTCAACAACGACATCAGACGAACGTATCTCATCTTTCGTTTGTGATAAGGAACGCTCCTTTGGCCCCCTCCACTCATTGGCTGAATTCTAAAGGGCAAAATTGGGGGACAAAATGACTACAGCATTTCTGAGAAAAGAAAAAATCAGAAAATCCACAGAAAATAATTATTTTTGTTGCAAGTTGTGTTAACTGTCTTTATGGTTCGAGTCGATTTCAGACTGAGTGTAGATTTCTGCAAGTTGGATTTGGGTTAACCCGATTTTTCAAAAGTTAGTTCAAGTTCAGTATATTATTTCAGATTAAAACTATACCTATCAGGGCTTGAATTTCAGGGCGGGATTCGCGCGGAAAATTTTGAAATCCTGCCCAAAAAAGATCATGAGCGGGAGCCTCCCGCCCAAAAAATTTCAGCATTTTTGGAGAAATTTGCATTATTTAATTTACCTGCAACCGAACGATAAATTTCTCGATTTTTTTTCCCCCGCAACCGATTGACGGACTTTGTGTTTTTTCCGCTACTGATCGAGGAACTTTGTGGTTTTTTCCGTGACAGATCAACGAACTTTGAGTTTTTTCTGCGACAGATCGACGAACATTGTGTTTTTTAAGCGACTGATCGACGAACCTTGCGTTTTTTGGGGACAGATCGACGAACTTTGTGTTTATTCTGCAATCGATCGACGAAATTTGCTTTTTTCCCATGACTGATCAACGAACTTTGTGTTTTTTGGTGACAGATCGACGAACTTAGCGTTTTTTCCGCGACAGATTGATGAACTTTGCGTCTTTTCCACGATCGATCGGTGAATCTCAATCAAGTAAAATCTAAAGTCAGAAATTTATTTAACAACCTAATTGTTAAGGGTCCCTAACACATTTAATGGAACTTGAAAAATACACTGCATATATAAAACTTAACTTTCTTCCCTTTTTTATAATAAAAATAAACATTTTACATAATCATTCTCAGTTGACTTAATTTTATCAATGGTATTTTGTCATGTCTGCATTAATGTAATTCTTTAAATAGCACGTAAAAGAATAGTGGGGTTTAAAGATTTTTTTTCTCCCTCCCAAACATTACAACTCCCCTCCATTTAAAAATGTTGGTAGGGAGACTCCCGTCTTTGGAAAAATTGAATTTCAAGCCCTGCCTATAATATGTTTGTGTGTATTGAGGTTTGTATAGATGTTTGTGTGTGTGCTGTTTTTAATACAGACAGTTTCATTTTTCACACGAACCTTTCAAAAAATTCTCATTCTTTGCGCAATCCTTTAACAAAATTCGCATTTTTTTTTCATGATTCTTTAATGAAATTCGAATTTTTTTCTGTATCTTTTTTTTGTCGAGATTCATAATTTTTTCAGCTATCCTATGACGTAATTCGTGTTTTTTTTTTCAGCGATAATTTGACGAAATTTGTGTTTTTTCTGCGATTTTTTTTTTCCACAAAATTTGCGTTATTTTCCACGATTCTTTTATGAAATTTGCGTTTTTCTGTGATCCTTAGACGAAATTTTCTTTTTTCGCAATGCTTTGATAATAATCACATTTTCTCTGCTACCTTTTGATAAGATTCATGAATTTTCAGCAATCCTTCGATGAAATTTGCGTTTTTTCAGCAATCTTTGAAGAAATTCGCATTTTTCTCGCGATACTTTAACGAAATGTGCGTTTTTCAGCGATTTTTTGATAAAATACATTTTATTCCGCAATTTTTAGACGAAGTTTGGCAAGAAAGCGCTATCTTTGGGTGAAATTTCCTGTTTTGCGATTCTTTGACAAAATTTGCTCATCTTTTGTGTAAATCGCGTTTTTCTGTGGCCTTTTAACAAAATTCACGTTTTACATGATCCTTTGATGAAATTAGCGTTTTTCCCGTGATCATTTGACGAAATCTAGGATTTTTTTCCCGTGAAGATTGATTATATGTTTTTAGTCTGCAGGTGCCCTAAAAAGTTTGTGACGCCTGTCACTGCATTGCACGCATTCTGCCACGGTGTATCAAACAAACAAAATTCATCCTAAAGAATTATTATTTCGTTTCTGGAAATGAACAACCGTCAACTCATTGGCTGAATTATAAAGGGTGAAATGTGTAGGCACCGAGTATCATCTATACTATTAATGTCGGTAAACGTCTGTCTGTGTGTGTGTTGTGTCTGGCGTCTGTAAGCACAAAACTCTGCATGCAGACGACGGACATAAGTGCTTTTGGTATAAAAAAATTCGTAAGTGGAGTTTTTAAAATTCACAACATTTTGCGGGAGAAGAGGGGTGCGAACGAATTTAAAAAATGAATCCGCATCAATAATTATGGAGGCGGGGAGGAGTATGTTTTGCCTACACGGGGCGGAGACTTTTCTTTGTTGACACCACTCATATGATATATCGTTCGAAAGGCCTGTGACTGCCTTTTCATGTTATGCATCTGTGTGGTCCATCCCCCCCCCCCGCCAATTGGGGCACTTTTCTAAATTTTGCACATACCACTCATGTTATATATCGTTAAAAAGGTCTGTGACCGCTTAATCATATTATGCATCTCCGGTGTCCATCCCCCCACTTTGCCCCCCCCCAAGGGGGTACTTTTGTAAATTTTGCACAATCCCTTCATGTTACGTATTGTTGGAAAGGTCTTTGACTGCTTATTCATGTTATGCATCTCCGGGGTCCATCCCGCCACTTCCCCCCCCCTTTAAGGGGGGCAATTTTCTAAATTTTGTTGACACCCCTCATGTCATATATTGTTGGAAAGGTCTGTGACCGCTTAATGATATTATGCATCTCCAATGTCCATCTCCCCACTTTGCCCCCCCCCTCCCCCAAGGGGGTACTTTTCTAAATTTTGCAGACAACCCTCATGTCATATATCGTTGGAAAGGTCTGTGACTGCTTAATCATATGCATATCTCCAATGTCCATTTCCCCACTTTGCCCCCCCCTCCCCCAAGGGGGTACTTTTCTAAATTTTGCAGACAACCCTCATGTCATATATCGTTGGAAAGGTCTGTGACTGCTTAATCATATGCATATCTCTGATGTCCATCTCCCCGCTTTGCCCCCCCCCCAAAGAGGTACTTTTCTAAATTTTGCACACAACCCTCATGTTATATATCGTTGGAAAGGTCTGTGACCACTTAATCATATTATGCATGTTCCGTGTCCATCCCCTACTTTACCCCCCCCCCCAAGGGGTTACTTTTTAAAATTTTGCACACACCTTTCATGTTACATATCGTTTGAAAGATCTTTGACTGCTTATTCATGTTATGCATCTCCTTGGTCCATCCCGCCATTTCCCCCTCCCCAAGGGGGCACTTGCCATTTACTTGCACAACAGCGCTAAATGTGTCAGATGAAAGAAATTCCGCGAGTACATGTGCCAGTGAAACTTAGCCAATTGCTGTTCTTCAACCTAGCTTTAATTCAAAGGTTTTTTATTTATTTGAATTATTCTGCAAAAGTTTCAAACATTTTAAAGCAGCTATGAATTTTATTTTTATGGTACTATCAAGTTTTTTGCCGTCAAATTTTGACGGGTTCCATCTAGTTATTTTGTAACACTTTTCTCCGCCTTCTTTTTCTGAGATTAAACAATTATTATTATTCTTTTTTTTAGGTATTTATACGGTCCCTTGAATTTGAGCACCATTATTTTGTAACACTTTTCTCCGCCTTCTTTTTCTGAGATTAAACAATTATTATTATTTTTTTTAGGTATTTATACGGTCCCTTGAATTTGAACACCATTATTTTGTAACACTTTTCTCCGCCTTCTTTTTCTGAGATTAAACAAGTTTTTTTTTTTTTTTTTTTTTTTTTTTTTGAAAAATAATCCTCATACTTGTCAAACAGTCAATCTTCAAGAAAAAAGGCAACGATTGCTAGTGTTTTCATGCATTTCACATCATGCAATCTTGTTAAGTCTGTTTTCACACTATTCTCGTTGATTTCGTTTTGTAAAATCTAAATTAAGTTCATTATTTTTGTATATATTTTATTTCGTGAAGTTTTATTCTGTTTTAAGGATAAAATTTGCGTACGTATTTTTGTGGTAGGAAATGAAAAAAGTTAAGGGAAATTAGAAAAATATATTTTTACAGTTTTCTTTTATATTTTTCTTATTTAAGTTTTTATGATATGTAGCATATTTTTATACTTTTAGTTCTTTTTATATAGTGCAAATTCGTTAAGCGCACTTTTATTCAAATAAATACACAGTGGCACTTGGTTATTATCTGTTTACATTCTTATCTATTTGATGCTCGATAATTTTAAAATACTCATGTTATAGTTCATGTATTTAAAACATCTTCAAAAATTTCGATTGTTCAATAATAATAATAATTTGTTTTATATAGTATTTGAATTTTAATTTGTTCGAAGTTACTATTTCATTTATTATTAACTAAAACGGTTATTTTTATTTTCGCGTATCCTAATATTTTTATTCTTTGTAAAATTTAATTTAATAATACTATTCATCAATAGATGATTTCGTATGTGCAATCTTAGTTTATTAAATTTTTCTTGTACAAGCTGCTTGAATTTTAAATTATTATTATTATTATTATTAAACTTTGTTCCTAATTTTCATTTTTTATGAAATTTTAAATAAATGAATTATGATGAAATCAATCTCTCCATATATTTGGTATTTTCAATGTACATAATATATGACAGATTTTGAAAATGCATATTTATATTTGAAAAAGAAAAATTTAGAAAAAAAAAAAGAAAAAGAAAAAAAGAATGTAAATAATGTTACTTTATTTAAATAAAAATTAAATTATGGAGCATCAAGTTAGATATAATGCAAGATACAAATGATTGTCAAAAACAATTGTCCTTCTGTATAAATGAAAATATATTTAAATAATTAAGTAAAATCTAAAAATAAACAAAAAAGCAACGTAGATCAGATAAAAATATTTTAAAGTAAGATTACAAAATTTTATTTTTCTGATTTTACCCAGCAATTATATAAACTCCAAATTTTTGTTTTTATATAGTTCTTAAATAGAGATGACCTTTATGAAATTAAATTATGCACAAATATTTAACTTGCATGAGATTTTATTAAGTGTAATAAAGCTTACGCAAATGAGCATAATTTTAACAGACTTATCAGCACTTTAAGAGACATAAAAGAAAAATTTACAAAAAATACTAACAATTATATCATAGTTTCATAAACAGGGTACACAATGCATACTGCATTCTTATTTTCTGTATAAAATAAAAGTTCAAATTAATTTTAATTTATTAATAATTAAACGATAAATAACATGAATTTATTCAATTAAAAAATGTGAACAAATTTTAAGATGTATTATTTTATATTTTCCTAGAAAATATTTAATATTTAGTCATCAAGTTTTACAGCAAGGGAAGACAAAATGAGAAAAAGTCAATCTTATTCAGAACTTGGAAAAAACAAAAAAATCTGCAAAATGTATGTCTAAATGTTACTTGTTGTACAATAAAATGTGATTATGTAGCTTTATAAAACAAAAATCAGATTTATTTACAGCACTTATAACATTTTGTAAAAATATTTTTTTTAAACTAAAAAAAAGTTACTTAATTTTTTTTAATATATTTTTTTTTAATAAAAAAAAAAAAATCTAGTATTTTTTTAAAGATTTATGCAAATAATAGTTGTGTCTAATAAAATGTGTATTTTATGCAGACTTGCACAGTCTCCGGCTTTTTGAACACCAGTATTATCTTAAAGAGAATGTTGTTCTTTTAAATCGCAGAATGTTCCGATTATATAAAACAACATTTTCTGTACTAAAATACTGGTGTCCAAAAAGCCGGAGACTTGGCAACTCTGTTTATGTAACTTCGTATAACAAAAATCAAATATACATAGTGTATTTATCAGGTTTTTTTAGAAATATAATTTTTTTAAAGAAAAAAATCTCCTAATTATTTACTTAAAAAAAGAAGTCTGAAATTCTTATTTTCCTAATTATCTCTTGTTTATAATCAAACGCGTGTTTTATGTACCTCTATAGAACAAACACCTCACATACTTGCAGTATTTATAAGATTTTTTAGGAATTTAATTTTTAATGAAAACTAAACAAATTATGTGTTTCTTTTAATGCTAAATCTTACTTATTTTCTGTTTGCTACTTTTAATTTATAATGGAGTGAAGAATACGAATGTTTTTGTAAGAAAATATACTATATGGCTATTCGTGACCAGACATTTTTAACCGCATCCCTTACAAATTCTTTTGAAAAAAATTGCAAAGAATCATCACATTTTTTTTAATTTTATTATTAAATACAAGGAAATGAAACAAAACAAAATATGTAGGTTTTAAGTTGAATTTTTAATTTTTTACAGGTGTAAAAGAATTTAGTTTTAATATTAGTTTACTATCATTTATCTCGTGTAAGTGGAAAAAAGTTAAATATTAGTCTTTGTATGATAGTTTTTGAAACAAGGGACAACACAAAGTGATACCTGACATTCTGTATGCTGGTATCTGGTCTCTTTTCTTACTGGCTTACCTATGGAATTTCTTTTACGGAAGTTTTTTTTTCTTTTCCTCTTTTCTATCGTCTTCAATAAGGCTACATACAGCAGAAACACTTTCACTATTTTCAAAGCCAGTCCTGCCAAAAGAACTGCGAAACCAACAAAACTTGGCAAACTGCCAATCAAAGCTGAATATTTCATTTCATTTCCTCCAGACCGAGTAAAACCGTGATAAAACAAATCGTACTGACGAATTCTTTTTGCCCGAGTTTTCTCGGGATAATAATTAACTGCAATATATACGAACACGAGATAACTCGGGATAATCAGGCAAGTGGTTAAAAAATATATTCACTATTTCAGAAATGAATCTTTTCTAAAATATTTCATCACTGTATGAGTTTGTACAATGACAATTCGTTGAAAATATTAACCCCATCTAACAAATATTCCATCAAAATAAATCGTTGAACACTTTAAATTCTAAATTTAACAAATATATCCACTGTATCCGAAATAAATCTCTTTTTATACATTCGTATTCTACACGCCATTAAATATTATAAGAAGTACACAGAAAATAAATAAGATTAAAAATGAAAAGAAATACATAATCTGATTTGTTTTATCAAAAATTTAATTATTTCATCACTCTATGAGTTTATTTAATGACAGGATTAAATGATTTTTGCTTGTCGCTATAGCCATATTGCCGCGAAATAAACGAAAATTTTAAGGTTTACATTTTAGGTCGTGAAAGCAGAAACAAAAGCTAATTGCGGAACGCCCCGCCTACTGCAGAGCAATTTATTTATCATGGCGATCACTTCAACTCCAGTGGCACACGTTGCGGCATCTTCTTACAGGCGAGTATCTTCGCTTTATTATTTATCCAGCTTTCGGAACAGGTAAACGAAAAATTCTAAGTTTTGAAGTAACAGTTAGTTTTCATGTTTCAAAAGGAGCAGAAGCGCACACCCTTATAATTAGAGATCGACCGAAACAGGCTTTTAAGACCAAAACCGAATTTCGGTGATCTTCCCACTTTCGGCCGAAACCAAAAAAAGAAAGCGGAAGTGCAAAAAAAATTTTAAAAATGATTAATGCATACATAATTGCATATAATTATTAATTAATTAATTAATTAATTAATAATTAAAAATTACTAAATAATAACTAATTACGTTATTAAATAATTTATTAATTATGCGTGTATTGAACTACATTTTTAACAAACAAACGTACATGTATATGTGTGTGTATAAATTTCACACAAAAATGAAACATAAATAATACAACTTTTATATTCTATTATTTTATAACAACCAATAATTATAGGCATTTATCAATAATTAATTAACAATGTAGTTAAATAATGTAAAACAAATTCACTAATGAATATTTAATTTTTAAATATATTCATATTTTCAGTTCGTTAATATTTTGCATTTAAATTGATTGAAGTAAAGTACTTAAAAGTTGTTTTTTAGGAAATTAATATTGAATATGCTTTAACCATTGAATATGTTTAAACTATTTATTTTCATATAAAAGAAAATGTAATTAATTTATCAATAAGACAGAAATAGTTTCCAACTATACGAATTCCATCTAATAAAAAATATTTTAAGTATACATACCTCGATATATCTTTTGTAATAAATTCAAAGTAAAAATTTTCTGTTACTGTTAAGTTTGCAGCTTTTAAAGATCACGTGATAACCGTCTTTTAAGTTTAGTCATATATGCATTTCTTGCTTTATAATTTACACTCGCATCATGAATCAGTCATGACGGATAATGATAAACAGAGGAGTTCACAGCAATAAACAGTGTCTCATTTGAGCCGATACAACTCATATCAATGAGTAAAGTGGAAAATTTCCGAAGGAAGGAACGAGATTTTGAAATACAGTTAGTTTCAGTCACACCGAAATTTTGGCAGCAGTTTCGCCGAAAACGAATATTCGACGAATCTCAGATTTTGCGCGAAACTTCGGTCGATCTCCACTTATAACATTCTCTACTTTTCAAACATATCTTACACATCATTACAGATGCATAAATTCTTGAACTTTAATATTGATAAAAAAGTACCTATGATTTGCTATACATATATCCTACAACTTTTTCTAGTTATTTTTACTGATGTGAGTTTCTGTATAATTTATTTTAAGATACATTTAATATTTTAATATTTCAAAATATAATATTACTCAATGATAAACTAAATATAATGGCTGCCAACTATTCCGCTTTTATGTTATCACTATTTTGGAATATAAATATTTACATTGCTTAGTAAAACAAATTCTGTGAATTGTCTTCTCAAATACGAATTACATGAATGAAAAAAGAAAGTTTGTTCTTTCTCTAATGTGTTTCACAATCGTTTAGAAAATATTTCTTTAATTTTTTTTTTCTTCTGATAATGGCCGACTGAGGTTCTGTTAACCCTATTATGTATCCAGGCTCGCTTCTAGGAGTAGGCGTGTCTATTCTTTTTGCATAATGTAAACTAACTGTTCTTTCATAGCCCGCCACTGTTAAAAAAAAGGTCACGTGACGTCAAAATGAACATCAAAACCTGATTCTCTAAAACTGTTGTAAAATAAAGGACGGGTCTTTGCTTGCTCGTTTTCGAAGATGGAAGGGAAATCATTAGTATTACTTACTGCAATCCCTGGTCGAAATTCATGCTAGTACCAGCAAAACAAAATAGGCTAGTTATTGCTATGTATGCTAGAGTTTCATGCTATTACATGCTTTATAATGCTAGCCAGCATCAAGTCGGTCAATACACACCATGACTTGCTGGGTAATTCTGGTGGAACCAGCAAATGTTTATGCTAGTACCAGCAACAAAACAGACTAGTTATTGCTTTTATATGCTTTATAATGCTAGCCAGCATTAAGTGGGTCAATACACACCATGACTTGCTGAGTAATTCTGGTGGAATCAGCAAATTTTTATGCTAGTACCAGCAACAAAAATAGACTAGTTATTGCTATTATATGCTTTATAATGCTAACCAGCATCAAGTGGGTCAATACACACAATGACTTGCTGGTAATTCTGGTGGAACCAGCAAATGTTTATGGTAGTTTATACTAATTTACTGCTGGGATACAGCATTCAATGCTAGTCTAGCAAACAAATACCAGCATGAATTTTGACTTGGGATCTCATCTCGTGTAATGGCTATAGAAGAAAATTTAAATTATTTGGTGCTTAGGATTCTGACGTACAAAAAAAAATAATAATAGGGATGAATGATTTTTTAAAATGTATTTGAAAATCATGTTTCAAGAGGGGATTTCGAAAGTTAAAATTTTGACTACACACATACACAAAATTGAGGCGTACAATTCACTCGCACTCCAATCTGTCTTGCGAAGACTGAAAATGAATTTAATATTAGTAGTTCTAAATTATAAATCGGCATAATTTCCTAATCTGGTCTCTTTTCTTACTGGCTTACCTATGGAATTTCTTTTACGGAAGTTTTTTTTTTCTTTTCCTCTTTTCTATCGTCTTCAATAAGGCTACATACAGCAGAAACACTTTCACTATTTTCAAAGCCAGTCCTGCCAAAAGAACTGCGAAACCAACAAAACTTGGCAAACTGACAATCAAAGCTGAATATTTCATTTCATTTCCTCCAGACCGAGTAAAACCGTGATAAAACAAATCGTACTGACGAATTCTTTTTGCCCGAGTTTTCTCGGGATAATAATTAACTGCAATATATACGAACACGAGATAACTCGGGATAATCAGGCAAGTGGTTAAAAAATATATTCACTATTTCAGAAATGAATCTTTTCTAAAATATTTCATCACTGTATGAGTTTGTACAATGACAATTCGTTGAAAATATTAACCCCATCTAACAAATATTCCATCAAAATAAATCGTTGAACACTTTAAATTCTAAATTTAACAAATATATCCACTGTATCCGAAATAAATCTCTTTTTATACATTCGTATTCTACACGCCATTAAATATTATAAGAAGTACACAGAAAATAAATAAGATTAAAAATGAAAAGAAATACATAATCTGATTTGTTTTATCAAAAATTTAATTATTTCATCACTCTATGAGTTTATTTAATGACAGGATTAAATGATTTTTGTTTGTCGCTATAGCCATATTGCCGCGAAATAAACGAAAATTTTAAGGTTTACATTTTAGGTCGTGAAAGCAGAAACAAAAGCTAATTGCGGAACGCCCCGCCTACTGCAGAGCAATTTATTTATCATGGCGATCACTTCAACTCCAGTGGCACACGTTGCGGCATCTTCTTACAGGCGAGTATCTTCGCTTTATTATTTATCCAGCTTTCGGAACAGGTAAACGAAAAATTCTAAGTTTTGAAGTAACAGTTAGTTTTCATGTTTCAAAAGGAGCGGAAGCGCACACCCTTATAATTAGAGATCGACCGAAACAGGCTTTTAAGACCAAAACCGAATTTCGGTGATCTTCCCACTTTCGGCCGAAACCAAAAAAAGAAAGCGGAAGTGCAAAAAATTTTTTAAAAATGATTAATGCATACATAATTGCATATAATTATTAATTAATTAATTAATTAATAATTAAAAATTACTAAATAATAACTAATTACGTTATTAAATAATTTATTAATTATGCGTGTATTGAACTACATTTTTAACAAACAAACGTACATGTATATGTGTGTGTATAAATTTCACACAAAAATGAAACATAAATAATACAACTTTTATATTCTATTATTTTATAACAACCAATAATTATAGGCATTTATCAATAATTAATTAACAATGTAGTTAAATAATGTAAAACAAATTCACTAATGAATATTTAATTTTTAAATATATTCATATTTTCAGTTCGTTAATATTTTGCATTTAAATTGATTGAAGTAAAGTACTTAAAAGTTGTTTTTTAGGAAATTAATATTGAATATGCTTTAACCATTGAATATGTTTAAACTATTTATTTTCATATAAAAGAAAATGTAATTAATTTATCAATAAGACAGAAATAGTTTCCAACTATACGAATTCCATCTAATAAAAAATATTTTAAGTATACATACCTCGATATATCTTTTGTAATAAATTCAAAGTAAAAATTTTCTGTTACTGTTAAGTTTGCAGCTTTTAAAGATCACGTGATAACCGTCTTTTAAGTTTAGTCATATATGCATTTCTTGCTTTATAATTTACACTCGCATCATGAATCAGTCATGACGGATAATGATAAACAGAGGAGTTCACAGCAATAAACAGTGTCTCATTTGAGCCGATACAACTCATATCAATGAGTAAAGTGGAAAATTTCCGAAGGAAGGAACGAGATTTTGAAATACAGTTAGTTTCAGTCACACCGAAATTTTGGCAGCAGTTTCGCCGAAAACGAATATTCGACGAATCTCAGATTTTGCGCGAAACTTCGGTCGATCTCCACTTATAACATTCTCTACTTTTCAAACATATCTTACACATCATTACAGATGCATAAATTCTTGAACTTTAATATTGATAAAAAAGTACCTATGATTTGCTATACATATATCCTACAACTTTTTCTAGTTATTTTTACTGATGTGAGTTTCTGTATAATTTATTTTAAGATACATTTAATATTTTAATATTTCAAAATATAATATTACTCAATGATAAACTAAATATAATGGCTGCCAACTATTCCGCTTTTATGTTATCACTATTTTGGAATATAAATATTTACATTGCTTAGTAAAACAAATTCTGTGAATTGTCTTCTCAAATACGAATTACATGAATGAAAAAAGAAAGTTTGTTCTTTCTCTAATGTGTTTCGCAATCGTTTAGAAAATATTTCTTTAATTTTTTTTTTCTTCTGATAATGGCCGACTGAGGTTCTGTTAACCCTATTATGTATCCAGGCTCGCTTCAAGGAGTAGGCGTGTCTATTCTTTTTGCATAATGTAAACTAACTGTTCTTTCATAGCCCGCCACTGTTAAAAAAAAGGTCACGTGACGTCAAAATGAACATCAAAACCTGATTCTCTAAAACTGTTGTGAAATAAAGGACGGGTCTTTGCTTGCTCGTTTTCGAAGATGGAAGGGAAATCATTAGTATTACTTACTGCAATCCCTGGTCGAAATTCATGCTAGTACCAGCAAAACAAAATAGGCTAGTTATTGCTATGTATGCTAGAGTTTCATGCTATTACATGCTTTATAATGCTAGCCAGCATCAAGTCGGTCAATACACACCATGACTTGCTGGGTAATTCTGGTGGAACCAGCAAATGTTTATGCTAGTACTAGCAACAAAACAGACTAGTTATTGCTTTTATATGCTTTATAATGCTAGCCAGCATTAAGTGGGTCAATACACACCATGACTTGCTGAGTAATTCTGGTGGAATCAGCAAATTTTTATGCTAGTACCAGCAACAAAAATAGACTAGTTATTGCTATTATATGCTTTATAATGCTAACCAGCATCAAGTGGGTCAATACACACAATGACTTGCTGGTAATTCTGGTGGAACCAGCAAATGTTTATGGTAGTTTATACTAATTTACTGCTGGGATACAGCATTCAATGCTAGTCTAGCAAACAAATACCAGCATGAATTTTGACTTGGGATCTCATCTCGTGTAATGGCTATAGAAGAAAATTTAAATTATTTGGTGCTTAGGATTCTGACGTACAAAAAAAAATAATAATAGGGATGAATGATTTTTTAAAATGTATTTGAAAATCATGTTTCAAGAGGGGATTTCGAAAGTTAAAATTTTGATTACACACATACACAAAATTGAGGCGTACAATTCACTCGCACTCCAATCTGTCTTGCGAAGACTGAAAATGAATTTAATATTAGTAGTTCTAAATTATAAATCGGCATAATTTCCTAATTACTTAAACGAATGAGTTGTCGTTTGATAGCCGAAGGCATAATTTACCGGAGAATCTAAGTTTGATCTCAATGTATTGTAAAGTAAAAACAAAGCAAAATAAAGTGATAATGATAATAATTAAAACAGAATCGTGCTTTCGTCATAATAAAAAGCAATAAAGGGTAAGAAAAGATTATATACACCTAATTTTCTGGTTCTTCTCTCTGTGAGGTTCAAAGTCATTTAGAAGCATCTTTAACTAATAAAGGTTATTTATTGGAGGTATGATACACTTATTTTAATGACGATCACAGATGAAAAACAAATTATATACAAAAACGTAAACAAAAGAACAGCATTAGAAATAAATGTACAATGAAAATTTAGACTTGCCATTCAATCTTGGGCGCGCGAGGGAGACGCAAGCATATTTACATGACTTGAGGTTTTTATTCGGTTTCTAATCTTTTAAATTTGGCACTGATGATGGATCTTTAGAGGCTCCGAAACAGCTGTTTGCCATTTTATATATTTTATTTGTGCTATTTTTCGTTGTTCATTTATTTTTAATATAACGGTCCCAATTTAAATCCACCAACTTACAAAAGAACAACAGTCAGTCAGGAAATGTTGTACGCATTTAGCGCCATCTGTTGGTTCTTTCTTTCTCATTTTGCAACAACAGTAATAATGTAACACATAGAAATAACAGTAATAATATAAAGTAATGTGCTCTGCAGACCATAGTAGATAGAAAATTATAACAATTTAATATCAGGTATTTTATTATTATTTCCTTTTTTTTCTATCTGTTTGTTATTTTATTATTTTAACATTTTAAATGTACCTGGAGTTGGCATGGTATCTAGGCACTGCATATACACGTCTCTCTTACCCTGTTAAAACTGATATTAAAACTTTCAAACAAAATTTATTAACACAAATTTCATTGAATTCATTCAAAATGACTTCGAAACAGATTTTGCAGAACAAATTGCAAGAATTTGTCTTTTTAGATATTGTGAACACAAAAGAATTATGGTATCAGCATATGGAATATAACTGCAATGAAATAATTAGAGAGACTTAGGTTAGGTCAGGAAATATATGAGGACCCCAGAAGCCAGAAGGGGTATAAGTGACAAAATTTAAAAAAACTGAGCTAAGTACACAGGCGATCTGGAAATAAGCTATTTGTTTGTTCTAAAAAAATATAAGGGATTTCCTAATTATGTGGTGCGTTTTAGAGGTCAATTATTTAAGCATTCAAAACTGGTACCACTTGTTATCAATATTGATTAACTATAAATAAAAAATGTACTACACCTTCTTTACATAGTTATTGAAACAAGAGTTCAAAAACCACAATGAAATAAGCAACAGTTTCATAATTATTTCAGTCAATTACTACCGTAATTTCCGGCGTATAATCCGCAGCTCAAAGAGTCGTTTTTCGACCCAGAAATATTATTTTATAAAATGTAACTTAAAAGATCGCTGTAAATATTTAACTACAATTATTGAATAACATTTCTGGGTCGAAAAACGACTCTTTGAGCTGCGGATTATACGCCGGAAATTACGGTATTGACTCAAAACTTTGAAATCAGTTTACTCCAAATCGAAATTTTGTCAATTGTATAACTTGGCTTCTAGGGTCCTCATATAATGTTAGACAAACAGTATAGAAGTATTTCACTGACACCAATAAAATTGAATCATTACATTTTATAAATGTTTCATAGGTATTTAGATTAATTGCATTATGTGCAGTCATAAAAATTACAATTGCCGTAGTCGGATTATTTATTTTTTTTTTCTTTTCAGCGTATGTAAGCTTCCTTGAATTTTAATACCACTATTTAAAAAACAGTATTCTTCGTCTTATTCATTATCAGAAGAAGAGGGCGGTGAATATCTTTAGAAAATACTGGTATTTTAATTTAAGGCTGAACCGCTGAAAAAAAATCTGCCTACGGTATCCACCGTTTTTAGGTGCGTTCGTAATTATATAAATACGTAGCACCTATTGTCATCGTCTGGTCCGTCCGTCTGTCTGTCCGTCCGTCCGCATATAACAACGCAAAAACTACCCAACCGAATGATTTGAAATTTAAGATATATAATCTTTGCAGAATTTTGTCGAGTCATTTCAAATTTTATGAAAATCGAATCAAAACTTTAGGAGATATTAATAAAAATATTAAGAAATTTGAATTTTTAAAGAAAATTGGTCCTTTTTTGTTATAGGAGCTTCCGAGGTTTAATGATCAAGCGACCGCGATACTTATTTTAGGACAGAAATGAATCTGCAGACGATATAATTCATTTCACAGAATTAAAAATCATCAAGATCTGAATATTTATATAACTAGCTAGAGTACGAACGCACATCATTTGACACGGTTGACGTACAATTTTCAACTTGTTGTATCATTGCGTGGGCCTAGTATCAAGGGAGCGGTGATTGAAAGTATCTTTGAGAAATTTCAATAAAATTGGAAAAAAAGAAATGCACAAGGAACTTTTTAAAGTCATAAAAACTATAAAAATCTCTGATCTGTAAAGAACGGGTTTTAGTGAATAAATGAAATTAAAATGTTCAGTATCTTTTTTTAATCAATTTTAAATATAAGTAAAGGTTTCAATATTATTTATGATTCTTTTCCTCTTGTTTTATGTATTTATGAAAAATATAGCATGATTATAGATTCAGTAATAAATCTTTCTGTAATACTTTTACTATCGCGATTTTAGCATGTAACAGATACAAATATTACTCAAAAACACGTGTTTACTATTTGCAAACATAATAATTTATTCCGTAATCAAAAAGTATTCATATTTTTAAAATTATAATAAAATGGGATTTAATGAAATAACCTGAAATTAGAGGATATATTTCGAAAAGAAAAACTTTTAAATTTTAACATGTCTGTAATCTGTTTTTCTATTATTCAGTAGCTGAATATTTTTTTAATGTCATAAAAACTTTCCCCAATAGCTGATAGGTGGGTTTTTTAAAGAGATAATATCCACAAATATTGCAGAATATTTTCTGAAAAAATTCTTCATCCCTGGTACAGAAGAAGTGACTTAACTTTATAAGTGTCGTATCCTCTTGAATAATAAAATTTTGATGAGCATTTGCATGTTTTTTAATTATAACATACTTCATGACAGAAAAAATAATCCTGATGGGAAAAGCCATTACGTCTGCAAAAATAACTCTTCGCAAGGGAAATAAATCAACACAGTCATGTTTAATTCATAACTGCTAAATTTTACGCTTTTTGTTGACTCTACAATTTAATAGAATGTTCTGTTTTACTTAATTTTCGAAATATGCGATTACAAAAGGCAGAAATTTACTGTTAAATGTTAGAGTTACGGGGAAATCGTTTAAGTTGGCAGCTATGCAAAGGATGGTTTAAATGGACGTCACTGAAACAGCTGTTTCCTGTCGTTGCACAAAAATGCGCGTATTTCGCTTAAAAATTATCGTAATGCAAATTTCTTTCCCAATCGGAAATTGTAGTAAAACTATTATTATTATGCTAAAATTAAAAATCATTAAATTGAAGGGTTTTTTCGAATTCGAAAGTCCACTGTACCCTTAAATATGATAAGAATGGTAACCAGAGTTTTACTAAACATTTCAAATTGATTGTTATTGGGATAAAATAATATAAATGCATAATTTAAATAAAAAAGTGCTTTGAAATAAAATTTCAGGGCTCAGTCGCATTCCCTGGTGCTCCTACTTTCCGTCTGTAGTTATATATATCTAAGAAGTCATTTTTATTCGAAACAATATCAAGATGTAAAAGATAGTCAAAACATATAAAATGTGTAAAATTCAGTTAATTTATCTATGAAAACTAACTTTTATCTTTTTGTTTTCATACTTTTTAATACACGATCCAAACTATTTAGCGAAAACGTTAATAGTTATTGGACAATCTTGTTTTACAAAGTTTTTATGTTGTTTGTATAGCATTTGTCGCTACTGTCAAACTATCGAATGTGCAAGAAAGCATTGAAA
Organism: Maratus michaelseni; assembly: GCA_963931845.1. Taxonomy (NCBI): domain Eukaryota; kingdom Metazoa; phylum Arthropoda; class Arachnida; order Araneae; family Salticidae; genus Maratus; species Maratus michaelseni. The sequence goes on along the minus strand of OZ007600.1, from coordinate 250,225,635 downwards.
TTTCTATTTTAAATTTCTGGTATATATACAAAATTTCTGAGTGCGTGGAAGAAAGCTATTAAAATTTAGTGGTTACAATCGGCCCATTTTTAAAAGTATTGAAAAATGCATTTTTTCACATTCGATAGTTTGACATGGTAGCGACGATATATCCTGAAAATAGAAGAAATGGTTAATTATCAAGCACAAAGTTTGATATTTGAAAATATTAAGTTTTACACCACAATTTTTAGGAGAGTTATTTGTATAAATTAATTAATCCCCAAATTTGAACCATAAGCAGTAGATATCTGTAAAAAAACTCTAGTAAAGATTGGGAACTTGCAGTGATTTATAGTGAAAAAGCTTTCAATTATACAGCGGTTCCCAAACTTTTTTCACTCACGTACCCCTTGCTTAAACTTCTAATTTATGCGTACCGCTTCTCACATAAACCCATTCAAAATGTTTTTGCTTTTGGTTCATTAGCAATGTTCTTATGTTACTTACCAATATTAGATGCAGTTCTCATCTCAATTCCAATTTTGAACAACTTATCAATTTTAAACCACAACATAACATCAATATAAAGTCACTCAAAATACTAAATATTAGCTGAAGATTTCAAATTAAACACTCACAAAGAAGGTTGTTTATACTATATACTACACCCATTAATGCAAGTTAATGCGTTTATGCTAAAGGCTGACCCGTCGCTCACTAAAATGATGACCTGCTTTTAAATAGATTTTAAATGAAATAGTAGAAACCAGAAGACTCGATACGATTCGGGTTTTTTCTGGGTATTTCTAGAATTACTGGAAAGAAAACAACAAAAGAAAAGGAGGGACACATGCGAAATCACAAGATATTATTAGGATTGGGTGGACATAATGGCGACGTATGAGCAACCAATTACTAAGTTTAGGCATTTTCCTTTAACTTTATGTGAATAGCCTATTTTAATTTCACACAAGTCTCTCTTTGTAAACGAGATATTTTCTGTTTTCAATTTAATTTTTACATTTTGCATTAGCCACCATTACCAATATATATTATTACCAATATATATTATTACCACCATTACCAATATATATTATTACCAATATATATTATTACCACCATTACCAATATATATTATTACCAATATATATTATTACCACCATTACCAATATTTTCCACGTACCCCAGGTTGGGAACCGCTGAATTAACACGTTCGCTACCGAGGACGCATACGTGGCGTCGCTTGGTCTCTTATTTGACATTCCACTTTTAATCCAAACTTACGACTTCACACTAGAAACTTTGAAAGAAGAATTGTTGATTTATGTAATCACGAAACGTCTGTTATTAAATTAATCAAATGTTGCTGCTAGTGTTTACTGGTAAGAATTCGAAATTTCCGAATAAAATAAAATTCCGTTAATTTTAAACCGGTAGTGAACGTGTTAACCCTTTAACGGTCGCGTCCGATAAGTGTAGGCTACTTTTAAAAAAATTCAAATTGTTTGATGGTCCCCACTTTTTGAAGTAGAAATATTCACCTTATTTAATAGAAGATAAAATAATGAGATAATAAAGCCAATTGCACTATTTTAAAGAACTGTTGTGAATCAATCAATCTGAATTTTTTAAAAAGTATCCTACACAGCCCGTGAATATCACGGGCGCGAAATTTAAGGGGTAAATTTTCTACAAAACGATAATTTTGTACATACAAAGGGCGATGTAATGCGCGTAAGGCCATTCTTTTAACGGAATATCATTGGATTGCATGTAATGCCACGTAGAAACTTGAAATTAAATAAACAAAGATTGATAGAATAATTTTTCTGGTTTTAAGAGTTGTTAAACTGGGTCAGATTAAACCACATATTACGGAAGATTAGTGGGAACTTGGCAACTCTGTATATATATATATATATATATATACACAGATATATATATATATATATATATATATATATTGAACCAGAAAATTTGTTTAGTTAGATGTGTCTTGGTTCTATGTGGTAGTGATTTAAAAAATATACATTTGATTCATTAAATAAATTTCTGGTTCAAAGTATGTTTTTTAATTTAAAAAAAAAGCCAGCGGTTGGTATATATGATATTAGTCAAGTGACATATCGTCACATGGGTTATAGGCCCACGGAGTACCATTATTTTCGAATAACAATCGTTGTCTTGATTAAACGAAGAATTTATAACACAGATAAAACGAAAGTTACTTTTCGAAAAAAGTGGTAAATAAGTGTCCTGGTTCTCACAAGTTCTTAGTTAGCCCCTGGCAACAGCAAATTGGAGCCTACAGAAATTAGATTTACACGAAGCAGTTCGTCTTTCAATAATCTTCCTACGTAATTTATATTTTATTAAATTAACTTTCGAAAAAAAAAACCATATAATGATCTTTAAATAAATAAATACAAAATCACGGCTCATTCCACCGAATATTTTTTGAGTTATGCTTAAAAGCTACACGCATTCAGCTTGTTTTGCCAGTATTAAAAAAAGAATTTACCATTAGGAATGCCAAACTTTAGATTTCCAGAATTCCTAAACTTGTTACTGAATGACATTCCATTTCGCATTGTAATTCAAAATTTCAGTTTCTTACAATTTTAACATGAAGAAGCTTAACTTAACATAAATTGAAAGAAAACATAATTCTCAATCGAATCGTTATTTTTAATTTTCTCTGTGACAATTTGCAGATTAAAATGTACGGGGAAATGTATATTTATTTTTATTTTATGATTTTATTATATTATATTATATACATATACATATATACAGGTGTGCAAAAATCTAGGCGCCAATGGGCTGATTCCCACCACTAAATTTTAATAGTATTCTTCGTCAAATTTTATTACTATACTTTGCCTGGAATTTACCAGTATTCTTATTAGAAGAAGAATACTAAAAATTTAGGGGTGGGAATCGGCCCATTGGTGCTTAGATTTTTGCACCCCTGCATATATATATATATATATATATATATATATACAGGGTGTTCCGTTAAAGGGGTCCAATATTAATAGGGGTAATAGAGGAGATCACATGGAGCATAAATCAGTATATAAAGCCTGGTCGGATCTCAATAGTTTTCAAGTTACAGCAAATAGAATGAAAATTCGGAAAATTGTAAAAGAACCCTCATTGCTAAACTATCGATAATGCTACATAAAAACGAAGCACATATTTAGAAAGAGCAGAAAAAAACCTACAAAATGACATCAATTGTATTAAAATAGCAATATTTATTGACGAGTTACAAGCCCTGAAACAGTGAAAAAAGTACGAAATCCAATATACATCAAAATAGTTAATCGTTAATTCCAAAAAGACAACTCTAGCTACAACAAGGAAAATGTAGTAAAATTTGGTCCATTCCGAAAACTTTCGAAAAAGCTTACAATGAACCATATCGGTTTAATTGTGTGAGAGAAATTAATCAGTTTCTTAGTTACAACTCCGCTTTCTTTGACACTAGCAAAGGTTAAACTCCGCCCATCACGATTGGAAACACCGCCTTTTTAATTACTCTCAACTATACATTTTCGATCATGCTTCTTCTGAGATGCAACATTTTTAATTATTCAAGAGTTGAATGAACCAAAATAACTTTACAATAATAGTCTACATTTTAAAGTGGTCTTTTATTGATATAAAGCTTAAGTTAAATTCCTTAAAATTAAACTGGTGGTGAAAATTCGGAAATAATTAAAAATATTGCGATTTGTAACTATGCAAGAAGTTTCAGTACATGTTTTACATGGACAATTATTGTATGTATATGTGCATCATAATTTATGATAGGAAATAATAATAACAAATAGCATAATAATTTTATTAATTATAAATTTAAAAAAGACACTAAATTTTAAATTAATTCATACAAACTTTGTAATTTACAATTTGAGTACACCACAGTCTGTGACTTACAAAATACTGTGCCAAAAAGTGTTGAAAATAAAAGAAAAATGACAAATAAAGAATTACATTCCACGTACTTTATGACATATGTGAAGCATAGTCTTCTGGCCTGCGCTGCACAGTTCAATGTCGGAAGGCAGACGAACGGACATTATTATAATAGGTGTTCGAAGTTGCGCCCATTAACAGAATCGCACAGCCGACAGCGACGTCGTAAAGATTGGCGAACACGCCGAAAAACTCCTACGGAGTTGGGAATGTCTCCTGCAGCGACAACGATTCGCGCTAGTAAATCCTCCGGTGTATCCACAGGCGTTTCATACACCAGCGATTTAAGGTGTCCCCAAACAAAAAAGTCTAACGGATTGAGGTCTGGAGAGCGTGCAGGCCAAGCAACAGGTCCACTGCGTCCAATCCATTTCCCAGGATATGTTGAATTGAGGTGATTGCGAACACCTATGAAAAAATGTGCCGGTGCGCCATCGTGCATGAACCACATATTGTGGCGCAATATTGCTGGCACATTTTGCAGTAACTGCGGTAAGATATCCCGTAGGAAAACCAAGTACGTACTGCCATTGAGTACATCTGGGAGTAAATATGGTCCTATGAGATAATCGCCGAGGACACCTGCCCATATGTTCACACTGAACTTTTGTTGTGCGTTCGACGGGAAAACAGTGTGCGGATTTGTATATGACCATGTGTGCATATTGTGCGTGTTTACCACGCCCTCTCCCGTAAATGTTGCTTCATCAGTAAATAAAATATTTCCCAGAAATTGTGGATTATTTTCTGTTACATTAAGCAACCAGCGTACGAATTCTGTCCGCTGAGCACAATCTGTTACTGATAACAGTTGTACCCGCTGCACATGAAAGGGGTGCATGTTTTCTGCACGCAGAACACGCCACACACTTTGGTGAGAAACACCGACTTCAGACGCAGCAGCTCGTGTACTCGTGGAGGGGTTATCTTTAAAAATATTCAGTACATCTTCTTCCATTGCAGGTGTTCGTACATGTCGAGGTTTCCCTGCATCAATGCTTGCTGTATTAAACGATCCAGTCTCCCGTAATCGTCTATCGATTTTTATGAAGAGTTTCGAACTTGGGCAACGTCTCCTTGGAAATTGCTCACGGTACATGCGCTGTGCTAGACATGCATTTCCATGAGCTTGCCCGTACATCAGATGCATGTCCGCATATTCTTCGTTAGAGTATTCCGGCATAATTATTATACATCAACTTACTACAATCCCACTTACAACAGCCTCCCTTTAACATAACGCCCACTGATGACTGCTGTTTTATTACACTTTTCTTCCTATACACATAGAAAATTTGCATAAAAAGTACTTCTTCTTCATCATCCTGAAAGTTCATGGAGGAAACGCAGCAGTCACGGAGTTTGCTTTAAGACAAGGCGAGAGCTGCACAATATGTCATTCACTTGACCAGACTGAATAATGAAAGTGTATTGATAGAGGTTGATCAGAAATGTATAATTGAAAGATATTAAAACGGGGTGTTTACAATCGTCATGGGTGGAGTTTCGCTCTTTCCGAGCGTGCAACAGTACAGAGTTGTAACTAGGGAACTGCTTGATTTCTCCCATACAATTAAACTGATATGGTTTATTGTCAGCTTCTTCGAAAGCTTTCGGAATGGACCAAATTTTATAACATTTTCCTTGATGTAGGTAGAGTTGCATTTTTGGAATTAACGATTAACTATTTTGCTAAATATTTGATTTTGTATTTTTTCACTGTTTCAGAGCTTGTAACTCGCCATTAATTCTCAATATTCTAAAACAACTTATGTCATTTCGTAGGATTTTTTCTGCTCTTTCTAAATATGTGCTTCGTTTTCATGTAGCATTATCGATAGTTTAGCAATGAGGGTTTTTTTACAAATTTCCGATTTTTCATTCTATTTGCTGTAACTTGAAAATTATTGAGATCCGGCCAGGCATTATATACTGATTTATGCTCCGTGTGATCTCCTCTATTACCCCTATTAATATTGGACCCCTTTAACGGAACACCCTGTATATATATTATAGCCGATTTTTATTATATGGCGTTATCCCAAAGTTATCCGGTTCAGTTTTTGTCCGATCTAACATACAAATTTATCAGAAATAAAGGTTATAGTGACGAACTGTTAGGAGTGTTCAATACGAGCGATGTTTTGTTGATGTGATATTTGTGGGAGTGTCGGTGTAGTGGGTTGTTTACCGTGATGTAAGTTGAGAATTTGATAGTGTAGTCTGGTTTTAGTTTGTCGGTGTAGAGGGTTGTTTACCGTGATGTAAGTTGAAACTTGTTGGTGTAGTCTGGCTATGGTTTGTCGGTGTAGTGAGATGGTTGCTGTGATGTAAGTTGAGAACTTGATGGTGTAGTCTAGCTATAGTTTGTCGGTGTAGTGGGATGTTTGCCGTGCTGTAAGTTGAGAACTTGTTGGTGTAGTTTGGTTATAGTTTGTCGGTGTAGTGGGTTGTTGACTGTGATGTAAATTGAGAACTTGATGGAGTAGTCGGGCATTAGTATTTCGGTGTAGTGGGATGTTTTCCATGATGCAAGTTGAGAAATTGATGATGTAGTCTAGTTATAGTTTGTCGGTGTAGTGGGTTGTTTACTGTGGTGTAAATCGAGAAATTGTTGGTGTAGTCTGGCTTTAGTTTGCTTCCTTTTGTTATGTCTGTTTCATTCATTTTCAGTCTGTACTTGTCAAGTATGGGGGAGTGTTGCATGCGTAAAACTAGTTTAACCCAGCAGTGCATGTCTCAAGCCATGCCACCTGACACAGGTTGCTTTAGCTTTTCTTTGTTGTTTATTGGCTTTTTTAATTTTTTCTGCAATTTGTTGTGTTCTTTTGTTTTGAGTTTAAGTAGTTAGTTGCGTTTTCTGGTTCTGTGTAAATGTAGTTTTTTTTAGTTTTGTTTTTCTAGTATTGAATTTATGTGGTTTAAAGTTTTTGGTTGGCTTTTGTGATAATGGTTCTGCAAGTGATTTTCCATTGGTGTTTATTATATATATATATATATATATATATATATATATTGAATGTATTTGTCTGTTTAACAAAAGGCTTTGTTGCTAAAATAAAGAAAATCGTTAGAATAGCACATTATAACTAGTCCTTTAAACTTTTTCAGGGGCAAAGCATTTCCATTGTTAAAATGTTGATATGAATGAATGACACCGGAATTTACGAAAATAATAATAATACACACTGAATATTTATATACAGGTAATGAAATGATGAGAATTAAAGTAAATTAAATCCAAAGTATTCATAATAAACTTATATATTTGGCAAAGTCTTACAACAAGTTTACAACTCACATTTGTACAAAAAATATGAGTTTATAATATATATGTCAATAATTCTGGTAAAGAGACACCAATACCATTCCTTTCCCCCCAATTGATATTGAGTGTTTTTCTAAATACCAGCCGCTCTGATCGACTCTTCCCATTGCCGTATTGTAAGTATACACTATTGATGGTTGTGGAAAAGAAATTGTTTCTGTCTTTATCCGAAACCAGCACTACTCTTGCACCGCTGAATCTGTTTTCTCAAAATAAATTTCAATTGTGACAGATCTGATGTCATTCTATCTAACTATAAGAATTTCATTTCGTTTATTGAATAGATAGTCCTAATACCCCCAGCTTCTTTTTCCATTTCGGTCACGAATATTAATTAACCCTTTGATTTCCCTACGAAACCACAAAATTTTAATTACGAAATTCAACAATTAAAGCAGAATTTTAATAGAAATGTTTTCCATTTATTATGTATGTGAAATAACGTTTTTTTATATATAGAAATAAATCTGATCATAATTTCCGGTGTCAACATTTTAGCAATTGAAGTGCTTTATCCGTTAAAGATTAAAGGGTTAATGGGGATTTTAAAGTTTTACTGTGTCTGATACTACCACAAGGACTTTATCCGGAACTTTTTAACACAGTTCATAGCTACTAAAGAAATTATCACAAATATGACACGATTTGAATGGTTCTAAACTTCCAACATTTTTAGTACAGCATTGCTTCGTAATATATGTTGTCCATTTTTCTTTGAAGATGATTTACCCTAATAGAGATTAAATTATTAATAGTATGCAATGTTTAAACAAATAGCCCTTGATTTATCACCAAGTCTTATTGGTTTGCAGCAAATGAATTGCAATAGATTTTAGAACAATGATGTCCAAAATAACTCACGAAATCTTCGTAAATGAAATTTTGCAGGAATTTGTATATTTCTGCAGTACCAGCACTATCATTCACTTCATCTATGACATTGATGTCATCGTCAAAATGGTCTTCCTTAGTTAGATCATCCACAAATGGTGCAATTATATCCACTTCAATCTGGTTAGAAAAAAAATACTCGTGGATCTCGTCAAGAGTTTTAAAATATTTCCGATACATTTCTTTAGTTTTCAAAATGAAAAAAAAATACACTTATGCTTATTAACGTAAATATAATAATGAATCGTTTTTTATATTTAATTGTGAAAGATATTATCAAAAACAATGCATTATTACACATTTATAACATATACAAATTCTTCCCAAACATAACACAAAAGGTGGAATCGAAAGAAAAAGTTCTGCCAAGTGCCCAGCGTACTCAAATGACGACAGCAAAATATTACGCAATTTTTTGGTAAAACTAAAAGCCGAATAAGAAAACACAAATATAATTAAACATTAAAAGGGAATACAGTTAACAATAATGTAGAAAAAAGTTCTTCTTATTAGGCAAACACATCATCTTATAACAGTAAATTCAAAACAGTCCACATGCCTGCAAAATCCTCGAAATAACCAAGGAGCCCAAACATTCTAAAAACACCTGCCCTCTGAAAGATGAGTAGCAAAAGTTGACTGTGCTAAAATCTACCATGGCGTACCAGTATTAGTTCATTCGGAAGGAAAAAATGCTAAAAATATGATTTTATAACTGTCCTCAAATGAGGACGGAGGGCGTTAATGGGTTATATTAAATCGCTAAATGCCACATTGGCACCAGAAATTTGGAATGCAAATCTTCTTCTCCTCTGTACTTGAAGAAGAGCTTTAACCTAATTAAAAATAAATTTGCTTCTAAATTCTGTTGTCAATCAATCATTTCAATCTTTTACTAATACAATTAGTTTGTATCTGAAATGATTAAAACTGATTATGGTATCTGAGCTTGATATGTTTATAGAAAATTTTATTAGCTAGGTATAATGTTTTAGTTTTTAAAAATATTTGTAAATTCAAAGGAGCGTAATTATAGTCTTTGAAAATCTGTTTTACAAGATATTTCAAACTAGTCTAATATTATATACAATTGAACTCCTTTAAAACGAACACTGTTAGAACAAGAGCAGGATTAAAAATAGATCATCATTTAAACAATATTAAGTGTTTCACGCTTTTTACCAGCTACAAAAACAGGATAACAGCTAATACGAGCAAAATATCTATTCATTTCAATGTGATTTTAGACGAAATGTAAGGTACAATTAGAAATAAATGTTTTCTATCATTGACACAATCGCACAATGTTTTCTATCATTGACAATATTTCTACATTACAGCTGTCTGTCAAAAAGTAGTAATTTATCAGTTTTACTATATTGAATTTCAAAGTTCAAGTAGAACCCCGCATCCTTTACCAGAAAATGCGCAAGAATGTCTGGTAGTTTTGAAAGAACGAAATTCAGAAGGGAGACTTACGATGTTTCCAACCCCCCTTTTGTATGATTTAAAACCGGGCCATAGAAAAGAAGTGACCTTTATTTGCTTTTTTTATCCGGATTCTAGTCCAGCCTTTTCAAGTCTTTTAATGCACTGTTAAAATGGAAAAAAATGCGAAATGACTAGCTCGAAAGGATCAGGGCCCATAAGCCGTGTTTTTGGCCCATGAAATAAGACTAAAATTCGATTTTGTTATACTGAGTTAATTATTTCACTTTCTAATATTAGAAGGTTTATCCTGTACGATGTCAACAATATTTTTTGCATTTTGTTCGGATTTACATAACGTACACAAGCTCAAAGTTCGTATTATTCGTAGTTTTTGATGAAAAATACTCAATTTCGAATTAATTTTACCTCAATTTTTAATATATTTTTTAATATTTTACTATGAGCGCAGCTTTGCAACACTTTTATTTTTACACATATTATACATTTTGATGTATTTTATAATATATTTAAAGAAGAAAGTGTTGAACGATTGCGCTCATATAAATAATTGAGGAAAAATTAAGAGAAATTGCGTATTTTTCATCAGAAACTACGAATAATATAAACTTTGAGCTTGTATAAGTCATATAAATCCGAACAAAATGCAAAAACTATTGTTGAAATCGTACAGGATAAACCTAATATTAAAAAGTGAAATAATTAAGACTAATTATTAATCGAATTTTGGCTTCTTTCATGGGCCAAAAACACGGTTTTTGGACCCTGATCCTTTTCAGCGAGTATTTCGATGTTCTGAGTTTTGCACGATAAAATAAACGTAATCAGCTGCGTTACTGTACGTAGTTCATGTCCTTAGGAATTATTTGTTCTTTAGATTCTCTGACTTCAGTACTGTGATTTTGTCAAAGAATATACACGCCTAAAGAAAATTACACTTACCAATGTAATACTGAAAAGCTTATGTCAAGATAATATTCATTCAATATAATAAGCTGATTAAGGGCGAGAACAGTCAATTTTTGCTATTTTCAATCGCACCAAAATTTACAATTTCTTTTCTGTTAGATTCATTCTTGTAAAATTGAAAATATTCTAGTATAAGTGTCTGACAAAGATTCTTTGATGCAATATATATATATATATATATATATATATATATATTTAAGAAATATTTCAAATTTTAACTTTTATTGAGCTTATGTCAATTTTATGAATTACGTTAATTAAATGAACTATAACTTAAATTTAGCATTGAGATAATTAGAGCAATAAAATATACTAATTAGTTTAATTATGTTTCTGTCTTTATTATCTCCACGGGTATTACAAGTAACGATTAATAAGAGGTCTTTTATAATTCCTTTGCTTGTCGTATTAACGGAATTCCACTGTATAAATATGTTTAAAATAATTCGATAATCAGAATTTTAACTTTTTTGCGTGATTTCATAATATTAAAAACAATATATTTGTTTGAAAATTATTCAACAGTACATTTAAAATTTCAATATTTCATACATTGTAATTCCTTAACCATCCACTTACGGCTCTTACAATTTACGCTGGTTTTCAAGTTCGTTTGCTGCTACGGTTACATGGAAATCCCAGGCAGAGGATTGTCACAGGATCTATTTTTGATTATTCTGTCCATCAGTATTTCAAAATAATAATCTCCATGTTAGATTTCTTCATGAAATGTTCACAAATATCTAAAAGAATAGAAAAAGAATACAGTTTTGTAATAGTGGTACAGAAAATAATAAAAATATAAAAAAATCGCCCAGTATTACAGAAGTAGAAGGTATCAAAATCGAGATGTACACAGAGGATTAAAATAAAAGAAACATTGAAAGATAAAACTAGTCGCTGGGGGCCAACGTGATACTTGCCCATCACGGATATGCATAATATAAAAATATGGAAATAAAACATGTGTCAACTATTTATAAAATGCATTGCAATTCGAATAAAATCCTGGCTTGATGACGTCCTAAACTTTAAATGCTCTATTACTGAATTGCGTAAAAGAAACATCCTTATAACTCCAAAAATTATAATCCAATTAACTAAGAGTTTACTGCGTTGGATTAAGCGCTTTATTTCTAATTAAAATATATCTTTAAATTAAAATTTGAATGAAATACAGTGTCATGAAAAATCGAAGAGTTTGAAAAATAGTATTACAAATATCTCGGCAACTCATTATCCGATAGACTTTATTCTTTATGCAAAATTTATGTTTTTTTTTGTTTTGTTTTTTGTCGTTCATATTCACTTCATAAAATAAACAATTTCGAAAAAAATTATATATCTTTTATGAGAACGAATATTTCGAGAGTTCGAAAAAAAATAGTTCCGGATCATCGAGGTTACTGAAATTCAATAGGCTTCTTCTCATTATTACATACTAAGTACATACTAAATTTCAAGTCTCTATCTCAATTTGTTCGGAAGATAGAGCGTTTACCACACACAAACACAGACAGACGCTCTGCATTTTTTTTTTTTTTTTACCTAAAAATATGTTTTTCGGAATCTCCAGTGTCTGAAACGTGTAAATCCGTAATTGTTTTTCGATTTTAAAAGATATTTCATGACTTACTCTATACTACGTATGATGGGTAAGTAAAGGGGCATAGAATTAGAAATTAAGAATATTAGAAAATTAATACTCAACGAGTAATTTTCTAGCATCTCTTTCATTTAGAAAATGAAGTGTAAGATGAAAATACTAGATTTTTTATTCTTTTTGTAATTTTTGAATTGATTACATTTTCTGTATTAAAAATACGCATTACTTTTGAATGCATAAAAATGTTGATTAACTCTTTGATTAAGGGCGAGAACAGTCAATTTTTGCTATTTTCAATCGCACCAAAATTTACAATTTCTTTTCTGTTAGAGTTATTCTTGTAAAGTTGAAAATATTCTAGTATAAGTGTCTGACAAAGATTCTTTTGAAAAAGTAGTGCGAATAAATTTGAAAATAGTCCACTAGAGCGAGCATCTCCCAAGCCGTAATCAAAGTGTTAACACTACCTCAAATTGCGATTGCCAGATGCAATATATATATCTATATATATCTATATATATCTATATATATATATATATATATATATATATATATATATTTAAGAAATATTTCAGAAAAATTTAAAAACCACAATTAAGAAAAAGAAATTTTCTTATTTCATTGACGAGATTTGTGTTTAAGAAGACAATTTATAAATTTGTATCACTAAATAAGGCGTATATTATTATTTGGAAATAGTGGTAACAAAGACGCAGAATAGTTGGTAGTGACCATTGAGTAAAGCTATATTTTGATGTATTACAATATGAAATTTATATCAAATTAATTATGTAGAAACTGATACCAGTAAAATTAGGCAGGTAAATTTAACTTACAAAATCATTACCATTTTTTTTATTAGCATGGAAAATAGAAATATTAGTTCAAGGAATTACGCATCCATAATGATGTGTAACGTTTGGAAAACCAATAAATATCATAGTGAATGTACTGTTTTCAGACTCTTTTCGTTATCAAAGTGTTAAGAATTCGGATAAACTTTTAGAAAACATTTTCATATTTGATGATTTCCAATAGATAGATATCGATAATGTTTCGGTTTAAAATTCTATAAACTTTATTCCCCTGTTTAAAATAAATTAATAAAAGACAACTTTAACCCTTTCAGATGCATGAAAATCTGCGAATGTGAACTCAAAAGTACAATATCATTTGAAAATAAGCAAACTCAAACTTCTGAAAATTCATCCATCTATATTATAAAAATAAAACTTTATTAAAAAATAAATCTGGAACAGGTTTTAATTACACTTAGGTGTAAATAATATATAATAACACTTCAATGTGTTAAATACATGCAGTATAACCAATTCTAGTTCATAGTTACAACAGCGTTAGAACTGAAAGATAAATGTCTTTCAGGCTTACGCTGAAAGACATTTTTGAGTTGTAATCTCCGCCATATTTTATAGCATGCCATATTTTATTCTTCGATTAAATAAGACGAAGATTACATGGAAATTACTAGTCCGGAAACATTATGACTGATGTGAAAACAACATTTCGCTGTTTTGCAATAAAATATCTTTTTCAAATTTTCTCAAACTCAAAGTCGTTATATATTTAGCCTGTGCAGATAAATGGAAGACATTTAGCGATATATATATATATATATATATATGTCGTAGGCTAATTGGGAAATCCGCCTCTTTGCAAACAGCCTAGGCTCTTTGCAAAGAGCCGGTCTAATTGGAGAATCATTTCCCTTTTCCCAATCAGCCTGATGTTTTTCAGGCTTATTGCAAAGAGCCTAGACAGCGTTAGGCTAATTGGAATATGGTCATTTATTTCTCAATCAGCCTGCATGTTTTAGACTCATTGAAAAGAGCTTAGATAGCGTTAGGCTAATTGAAAAATGACCATGCCTATTTAGAAAATTACCAGTTCTTTGTCAAAATATGGTGTTGTACCCAACTCGAACATGAAAATTCCATTCGAAGTCGACCCGAACCCGACAGAAAAATTCCATCGAACCGTAACCCGATCATCAAAGCACAAAATAAATTCCTCCGAGTCGCAACCCGACTCGAACCAGAAAACTCTAGTTAACCCGAAATCGGACACGAACCCGACAAAAAAAAAAAAAAAAAAAAAAAACATCGAACCGTAGCCCGATCCGAACCCGACAAAATAAATTCCTTCATGTCGCAAAGCAACTCGAACCTAAAAATTCGATGTTAACCAGTAACCCAACCCGAACAAGACATAAAAATTCCATCGAACCGTAACCAGATCCGAACCCGACAAAATAAATTCCTTCATGTCGCAAAGCAACTCGAACCTAAAAATTCGATGTTAACCAGTAACCCAACCCGAACAAGACATAAAAATTCCATCGAACCGTAACCAGATCCGAACCCGACAAAATAAATTCCCGAACCAGGAAAAAATTCTATCAAACCGTAATGGAATTTTTTTCCTGGTTCGGGTTAACTATTATTTTCGGGTTTGGGTCGGTTTGTGACACGAAGGAATTTATTTTATCGGGTTCGCATCTAGTTACGGTTCGATGGAATTTTTATGTCTTGTTCGGGTTGGGTTACTGGTTAACATCGAATTTTTAGGTTCGGGTCGCTTTGCGACATGAAGGAATATATTTTGTCGGGTTCGGATCGGGTTACGGTTCGATGGGGGTTTTTCGTCGGGTTCGTGTCGGATTTCGGGTTAACTTGAATTTTCTGGTTGGGGTTGGGTTACGACTCGAAGGAATTTATTTTGTCCTTTTAGGATCGGGTTATGGTCCGATGGAAATTTTCTGTCGGGTTCGGGTCGACTTTGAATGGAATTTTCAGGTTCGTGTGGGGTACAACACCATATTTTGATAAAGAACTGGTCATTTTCTAAATAGGCATGGTCATTTTCTAAATAGGCATGGTCATTTTTCAATCAACGTAACGTTATCTAGGCTCTTTGCAATGAGTCTAAAAAATGTCAGGCTGATTGAAAAATAAATGACCATATTCCAATTAGCCTAACGCTGTCTAGTCTCTTTGCAATGAGTCTAAAAAATGTCAGGCTGATTGAGAAGTAAATGACCATATTCCAATTAGCCTAACGCGGTCTAGGCTCTTTGCAATAAGTCTGAAAAACATCAGGCTGATTGAGAAAAGGGAAATGATTCTCCAATTAGACCGGCTCTTTTCAAAGATCCTAGGCTGTTTGCAAACAGGCGGATTTCCCAATTAGCCTACCACATATATATCAGAAAACTCATAAAGTGAAGTTGCAAAAATAGACACAAAGATTGGTCACTGGATGAAATGTACATCGTGTATTGAAAACCCTTGTTTGTACTGTCTCTTGCATTTGAATACCAGCTTTTTCTAAGAGTATTCATTGTATTATTTAATGTCGGAAAAAATAAAGACCACAGTACTTTTTAAAAAATTACAGGTGTTCCAATTCAAGAGACCGCACAAACCCTAAAATATCCACCTACGACTGCCGCCATTTTTGTGTCAGCGCGTAGATCTAATATTCAGAAGGCAGTTAGTGCATAGTCATTTTACTATACGTAGGTGACATTTTTATCACTGTTCAAAAATTGACGGCGTTTCCTAAGCTAGATTAGGTAATATCACAATAGGATTATTAAGCTTGTTGTGAAAATACGCACGTTTACCGTATATAACCGTGTATAAGAGCTCCATGTCGATATACGAGGGAAATAATATGTTCTTCGATTCTAATATCAGTATTTCGTTCTAGCGGTTTTTGTCTTATTTAATAGTAGGAAATTACTACATATTTTATTATTAAATAAGACGAAGAAAATGTTTAAAAAGTACTGCATTAAAACGGATGGAAATTTTATTTTCCCCACATATTTCGAGTCGACTTATATGCAAGTATATACAGTAAATATGTATGTGAAACATTGATGAATTTAAAGTTTTCAAATTTAAATTTTGTTTAAAATTTCAAATTTAAATAAAGATAAATTTAAAGTTTAACAGTGTGGTAAAAAAAAAAAAAAATACGGAGAAAATTACACTACAATTTTGCTGTTTTACTGGAGAGTCAGAGGGTTAAGCGTTACGTTCTTTCCTTTTTACTACGCAATCAATAAATAATACTTTGCCGCCAAAAATATTTACGGGATGTGTACGGTTCAAACCCAGTTCAAAAGTGTGTACAGTTCAAAAGTTTAACAGAATTTTTTACCTTTTTGAATCGAAGTCTAATATTTCAAATTTTACGATTAAACAAGGCATTTTCAAATCCTGCTTTTACAATAATAAATAGAAACATTCTGATCTGAAATAGTGGAGCCATACTTATTTGAAATTCTAAAGAGTGCACGTACCTTGCATCCACTTTAATAAAAATAAGGCATTAGAAAACGACTAGGTCATAAAGAAAAACAAAACTATTCGGGTTTATATTATGGCGCAAGCCTATTATATAATTCAGGTTATGTGCCCGTCAAATTTAATGCACTGTACGTAATATGTCAATTGCAGATGTTTGAAAATGACAGCAAGTGATGGGTCGTATTTATTTTTTTCTCGAGAAAAAACTAAAATTTTATTTTATAAATATTATATAATGTCAACGTTAACCCTTTCAGGGGCAGTGGTATGTTTATGAAACCACTTAATTTTAATTCCCAAACGCTACAATTGCACCAGAAATTCGCTAAGATCTTTCTCATTAAATATGTATGTGATTTTTTGCTTTTCTCTTATTTCTAAATAAATTTCTACGTTATTTCCGGTGCCAGTTATTTATTTCAACATTTTCGTACTGAAAGCACTTTGCCCCTGAAAGGGTAACCCTTTCCAGCACAGTGGTTCCACTCCGGGCACACCTAATTTTAATTCCAAACTTGCATTCGACACCAACAATATTTTAATAAAATTTAGTTTCTAGAATGAAAGCTTAAAAATAAGGAATTCTAATTTTCTAAAAAAGTCGTTCGTAAATTCCGGTGTCAATCATATATTTCTCATTTTACGAACAGACTTTGTCTGTGCCGGAAAAGGTTAAAGAGAAAATGTTGCATGGAGGTCCCAAAAATAAATATTTTAAATGTATCTCAAAATTAAATTACTGTATAATAGCAGAAAAAATAAAATTTAAAAAAGTCAAAAACCATTTTACTATATAAATTAAAAATCACGAAAAATCAGAATTTTGAGCTATAGTTTAAAACTATTTTCTTATAAAGTAACTGTTTGGTTCTCTATTTACTGATGTAAAAATTTAAATTATGCGATATTTAGAAGTGTAGGTATGAGAGATGAAAGCCAAAGCGATCAGGTCGTTGACTTCATCGTTGTGAATTCAGCGTACAATACTACTTTAACCCTAGGACTGACACGACCGTGCTAATACGTTCACTAAGCTTCAGGTTTCGCTGCAATAAAAGGTTTATTTAAAATAATTTAATTCTACGACATAATGTAATTTTAATTCATTGAGTTATGGTTAATACTCTTAAGGATTGCATTCATATACGTAATTCAGTGTTTTACGTTATGTTGTAAGATACATCGATTCATCAATGTAAAGATTAATCTTTTTTTAGCATTTAAAAAAATTACAGAGAAAACAGCATTACAATTTTGCTATTTTTCTGGACGAGTCAGAGGGTTAAGTGTATCGTTCTTTCCCTTTTTACTACGTAATGATAGCGTACGTCAATAATAGCGTACGTAAGTAATAGCTACGTAATAATTAAGTATAAATAATACTTTGTCGTAATACGTTAATTTACTTTGTCGTTTTACTGTTTATTATTGATAATTTTACGGTATAATACTGGCAGCTGGGATGCTAGTATCATACTGTAAAATCAACAATTTCTTTTTTGCAGTGTGAATACTAGGCCTACTTGCTGA
The DNA here is from genome assembly GCA_963931845.1 of Maratus michaelseni. Taxonomy (NCBI): domain Eukaryota; kingdom Metazoa; phylum Arthropoda; class Arachnida; order Araneae; family Salticidae; genus Maratus; species Maratus michaelseni. The sequence continues at coordinate 250,207,562 of OZ007600.1, read as the reverse complement.
CAAAAATAGCTGCTGTCGCAAACGGATTTTTTTTTTTTTTTTTTTTTTTTTTCTGCGCGTTTGATCGGTACCTCGAAATTCCACACCATTAATTTCTAAAAGTTTTCTTCGCCTTCTTTTTATGAGATCAGCTAAGTCAAAGAAAACTTTTATATATTATTGGTGTTGAAGTTCGAGGGACTGTACAAACGCTGAAAAAAAAAATCCGCCTGTGACAGCAGCTACTTTTGTCAGCACGCAGGCCTACCCATCTAAAAATTAACTACAGTGTTTCTACAGAAGTGAAGTGTTTTTGAGTTTTCTACATTCAACTGTAGATTTTCTCTAGGGCAATCTCGACTGTAAAAATACTGCAGTTATTTTGTAGCTAATATGAAGTAATTTTACATTAATTTATTTCAAAAATACTCTGAGATATTATCTGCAAAAATACTGTAGTTTATGTGAAATCATTTTACAACCATCAATTAAAAAAATAGTGAGACTTTACATTTGTAGAAAAACTGCAGTAAATTTGAAGTATTTTTACAGTTATTAATTCAGAAGTATATTTTGTGATGAATGTGATATATAACTGTGTTACTGTGAGGTAATTTTACAGAACTTATTTTATAGAAAGCTTGTGTTATATTTTCTGTAGTTTATCTGCAGCTTTAAAAGTGATGTTAAAGCTTTTCAGTTTTTGTTATTGTTGCATGACTAACTATTTACTTTATTAACAATAATTAATACTGTTTCAAGACTTTTATTTTACAGTCCTAATTTGAGCACTTGTGAAAGTCCTCCCCTCCCCACTTCTTTAAGTGAAACAAAACAAATATTCAAAGATATTAAAATTCAAATTCAAAACAAATATACATATAAAAATCGATCAATGTTGTTTATCGTTAAAATGTTAGACTTAACCAGGTACCGACTTACAGATATCGGGGGCCCTAGGCAGAAACATAATAGCGGCCCCCTATAACATTTTAAGTGCAAAACTAATGCATTAAAACCATATCGTCTATTATACTAATTTACTCTTCATAAGTATTATATCATTATCTTACGCAATTTTTGAAAATGAAACTGCTAGGAACCATAGACATATTATAATTCATATTATAAAATTCAATTAAAATATCTAATTATATAAAATAATTAAATATATACATACTTTATCATTTTTAAACTTAATCGTACCAAATAAATAAAAATAGCACGCAAATTAATTCAACTTATTTTTTGAATTACGTATTCATTTACAAAGCAGCAACTAATTTTCTTATTTTATTCAAAAATTATTAATTATTAAAATTAAATTAAAATTATTTTACAAGCTATAACAATACAAACCTTTATCTTCGCAATCTATATATATATTAATAAAACAGAAAAAAACCGAATTCGCAAATTAATTCATCTTTTTTTTAAATTTATTTTATTTTAATTTAATCATCTTTTTTTTTCTAATTTAACCTTCTGTTTTTTAAAATTTAATCATCTTTTTTATTTTAATTTAATCTTAATAATTAATAACTTTAAAATAAAATAAGAAAAATAGTTGTTACTTTTTATATTAATGCGTAATAAAGAAAAAAAAAAGAAAAAAAAAGAAAAAGAAAAAGAAAAAAGAAAAAGAAAGAAAGAGAGAAAGAAAGAAACGATGAATTAATTTGCGAATTAGTTTTTTTTCCTGTTTTATTAATATATATACATATACATATATTCTTTTCTTTTTTTTTATTACGCATTAATATAAAAAGTAACAACTATTTTTCTTATTTTATTTAAAATTAATTAATTATTAAGATTAAATTAAAATTATTTCACAAGCTTTAAAAATATAAACAGCTACCTTCACAAAATTCTCTTAATAAAATACGTTTCTTCACAAAACCCATTTTTATAATAACATACTATTTTTTAAATAATTTTCATTTTCGAAATTACTATTTATTCTTTTTTTCAAGTTAAAATATAAAACACATTTAAAAAATATATGTCCTAAATTAATTCTGTATATAAATAAATATCCGCTAAGATAAAAAACCTATTTTTATACAAAATATTATATTATACAAAACCTATCCATCTATTTAAAGCTAACCCGTTTTTTCTTAATTCATGCAAAAATGGGTTTTATACGCATGCGCGAGCATTCAGCCAATCAGCTAGAGACTTTTACTGTCCAGAGACAGATGTGGATTCCGGGATGTTTCAGCCAATGAGGTGAGGGCTTTTTTCTCTCTAGAAGCATATTTGGATTACGATGTACGATGAGATACGTGCGTTCCATGTGGTTGTTGCAAGTTTATGGATTTCTTTTATTAAGGTATTTTTTCATTTTACCGTATTTATTTTCTTTTTATGCCGTATGTATTTTACTACTTTGAATTTTTTATAACTAGCCCTTTTTTTTGAGAGAGAGAGATTTAGTGGCACTAAATTCCGCAAATCGTTTCCGATGTAAACAATGTAACTATTAATATGCAAGTGTAAAATTTCAGTTTTTTAAACTTGTCATGTCCTTCTGTACACATTTTAATATGTAATTCTGTGTGATATGATTAAATTCAGGTTTTCTCAGCGACGATCACAGTATTTTTACGAAATATTTTTTCTATTAATCAAGCTTTTTTGGTTAATAAGCATAGCTAAACACGAAAGAAAACTTTGTTATTTTAAGATTTTGATGTGAATTATTTGCGTACATTTATAAGGCGAGTTTCACTGAATAATTCAAGAAAAAAATAAAAATCTCATCATTATAAATATTTAGTTATGCATTATTAATTATTTACTTGGCCTTTACTTTTAATATTTCAAACTTACAGCTGAATGTAACTATTAAAACATTTGAAATACTGTATTCGAAAAATGAAATTTCAGCTTAAACACTAGACAATTACTTTTAGGTTAAATTCAGGTTTTCTCAGTGACGATCACAGTAAATTTACCAAATAATTCAAAGTACTACATGCATGCATGCATCTATCTATCTATTTATATATATATATACCCTTAAATCTGCATAAATTAAAACCGGAATTTATGCAGATTTTAGAATTTTGCAGGTTTCTGCTTTGTTTACATACTGGTCTGTTTTGTTGGCACTGTTTTGTTTACATATTTTAAACAAAAATTTGAATTTAATAATGCACTGAAAATTATAATGAATGCTTACAATTAAACACAAATAAATTGTCTTACAAAAGCTCTCTAACCAAATTGTTAACAAAACAAAAAATTTCATGAAAAACACATTATTTCCCCTTTGCAGGTTTCTGGTTTGTTTACATACTGGTCTGTTTTGTTGGCACTGTTTTGTTTACATATTTTAAACAAAAATTTGAATTTAATAATGCACTGAAAATTACAATGAATGCTTACAATTAAACACAAATAAATTGTCTTACAAAAGTTCTCTAACCAAATTGTTAACAAAACAAAAAATTTTATGAAAAACCCATTTTCCACAACTAATCAATAAATTTCATGATTTTTTATTGTGTTTTTAAACCATGAACTTTAGTACTTTTCTGTTATAAGGACACTATGCCAAAATGTATGTATGTATGTATTAAATGTATGTAAATGTATGTTTGGCGACAATAGTGTTCGTATAACGGAAAAGTGCCTGAATATTTTTTTAAATATATATAAAATATAAACATGATTGGCGACACAGCAAGTTTTCTGGATTTCTCCCTATAGGTGAAAGTCGAAGATGGATTTCATTCATTCAATGACCTTTTTAAAAGTTTCAAGTTTGGATTGAGTGCACATGAACATAGAAACCGATATCTATTTCTATGTTCATGATTGAGTTATTTGGATATCTTTTCGTATAGCACAGAAAATCATTTCTCCCGCTTTCGTAATAGAGATACATTCTGGTGTATTTTTTCTCTTCTTTTTATATCATAAGTACTTTTTTACTTAAAATTTTTTTAACCTAATAGTAATTGTCGCATTTCTAAGCTGAAATTTCATTTTTTGAATGCAGTATTTCAAATGTTTTAATAGTTATATTCAGCTGTAAGTTTGAAATATTTAAAATATTAAAAGTAAAGGTCAAGTAAATAATTAATATGCATAACTAAATATGTATAATGATCAGAATGACATATTAGAATGTGTACAGAATGACATGAAAATTTTAAAAAACTGAAATGTTGCACTTGCAACTTAATTGTAAATTTCATTGTTTACATCGGAAACGATTTGTGGATTTTAAGAATTTGCGGAACTTCGTGTCACCAAATTACTAAATCTCTCTCTCTCACTCTCTGAAAAAAAGGGTTAGTTTAAAAAAACTCAAAGTAGCAAAATACATACAACACAAAAAGAAAATAAATACGGTAAAATGAAAAAATTACTAGAAATTAATAATTAGTAATTAAATAATAGAAATCCATAAACTTTCAACAACGACATCGAACGAACGTATCTCATCTTTCGTTTGTGATAAGGAACGCTCCTTTGGCCCCCTCCACTCATTGGCTGAATTGTAAAGGGCAAAATTGGGGACAAAATGACTACAGCATTTCTGAGTAAAGAAAAAATCTGAAATTCACAGAAAATTTTCTGAAAGGTTTCAGCACAGGGAGAGAAGGTAAATGCCCTCTCGGCAATAATTATTTTTGTTGCAAGTTGGGTTAACTGTCTTTACGGTTTGAGTCGATTTCAGACTGAGTGTACATTTTTGCAAGTTGGATTTGGGTTAACCCGATTTTTCAAAAGTTAGTTCAGTATATTATTTCAGATTAAAACTATACCTATAATAATATGTTTGTGTGTATTGAGGTTTGTATAGATGTTTGTGTGTGTGTTGTTTTTAATAAAGACAGTTTCATTTTTCACACGAACCTTTCAAAAAATTCACATTCTTTGCGCAATCCTTTAACAAAATTCGCATTTTTTTTCGTGATTCTTTAACGAAATTCGCATTTTTTTCTGTATCTTTTTTTGTCGAGATTCACATTTTTTTTTTCAGCTATCCTATGACGTAATTCGTGTTTTTTTTCAGCGATAATTTAACGAAATTTGTGTTTTTTCTGTGATTTTTTTCACGAAATTTGCGTTATTTTCCACGATTCTTTTACGAAATTTGCGTTTTTCTGTGATCCTTAGACGAAATTTTCTTTTTTCGCAATGCTTTGATAATAATCGCACTTTCTCTGCTGCCTTTTGATAAGATTCGTGAATTTTCAGCAATCCTTCGATGAAATTCGCGTTTTTTCAGCGATCTGTGAAGAAATTCGTATTTTTCTCGCGATACTTTAACGAAATTTGCGTTTTCCAGTGATCTTTTGATAAAATACATTTTATTCCGCACTTTTTAGACGAAATTTGGCAAAAAAACGCAATCTTTTGGTGAAATTTCCTGTTTTGCGATTCTTTGCAAAATTTGCTCATCTTTCGCGAGTCTTTTGCATAAATCATGTTTTTCTGTGGCCTTTTAACAAAATTCACGTTTTACATGATCCTTTGATGAAATTAGTGTTTTTCCCGTGATCATTTGACGAAATCTAGGATTTTTTTCCCGCGAAGATTGATTATATGTTTTTAGTCTGCAGGTGCCCTAAAAAGTTTGTGAAGCCCGTCGCTGCATTGCACACATTCTGCCACGGTGTGTCAAAAAAAAAAAAAAAAAAAAAAAAAAAAATTCATCCTAAAGAATTATTGTTTCGTTTCTGGAAATGAACAACCGTCAACTCATTGGCTGAATTATAAAGGGTGAAATGTGTCGGCACTGAGTATCGTCTATACTATTAATGTCGGTAAATGTCTGTGTGTGTGTGTGTTGGTGTGTCTGGCGTCTGTAAGCGCAAAACTCTGCGTGCAGATGACGTACCTAAGCGCTTTTGGTATAAAAAAGTTCGGAAGAGTTGTTTTTAAAATTCACAACATTTTGCGGGAGAAGAGGGGTGCGAACGAATTTTAAAAATGAGTCTGCATCAAAAATTATGCCGGCGGGGAGGGGGGGGGGGGTATGTTTTGCCCACAAGGGGCGGAGACTTTTCTAAATTTTGCTGACACCACTCATATGATATATCGTTCGAAAGGTCTGCGGCTGCCTTTTCATATTATGCATCTGTGTGGTCCATCCCCCCCCCCTTCAATTGGGGTACTTTTCTAAATTTTGCACACACCCCTCATGTGATGTATCATTGGCAAGGTCTGTGGCCACTTAATCATATTATGCATCCCGCCACTTCCCCCCCCCTTAAGGTGGGCACTTTTCTAAATTTTGTTGACACCCCTTATGTCATATATTGTTGGAAAGGTCTGTGACCGCTTAATCATATTATGCATCTCCAATTAGAGGTCTGCACGGGCCCGGCCCGACCCATACGAAAAAAAATTTGGCCCGGCCCGGCCCGATACAAAAATTTAAAGTTCGGCACGAGCCCGGCTCGGCCCGGAAAAAGTTAAAATCTCGGCCCCGAGCCCGGCCCGGCCCGAGGGAATTTCTACAAAACATAATTTTTACGTCGATTTGGTTAAAAATTTGCCTCGTAGGAGGAGATCTAACCAAAAATTCCTATCTTAGCCTTTTTTTTTCATGTTTATAATCTTCATTTTTATAGAGGTGCCACAAGCTGGAATGTTTATTTTTTTAATAAATCTCTATTTGTTGTATGTATGTGTTTAAGTTATCATCAATATTGTTAATCCATATTCCATTTATTGAAGTGTTAAAAATCAGAAAAATGCTATACAGTAAAATCTTCTAAGATGGAATTGCATAGGGAAGAGAAAAAAATGAGTTATAGACAATTTTCCTTCTTATCAGGTGTAAATGTATTATATACTAGCAGACTACGCCCGCTGCGCTGGTTGGTTTCTCCAAAAGAACCTTGAATCAAACGAAATATATCGGTGAATTTAACCTTGTATTTTAAAGTAATCTGTACCTTTACCTGGGATATCCTAAAATAACATAAAAACGGATACTTATTTCACTAAGTTATGTTTTTTTAATACGGTTTATTATTACGTTTACGATTTATTACCTACCGTTTTCCATTGATTTATATGTTTTATATCTACATTTTTTAATAACGTGAATTAACCTATATTATTCACAAGTAAAAAGAAATGGCGAATATAGTATTTGTCGATAATTAAATAAAAATCATGCACTCGTGACATCATAATTCACTTTTATATTTTAACAGAATAGTACGGTTACTATAATGTGTGACATGTGCTGACACATTGCTGTTATTATTTTTTTTACGCATGAAGTTTTCGCTATGGTACTCTATTGTGAAATTTCGTAATTTATTTAATTCAATATTTGAAAAATGGCATAATCCGTGGATTTGAAATTTATATCAAGAAAAATACAATTTTTTACCTTTCTAACGCAGTTTGTCTAACAATTTTCTGACAAATACTTTTCGAGCAATTAATTTTTTCTGTAATTTCAAATGTTTCATTTTTCCGAGATTAATCTGTGGCAACGATTAGCGGAAATCCCAGTCGTCAGCAACGCATACCTTTTTATTAAAGAGGATTATTTTCTTAGGTATTAGTATATTCATTTATAATGGATCAACACATTTTTCAATTTAAGACAGAATTCCGTCATAAGCAGGTTTTTTTTCACACCTTTTACTATATTTTAATTTAGCCATATTTTAATAAATGTATAAATCTACTATTCTTTAAAAAGAATAAATTTTAATGTTTAATTATAAAATAATGGTGATTTAAAAATGTATGCATGTTTTGCAAAGATTTTTATACCAGATCTTATATTACTGACCTTCGAACGGACCTGGCACGCCGAGACAATGATTTTCATACGGGTCAAAAACAGGACTAAAAATTTTGAGGCGTGAAAACTAGGAAGAATGAAACCAGTCCCGGCTCTGTACGGAAAAAATAATTTAAGGCACGGCCTTATCCTTCAGGAAAAAAGTAAGGCCCGGCCGGGCCCGAGTCTTCAGAAAAAAATATGGCCCGGGCCCGGCCCAGCCCGAGTGCCGTGAAGAAAAATAGGCCCGAGAATGGCCCGCGGGCCGGGCCGAGTACGAACTTCGGGCCTTGGCCCGGCCCGTGCAGATCTCTATCTCCAATGTCCATCTCCCCAATTTGCCCCCCCAAGGGGGCAATTTTCTAAATTTTGTTGACATCCCTCATGTCATATATTGTTGGAAAGGTCTGTCACCGCTTAATCATATTATGCATCTCCAATGTTTATCTCCCCACTTTGCCCCCCCCCCTCCCCCAAGGGGGTACTTTTCTAAATTTTGCAGACAACCCTCATGTCATATATTGTTGAAAGGTCTGTGACTGCTTAATCATATGCATATCTCCAATGTCCATCTCCCCACTTTGCACCCCCCTTCCCCCAAGGGGGTACTTTTCTAAATTTTGCAGACAACCCTCATGTCATATATCGTTGGAAAGGTCTGTGACTGCTTAATCATATATGCATATCTCTGATGCCCATCCCCCCACTTTGCCCCCCCCAAAGAGGTACTTTTCTAAATTTTGCACACAACCCTCATGTTATATATCGTTGGAAAAAACTGTGACCACTTAATCATATTAATGTTCCGTGTCCATCCCCTACTTTACCCCCCCAAGGGGGTACTTTTTTAAATTTTGCACACACCCCTCATGTTACTTATCGTTTGAAAGGTCTTACTGCTTATTCATGTTATGCATCTCCTTGGTCCATCCCGCCATTTCCCGCTCCCCAAGGGGGTACTTTCCATTTACTTGCACAACAGCGCTAAATGTGTCAGATGAAAGAAATTCTGTGAGTGCATGTGCCAGTGAAACTTAGCCAATTACTGTTCTTCAACCTAGCTTTAATTCAAAATGGGTTTTTTATTTATTTGAATTATTCTGCAAAAGTGTTAAACATTTTAAAGCAGCTATGAATTTTATTTTTATGGTACTATCAAGTTTTTTGCCGTCAAATTTTGACGGGTTCCATCTAGTTTTTATAATAGCAAACTATTTTTTAATAATTTTCATTTTCGAAATTACTTTTTATCAATTTTTCAATTTTTCAATTTTTTTTTTGAAGTCAAAATATATAACACATTTAAATATATATATATATATATATATATATCCTAATTTAATTCTGCATATAAATAAATATCCGCTAAGATATTTATTCCACACCTTTAAATAATAAATTAATTTCGAAGTACACACACACAGAGCATTTATAAAAATTCACCTCAAAATCCCATCTTTCACGCCGTCAAACTACCTACTAACGAAAAAAATTCCTGCTTATCTGACTACCCTCCCCTTATGACACCATGCAATCAATACTTTACTAAGGCCCACTGGCTCAGTAAGTAAGACGCTCGACTACCAAACCTATCATCCTCAGTTCGAATCAGATCTCGGCAAGTGGGGAAAATTATTCTTTTAAAATATTTACAAATAATAATGCTAAGATGACATATAGATGACGCCACTAAAAAAGAAAAAAAGATTTTTTTTTTTTTTTTTTCTTTTGTAGACTATCTACAGCAGTGGTTCCCAACCTTTTTTGGCCGTGCCCCACCAAAGCATCTCTAAAATGATGATGCCCCCCCCTCCCTTCCCCTAAAAAATATAAGTCTTATAAAAATTTAAATGAATGAACTGATAGAGTAAAAAACATTTAACATTAATCCCGAAACATACCGAACGTAATGGATCAATCAAATATTTTTTATAATCATCTGATACTACTCATATCACTACTATCACTACTCATAACTTATAAAGTATCGTTGGCACATAAAGGGTCACTTTTAATCTCTTCGCAACGGTCGAAACGTATGCGTGATGTATAGAGTGCTCAGAATCCTTGATTAGACCAATCAATAATTTTGAATAAAACATTTTTGTCTTATTTAATCACAGAATTTTTGCGATTAAATTACACAACAATTTCTAATCAGAATAAAACGTGATAAAAAAATTTTAGAGGAAGGTCGTCAAGTAATTGTTAAATATACACTTGAATAGTTTTATGTGTAATATTGATTTCCATGTGACATATTGCAGTGCGACTCATTCAATAAATAATCGAAAAAGTTGTTTAAAATTGTAAAATACTTATAAATCAGAAAAATTATAAAAATTTTTAAATATAAAAAAAGTATCTAAATATCTTAAATAGTTTTTTCTACAATTATTCTGGTAGAAGTATATTTAAAACTTTTGAATGGAGACTTTTAAAAAGTGAATAAAAAACTTGTTTTTTCATTTTGTTTTTTTAAATTTGAATGTGTAACTTTTATTTTCAGTCTACAGCATTACTATTACAAAAATAATTCAGAGGGTATCAGTTCACAAAAATCTGGAATTGCCCCCCTGAAAAGTCAAATTGCCCCCTTGTGGGGCGTACGCCCCCCGTTGGGAACCACTGATCTACAGTTTATAAACTGTAGTTATTTTGCAGTTCTACCAACTTAAAAAAACTGTTCACTGAACAGTGATTTGTGCCAAATCACCACAGACCTCCTGCAGTTTTTTTAAGTTTCACTGCAGTTCATTTTTAGCTGGGTAGTTTTAGGGGTGATGCCATTTCCACAAATGGCGATTATTAGATGAAGAAAAAGTATTTAAAAAAAAATATATATATATATATATATTAGATACGTTTGTACAACACAATGGAAAAAAAATGCCATTATTCATGCATAAAATTTGCCTTTTAGAAGACAATTTGCTGAATTGCTAAATGACGTAAATATTACTATCTCCGAATAGTTATAAAAAAGAGGCGGTATAGTTGGCAGCCATAAATCTTAGTTTATCATTGAGTAAAATTATATTTAGAAATATTATACCATTAAATTTATCTTGTAATAAATTATATAGAAACTCATACCAGTAAAAAAAAGTCGAAAAAGTTAAGTCATTTATGCCTACTAAATTCTTCTCATTTCCGCGTTCTTAGCTGGTTGAATCAAGAAATTATGCTTCTCTAACGATGTGTAAAATGCGTTTCAAATGTAGATAGCTCTTACGTCACTGTATTTTGTAAGCACCCACACCAGTGTTGCCAGTGGGCTACTTTTGTTAAATTCTGTTTACTTGATTGTCACCTGTTTTTTGAGAAAGTAAAATTCGCCTTATTTAATGACAGACTAAATAGAGCGAAAACAAAGCGAATTATACCGTTTCAAAAAACTGGTGCTTAAAAAAGTAGTCCACTGGCAACACTGACCCACACATACGCTCGTTTTCTGTCTTCTTTCATGATTACAATGATAGGAATTCGGAAAAACAATTCCATCTTCGAAGACGTTCAATAGGTAGATTTGTTTAACACTTTCAGCAGCAATGTATGTCTGCTGCTATAATGTTGTAATAATCGAGTAACACCAGAATATATGAACAAATTTATTTCCAAATAATTAAAGTTTGTCTTCACGTATATTATAACAGAGTTTGTACGATTTTACCACAATTTTTTAAGATATTTTTTCGATTTACTGTTTAGATAGCAGAAATTGTAGACTCCTCGTTTATACAGGATTTGAAAATCTTTTCTGCATTTGACTAAGGCGAAACATTCTATTAAAAATGCGTGGTAAAGACGTACAAATCCTGTATAACAGAAACATTTTATTAAAAAATTCTGGGTACCACGTCGCAGGTTGGAATTAAAATTAAGTGTTCGTGCCGTGCGAAGACCGCTCTTGAAAATCTTAAGATACTGGTGTTTCGGTTTAACCCTTCCAGTGACAAGCAGTTGTGTTTCTGTAATGATTGATTCACACCAGTATTTTCGAAAGTTTTTATTTGAAAATAAATAAATAAAATTTTGAAGGGTTTTTTTTTCACGAAAATTATAAAAAAATTTTGTTCAACTATTTTGGTATACATCTTGATTAAAAAAAAAGTGGTAAAAAATGTACTTTCTTCCTTCATGGGGTATGTATTGATCTCTTAAAAATAAAATATCTTTAACCCATTCGAGACAAAAAATTATGTTGTAGGAAAGTTAAACGAACAATTTCATTTGAAAATACGCAAACGCAACAATATAAAAATATCTTTCATGAAAATTGTAAAAGCAAAATTCCGTAAGAAAACTCTAGTGCAGATTTAATAATAATTAGGTATAAATAACATATTGTCCTTCAAAGTATTAAATGTATTCTTTAGAACAAATATTAGTTCACAGTATTACAACAGCGTTAGAATTTAAATGTATCTGTCAATCACGTTGCGAAGATATGTTTATTTTTAAGTACCACCTTTTAATACCAGAGTTTTGCGAGAATACATGTTATGTATTAAAATTATGCAATGCTTTTGAATACATGAAAATGTTGATTAACCCTTTAATTCTCGCTCCCGTCAACATCACGGGCTGAGGTGTCGTTCGTTATTTCTCGTGCCCGTCGTATTTCCGGGCTCAAGATTTAAGTACTGCAAAAAACTTCTGAAACCAGAAAAATTTAACGCGCCCGTGATTTTCACTGGCAGTGCAGACTCCTTTTTTTAATTCAGATTGTTTGATTCCCTCCACTTTTTAAAAAATAGTATAATTGGCTTTATTTTCGCATCACTTTATCTGCCGTAAATTACGGTGAATATTTCTACATCAAAAGAGGGGTGGGGATCAAATAATCTGAATTATAAAAGAGAAGTAGCCTCGGAGGGCGGCGCTTAAGGTGTTAAGACACAGAATTCTCGCGTGATGGCTTTTCTACAAATGTGAATTTGTTCTATAACATATTGTTTTTTTACTTAAAAAAACTAATTGCATATTTTATTTAGAAACCATATAATTATTCAATTTCTGTAGTAAAAAAAAATAGGTACATTTTTGATGGTTTTTTCAAATATTAAGCTACCCTGAAGGGGTTAAACATTCGATAATGGCGAGGACAAGCAACTGGTCCTATTTACAATCGTACCGGAATTAATTTTTCTTTAGTATATTTATATTAAAGGTTAAAATTTTCTAGTACAAGTGTATGACAAAGATTACATTTTAAAAAAGTGTTGCGAATAGAATAAAAATCCCTGACGGCTCGGCCTACAGGCACAGGCAGATTTCGAAGACGCAGACGGTGGGGCCCCTGTTTGTAGGGAATTGCGGAAGAAATGACCTTTTTGCCATGATGCGGCAGTTGGAACCGCCTACTTTGAAACCTAACTTGTTTGCAGGCGGAGTCGACAGGGATTTCTTTTTTTTTTTTTTTTTTTTTTTTTTTTTGCTATAAGGGTTAGTCCTATAAAAAACTTGTCAATATAAAAGTTTTAGATAATATTAAGAGAATTTATAATAAATTTAAACGGATTTGATATCTTCTGAATTGACGAAGTTATGAATTTTTTTCTTCTAAAACCCCCTTTGTCCACCCCCTCTTGGGGCCATTTTTAATGATATCAAAAATCTGTCATACATCAATTTTCGGCCCTTTTCCTAGAAGTAATAATAACTTCAAACGAATTCGATACGTTTCATAATTAAGAAATTATGGGATTTTTCTGTTTTCACAAAAAGCCCTCCCCATACCCCCCCTCCCCCCTTGGTTCGATTTTGCCCATTAACGAACTTGACCGAGATTTTATGCCCCTTGATTTTATGTATCAGTTTCGAAAAGATGCGGGAGTTGGAACCGCCTACTTCGAAAAATAACTTGTTTACAGGCGGAGCCGGCAGGGATTTTTTTGTTTTAAATTTTTTTGCTATAACGGTTGGTCCTATAAAAAACTTGTCAATATAAAAGTTTTAGATAATATTAAGAGAATTAATAATAAATTTACGCGGATTTGATATCTTGTGAATTGACGAAGCTATGATTTTTTTTCTTCTAAACCCCCCCCCCCCTTTTTTTTCCCCTTGGGGCCATTTTAAATTATATCAAAAATCTGTCATACATAACTTTTTGGCCCATCTCCTAGAAGTAATAATAACTTTAAACGGATTCGATACATACAATAATTAAGAAATTATGGGGGGGGTTCTGTTTTTACAAAAAGCCCCCCCATCCCCCCCCCCCTGGTTCGATTTTGCCCATTAACGAACTTGACCGAGATTTTATGCCCCTTGATTTTATCTATCAGTTCCGAAAAGATGCGGGAGTTGGAACCGCCTACTTCGAAAAATAACTTGTTTACAGGCGGAGCCGGCAGGGATTTTTTTGTTTTAAATTTTTTTGCTATAATGGTTGGTCCTATAAAAAACTTGTCAATATAAAAGTTTTAGATAATATTAAGAGAATTAATAATAAATTTACGCGGATTTGATATCTTGTGAATTGATGACCCTCATAGCATGCATGGTCGCAGTGACGTCACTGTGACGTCAATGCGAGTCACAGTTGTCACGAGACATCTGTGACCAAAATGCCACCATTCAGTGAGGTCACATTGTGACTAAAATGTGGACTTATTCAAAAATTATAAAAAAAACATACAAAGCTATTTCAAACATGTTATTCATCGTAAAAATACTTTTCTAGTCAATTTTTTTAATTTTTGTGACGTTACTTTGACGTCTTTGTAAATCACGCATGTCACGTCACATCTGTGACCAAAATACTAACATGTTGGGAATTCACACTGTGACAAAAATGTGAATTTAAAAAATCTTTGAAAATGAGAAGAAACATACATAGTGTCATCTTTACGCATTTGAGAGCCTTAGTAATTTATCATGCCTCTTGGAAAGTAATTTATATTCAGTTATTCATTTATCTAACTAAAATAAAATTATCAGCATAATATATATATATATATATATATATCTTTTTAATTATGCAATTGTAAATTATCATAGAAACATACTTATTTATGAAAACTAGAAAATGTATTTTTTTTTATTTTTTTTTAAACTTATTTTTTAATTAAAAAAAATATAAAAGTTTTATTTTGTAGAAAAAATTAATAATTAGTGTTAAAATAACTTCAAAGAATTTTGTCAATTATAAATTACTTGTAATCATCGGAACTGGCAGAAAAATAATACAGTGGAGGGAATTGTTGTTCACTGTGAAGAGCTATTAAAATGTAGACAAAATGCGAATAGAGATAATCCGATATTTTCAGAAAAGCAAAGTTTCTTTTTTGTATGCTAGGGCTTTATTTAAATTGTTTTCGTTTCTTTATGGATGAAGTAGGTTATGAATATCATAAACGTATAAAATAAGTAATTTGCTTCTGTTAGAAGGAAAATACTATTTCATTTTATTTTATTTTATCCAGAATTTTCAATATAATTGTTATAGCTATTCTAGCCCATATTTGGAAGGAAAAAAATCTCGACATTTTTTAATTTAAAAATTGCATTTATCAAACTTGACATAAAATAAAATAAAATAAAATAAACGGAAGTCTTTCATTGTATCATCTGCAAAGCGTTATTTTGAAGCCTGAAAAACAACATATACATATTGAACGGCGGAGGGGGGAGGGGAGAAGAAAACATTTATTCTTTGGTAAGGAAATTGAGCAGCTGCTCATTATTCATAATATGGACTCGTCTATCGTCTGCGGTCAAGATAAATTTGAAAAGTGGTTGTTTCATTCGGAAGGATTATTTATTCAAACTGTTGTAACTTGTAAGCATAAGATGAATTCAAGTTTTGTTTCATTTATTTTCAAATTTTGAAGAATTCTAGCTGGGGAATTTCGTGGTAGCTGTGTTACATATAAGTGTCAGTTATCCAAAATTTCTTGCTGGAAAATATTCCCTCTAATATGACATGATTAATAATTTGCTAAAAATGGATAAAGGAACACGCGAAGATTTTTTAGATGGATATGCATTAAGATTTGGTAAGTACAAAATATGCTAAAATTAATTTCAATTTGTCTATATTTAAGAGTTACAAATTTACATTGTTTTAAATTAATTATTTGTAATATTTTTAATTCATAATGTAAAACGATATATTCTTATTTTATTATGTTTTAGGACTTAATAGATTTTTAAACATAAATATAAGATTTTGTGAATTTCCATAGATTTGTTTACAGGTACTATTTCTTATTCGTAATGTATTTCATTTTAAAGAGACTTGATCAAAATTATTATTACTAATATATGAAAGGTCTTGCATAAAATATAAGTTTTATTATTAAACATTAGGAATTAATATCTAATATAGAACTTTGCAGCATTACGAAAATAACACGATGGCTAATACGTAAGGAAGTACTTGGAAATTTTAAATATTTAATAGAGAAATTTACGTCTGAGGGATTAATGTAAAATAATTATAATTATATTATTGTAATAGGGCACTCTTTCCAGTAACGGGTACTTTTAAGTAATTTCTTTAAAAAATATGTTTTTAATTACTAGTTATCGTTATTATATTCCACTTTTTAAATTCAATATATGAATGTATCTACAATATGAAACCAATCTCATTGTCACATTTCCACTTGTGAATGTAAATTTAATTGTACCAATAGAAATAAATGAAAATACTTAAAATTCCAGCAACGGGCATCCACCATTCCAGTACTGGACATCCACTGTGCCAGTAATGTACTTCATATAAAAAAGTAATAGGTAATTGTTTTATAATTGCGTTTCGAATCTGAACTTAATGAAATTATACTAAATAAACACAATATTCGTTTTGAAATACATTTACCAATTAGGATATCAATAATTAATCAAATATTTATGCTAAAAATTAATTGTTCAAGCTAATTTTTGTTATTATCACAAGATGAATACTTTATGTACTTCGATAGCATATTTAAATACTGAATTTTAGAGAATTACATTTATTAGATTACTGAGACAATGATTTTGTATGGAGTTTAATATATATATGTTACGGTCAATATGATTAATCTGGTCATTAATAATAATAACCGGTATTATTAATAATAACCGGCCATTATGTCCGGCCAGATTAATCATATTGACCGTAACATATATATATATATATATATAATGAGAACATTTTTCGGAGTATCAGAATACATGGAATTGTGTTTCCTCTGACAATGCTTAAGGCTGTTCTTCAGTGAACTTTCCTACTGCCCTCGCTAATTTTAAACCTATGGGCGAAGGATGCTTTCGTATATTTAAAATATCTCCTCAGGAAATTAATATTTTTAACTTCTGTTTTCCGTGTACTCTTCTTAAAGGATGTTTCTTTTTTTTCCCTAGTTATCAAAATATTTCATTGTTCTCAAATCCAAAATAACTAATTTCTGACATATTTCTGAATTCATTTTTATTCGGAAACACATGAAATTGGCAGGTGTTCTTAATCAGAATATATTTAATAGAATGGCATTTTTTGGTAACGGCAGAAGATGTTTCAGAAAACACTAGCAAAGTCGGTGTTTTGAACCGAATTACCGACGCGCAGCATCAGAAATGAAAAAAAAAAAAAAAAAAACGTGACCGAAATTGATCTTAAGTATTTCATTTATCTAAAAATGGAAAACGCTATTCATTCCAAATCGCTTTAATAATCAGGCATGCAAGTGACCAGCGTTTAAATATTTGTTCATAAATGTGTCAGAAAGTTTCGTGATACTGAGCGAGGGGAAATATGGCAAAGTATACACATTTAAAGACTTCAATACTTAACAGCAAAATAGCATTGTTTTAATTATTGTCAATATTTTTGGTGGTTACATAAAACAAATGGAAGTAGAAGTTAATTTAAAAAGTTTTTATTTGCACAATAGAAGTTCATATTATTGAAGTATTAACTTTTATTATAATTTTTAATGGATTCACATATTATTTTTATATTAGTATGCGTTTTTAACATTTATAATTTTCTTGCTTAACGGCTACATTAGCCGGTTTCCCAATCAGATGCAAAGTTTTAATTAGAATACGAGTTGCACAAAAAATATTATTGCCGATCCAATCCTTATCGTCGATTTTATCGTGATTTGGTAAAATCTTGTTATCCGAATCTATGCGAAATCATTTATCAGGTTCGGTCGGGTTGAGGGTCAACAGATTTTTTGTTGTTGTTGTTGTTGGGTTAGGGTAAGAATACTGGTTGAATCGAAATATAATTTTAGTCAACCATCATTCATGTTCAGTCATTTTCAAGAAGTATATAACCGGATTCGTGAATGACTCTAGATCCCATCCGACATCAGAAATTATGTCGTATTACAATTTCTGATAAAATCTGGTTACTCGGTCGTATGCAAGATTATATTCCGAACAAGACTTACAGTAAAAACATTATACCCGACTCGGGTCAGATCGGGTTCACGAAAATCAGGTCACTCGACCACTAATCCAAATCTATTCTGCAGCCAAACAAATCCAAAAAGATCGATCCGAACTTTCTGGATTGGATTCGGGTAAAATATGGTCACCCGACCCTGTGCAGTGTCGTCACAAACGTCACAAACTTGTAGCATAAAAAAATGTTGATCCGAACAATCCGGATAGGATTCGGGTAAAATCTGGTCACCCCATCCGATGCAGATTCGTCACATTTGTCACATTGAAGTCGCACGGTGACTTCACAAAGTAGTCACATTGTGAGGTCACAGAAAGCCTTGAAAACGGCCATAACGACTTCACATTTATGTCACAGTGACTTCACATCGACGTCACGACGACGGTCACAAAGTCACAGTGTGACTTCACAGTGACGTCGCCGTGACGTCACCATGCCTTACGGGGAAGCTATGATTTTTTTTCTTCTAAAACCCCCCCTTTTTCCCCCCTTGGGGCCATTTTAAATTATATCAAAAATCTGTCATACATAACTTTTTGGCCCTTCTCCTAGAAGTAATAATAACTTTAAACGGATTCGATACATACAATAATTAAGAAATTATGGGGGGGTTTCTGTTTTTACAAAAAGCCCCCCATCCCCCCCCCCTGGTTCGATTTTGCCCATTAACGAACTTGACCGAGATTTTATGCCCCTTGATTTTATGTATCAGTTTGGAAAAGATTTATGCAGAATTTTTTTCAGTTATCGTGTCCATAAAAAAGTGACATAGACAGATAGATAGATAGATAGATAGATATATAAAGTTTTGAACTGGGGGTGGTTTTGGGTTCTGGGAGTCATGATCGGCGTAGATCTGCAAAAATTTTTCAAAATTTCCAACTTAGGAGAGAATGTAATAGGTAGTATTTCTAACGAAATCTACCTATCTTCTGAATTGACGAAGTTATGATTTTTTTTCTTCAAAAACCCCCCTTCTCCACCCCCTCTTGGGGCCATTTTTAATGTTATCAAAAATCTGTCATACATCAATTTTTGGCCCTTTTCTTAGAAGTAATAATAACTTAAAACGGATTCGATACGTCTCATAATTAAGAAATTATGGGATTTTTCTGTTTTCACAAAAAACCCTTGGTTCGATTTTGCCCATTAACGAACTTGACCGAGATTTTATGCACCTTGATTTTATGTATCAGTTTCGAAAAGATGCGGGAGTTAGAATCGTCTACTTCGAAAAATAACTTGTTTGCAGGCGGAGCCGGCAGGGATTTTTTTGTTTTTATTTATTTATTTATTTTTTTTTTTGCTATAACGGTTGGTCCTATAAAAATCTTGTCAATATAAAAGTTTTAGATAATATTAAGAGGATTTATAATAAATTTAAGCGGATTTGAAATCTTGGGAATTGACGAAGTTATGAATTTTTTTTTCTAAAACCCCCTCCCCCCCCCTTAAGGGAATTTATTAATTATATCAAAAATCTGTCATACATAAAATTTCGGCCCTTCTCCTAGAAGTAAAATTAACTTCAGACGGATTCGATACGTATCATAATTAAGAAATTATGGCTTTTTTCTGTTTTCACAAAAAGCCCCCCCCCCCCATCCCCCACCCCTTGGTTCGATTTTGCCCATTAACGAACTTGACCGAGATTTTATGCCCCTTGATTTTATGTATCAGTTTCGAAAAGATGCGGGAGTTGGAGCTGCCTACTTCGAAAAATAACTTGTTTGCAGTCGGAGCCGGCAGGGATTTTTTTTTTTTAATTTTTTTTTTTGCTATAACGGTTGGTCCTATAAAAAACTTGTCAATATAAAAGTTTTAGATAATATTAAGGGGATTAATACTAAATTTACGCGGATTTGATATCTTGTGAATTGACGAAGCTATGATTTTTTTTTCTTCTAAAACTCCCCTTTCCCCTCCCCCCTTGGGACCATTTTTAATTATATCAAAAATCTGTCATACATAAATTTTCGGCCCTGTTCCTAGAAGTAATAATAACTTTAAACGGATTCGATACGCACAATAATTAAGAAATTATGGGTTTTTTTTCTGTTTTTACAAAAAGCCCCCCCCCCCCATTTTACCCCTCCCCTTGGTTCGATTTTGCCCATTAACGAACTTGACCAAGATTTTATGCCCCTTGATTTTATTTATCAGTTTGGAAAATATTTATGCAGAATTTTTCCAGTTATCGTGTCCATAACAAAGTGACATAGACAGATAGATAGATAGATAGATAGATAGATAGATAAAGTTTTGAACTGGGGGTGGTTTTGGGTTCTGGGAGTCATGATCGGCGTAGATCTGCAAAAATTTTTTAAAATTTCAAACTTAGGGGAGAATGTAATAGGTAGTATTTCTTACGAAATCTACCTAAAAATTGCCCACAGGAGCGTGTATGTCCCAAGTCGTAATCAAAGGTCACTTACCTTATATGGCGATTATGAGATGAAAAAAAAACTTTAAGAAAAAAATTTCAAAAACGTTTCTAAACCTCATTGGAAAAATATAAAATTGTTTCAATCACGAAATTTGTATTTGGAAGACAATTTACAGAATTGTGTTGATAAATATTGCAAGTATTTCTGTTCGCAAATAGTGGTAACATAGAGGCGGGATTTGTTGGCAATCATGAATCTTAGTGTATCATTGAGTAAAATTATATTTTGAAACAGCGTTGCCAGCAGTCTAAATTTTTTATTCAGTTTCCTTAATTGCCACCCTTTTTTTGACAAAGTAAAATACTCCTTTTTTAATGACAGATTAAAGAAGGCGAAAACAAGGAAAAATTATACTATATCAAAAAAGTGGTGCCAATCAAGCAGGCTGAATAAAAAAATGTAGCTCACTGCCAACACTATTCTGAAATATTTGAATATTAAATTTATCTTAAAATAAATTATTCAGAAAATTACACCAGTAAGAAACTAACACCAGTAAAACTAAGAGAAAATATTTTCAAGATTTATTCCTAACATGGCTTAGTATATGTATGTTTTAATTTTTTATTAATTCGAGACTTATGCATCTGGAGGGATGCGTAATATACATTTCAAAAGTAAAGAAATACTGCGTTGTATAGAGTTGACGTTTTCAAGATTCTTTTTCTAATCAAAATGTTCGGAATTTGGAGAAACTTCGGGTAAACAAATTTCTTTGATGATTTCAAAATAGATTGCGATAGGTTTCTTAGTTTAAAATAATGTGTATTTTATTCATCTCTTTAAAAAATTTTCGTACAAATAAAATACCAGTGCCATTCTAAGTGTTAAATGAACGCAGTAGAAAAAATATTTGTTCATAGTTTTTATAATAGCATTAGAATAGAAAGCTAATTGTCATTCAGGCTGCGAAGATTTGTTTTTTTAGTACCATTGTAATGGATTGGCGACTCCTCATAAAGGCAACCGTTTGTTTGGACTGAGATCGTATTGTGAAAATAACATATGTGTGCATGCAGTGACATCTGTAGACTATTTTACTTTAACTTCCGATAAATGCATGTGTCCTTCGGAATTTGTGAGTTTCCTGCGCTTCGCTGCAATTTTAGGCAAATTTTGGCTTTCTGTTTAGTCAGCAATGCATTTAAGCTAGTGCAAATGGGTGTATCGTTGGATTTGGTCGTATATCGCTCCGGTGGAATTCAAGACCCGCTACTACCAGCAGGTAGAGGTTATGCTCCTGGTTTGCCTGGAGTAGAAGCTTGATTTTGTAAGATAAATTAGACTGATTATTTCAATAAAAATTGTGTTAGCGGCCACGGGCTGCTTTGATTTTAGGCATTTAGCAGCTTGTAGCGAAGTGGTGGAAGCTTGCGCATCGCAGAAAATTACGTTACGGAGTTTTAAAGTTAAGATTGGAAGGGTTACAGTAATCATCTGTACCTAAGTTAAAGTGTTAGTCTTTTTCAAGCAGTTTCTCTGACTGTGCAGTAAACTACATTTACCTAGTGGGCTGATTTAGACAGCGTTCATCAGTTCCAGCTAAATTTATGGGGGGAGATTTAACCAGCGTCCTTCCCCTTAAAATTTTAAATAAATACTGGTTTTAACTTATTTTTTGATTTCTTTACTGGATTCTTTACCAGGGTTAACTATGAACCAGCACGCCACACCATCATTTAGTAGCAAAATTATGGGATTAAATAAGGCGAAGGTTACATGAGAAACTACTGGTCAATAAACATCACGACTAATGCGATAGCAATTTTTTTTTCAATAAAATAATTTTTCTGAAAATATCTAGAAAAGTAATTTTTATTGATTTGAACTAGCCTCACATTCGTTGTTAAGTAATCAAATCGCTTCGAGCATAACTGTACAAATTATAACAGTTAAAATACAATTCCGGGCACATTATTACGTATCGTATCTGTAAACACATTTCACTTAAACTGATATTAATTTTATTGTCAATATAAAATGAAAACCTGTCTTATACCACATGGTAAACCATTTCATTAGATGTTGGGATGTATATGTCACACTGTACTTTTTTTTTATTTTATGTGTCATAAAACCTTAAATGAATCCCAAATAAAAGTTACTGATAAGTGATAAAAGTGCTCGTAAGAAAACATTAAAAAAAGTTTTGTTGTTCGAACCCTTTTTAAATTTTAATAGTTATAAATATAAAGATTTGACAGCCCGTGTTAAAATTACGTCAGAAATATTGTTATCTGGGTGTAAAATAGATATGTTTTCTTCTCCAGAAGACGAACCTTTTTCAAATTCTAGAGAAGGGTAGTACTCCCCCCTCCCATTTCCCTTTCCAGCCTTTAAAAAAGATGAACGTGCATACCTCCCTTTCCCTTTTGTTCACCCTTCTCTAATACAATGCAGGTGAAAGAATGGATTTTCTCTCCAGGAAGGGGAATAAACATAGAATCCAGAATAATTTAGAAGGAGTATTTCCCAAGGGTAGAGTTGTTAGTAGTGAAGGCCAATAGACGAGCTATTCTTTCCCCAACCCTCTTTCTAATTCTATTTCCTGCTTCAATAAACCTTCAAAAAAGTTGAGGCATGCGCAGTAAGGTCGAATTTGCACTGAAAAATTCAGAGTTTTGCTTCTCCAGGGTTCGTACACTTCAAGGACTTTCAAGCACATTTTACCAGAATTTTCGTAAAGTAATATTTGGCTTATTTAATGAAAATAAATTATATTTTCAGATATACCGACCAGTACTCTACGAAATTTCTGGTACCAAAACACTTAAAATTTCCTGAATCACTTGATGCGTACGAACCCTGTTCTCACTTTAATATATTACATATTCACAGGGTGTGTACAGTTCAAACAAAAATTGGAAAATAAAGTTTTGCTTTTTAGACAAATATTACAACCTTTACGATTAAAAAAGTCATGTACAAACTCTGCTGTTGAAATATTAATTTGAAACATTCTAATCTGAAATAGTGGTGGCACACATATTGGAAATTCCAACAAGTGGATGTACCTTGCCTATACTTTAATAAAAATAGGACATTAAAACTCGTCTTGCTTATTTAAAAAAAATCGTGTTTATATTATCGCTGTGTCATGCATATTATATAATCCAGATGATGTTTCCCTTTAAATTTAATGGCTGGTACTTAATGTGTCATTTGAAGATGTTTAAGAATGACAGCAAGTGATGTGTCACATTTATTTTATCCCCGAAAAAAACTTAACAGATAAATTTTATTTTATAAATGTTACGTAATGTCAACATGAAACAGAAGATGTCACGCGATGGTCCAAAAAATAAATATTTAAAATATACATCAAAATTATAGTACTGGAAAATTAAAAAAAAAAAATCGATAAAAATTTTTCTTTTAAAACTGAAATTCACGAAACATCAGAAATTTGAGCTATAGTTTTATATTATTTTCATTTAAACGTGCTGTTTTTTTTCTATTTATTAATAAAAAATATTAATTATGGAATATTTAGAAGAGTATGTATAAGCGATAAAAGTAGAGTTGCAAAAAACAAGTTTATTCCCAGGGTTATTTCTAATAGACCAGGTTAATTCCCTGGTTTATACCCAAAAGACCTGGTTTATTCCCAAAGAACCAAGTTTATTCCCAGGTTTAAACCGTGTTTTTTTCTAGTATTTGAAACTCTAGATAAAAGCGAATGCGATCAGCTCATTAGCTCCATCGTTATTGTTGGATAGAACCTAAGATATTGGTATATCCCGCATCCCACGTTAAAATAATCAAAACAACGGCAACGATATGGGTGGCCGTGTTTACAAGGGCAGAAAGCAGGCAGGCGCCGAAACTGACAGTTCAGCAATGCTGAACAAACAAGGATTTATGACAGACAATCTAGAGGGGTCATAAAATGTGCTAAGATATACATTGAACCGGCGATTCCAGGAAAACAAGGAGAGGAGTGGTACATAGGAGTCCCTAAGAGACGGAATATGGCTGGAGCGAATGACAAACGTCGTGATGATCAGATATACGCGGCGACCAGTAAAAGTGATTCGAGAGAGCAGGGAAATTGACCGCCAACATCATCATTGGATAAAAAATCCTTAAGAGGAGGTAAATACTTTTTACACCCCTCTGAAGGAAAAAAATAACAAAAAACTTCGCTAGAACTCAAAAATCACTTCCATCAAAAAAATCCTTAAGAGGAGGACATCTTTTTCAGCAGCTTGCTACCAACATGAAAGTTGGCTTTTCTATATAGGCTGCAGTGCTATAGGCAACAGCCTACAATTATAATTAAGTCATTCAAACCTTTTTTTAAATATGTGCCCGTGGAAGCAAGAACTACTGGTGAACTACTCTATGACTGCTATTCTCCTGAGAGGTACAGGTAGATATTATTCACCCAGATACTGTGTAAATATTTTTAAATTAATTAATTAACGTTAAGAAGATTATGCTTCTCTTGCCATCCCCAGGATCAAGGATGTATGTAAAGGTTAAATTATTATCATAAACTTATTCAGCACTTACTTAAATTTAAATAATTAAAATAAGAAATTAATAACTCAATTGATTAATATATTATATTGTTAAAATGAAGTCTCGTGAATATAATGTGTATTACCTTTTTGTATGATTATTTTACTCTTTGTTTTTTTTATGTTTTATATCTATCTTCTGTAAATAAAACCCTTTTTATTTTATCCTTAATTTAGACTCCAGCATTTATTTAGTGTATAGTGTGATGTTTAATCTAGAGTAATATATATGTTGGTTTAAACTACTGCTTTCAGTAAGATTTTACAGCGGGCTTGAGGGGTCAACCTTAAGGATAAGTTTCTTCAAAAAATAACACAACGCCGTACATCCTTTTTATTTAATACAAAAAAGCTATCCCAGGTTGCACGATCACAATTTCCCCTCAAATTGCCGTTAAGATAATTGGTGTGTCTCTGACAGGAGGAGTTAATTATTATGGGTTTGAGTAACGCCCTGCAAGTTTCATATATATGTTTTAAATCTCTCCAACAGATAGAAACCCCAATTATTACTGGTGCATGTGACACAGGAATTTCTCTGGTGTTCAGCTTTCTTCATATCCAGCCCTTTTAATTATTCAATTTATAGTTTATTTTAGATAATTAAATATTTTGTACTGGATTAAGAACTTATATCTTAGATCTAATGAAATAACTTAAATAGTAATAATAATGATGGACATTTAAAGAAACTAAATTTATTTATATTCAATATTCTCTTTTAGAATTGATAAATTTACTCAATAAATGTATAGAAGTTATTATTTACATAAATTTTTATAATTAGTTACTCTAAACATATCCATTTAAAAAAAATAATAATAATAAGATATATTTTTTTTTACTTCTCATATTATTCTGCTAGTAGTATTTAATATTTTTTTTGTAAGCTAACATCGCACTACTTAATATAATTTATTTCGGTAATTGCATGAATAATAAGAATAATTACAATTATAACAATAATAATACAAAATAAATGATAAATAATATCAGCTGTAAAGTGTAAAATCCAGATCCTAGGGTATGGGTTATACATAAAAAAAATAATAAAAAGGTATTGGCACTCAATTGCATTTGCATAATTAAAATTGTCTTTTATATTGTATATTTATATGTCGCGATTGTAATTACAAGCAAATAATCTTCATATGAAAACAAAGGTTTCAAAGGTCAATTCCTAAGAATTAGACCATTTTTGTTGAAAGATTGCATATTATTTTTGTCTCTGAAATATTTATTTGACTTATTCATGCAAATATATTTGAAAGTGATAAAAAAATGAACTATTATTTGTTCTAATCCTTGAAAAAAAAAAAAAAAGATATATATATACATACATATAAAGAAAAATAAAAGATAAAATTAATGATAATACCAGTGATAAGCTGATAAACTTTTATTATCTATTTATTTTATGTGTATTTCTTGCATACTTATAAGTGAACAATTGAAAAAAAAAAAAAAAAAGTTCATTTTTGAGATGTTTTTTTTTTCACTAAACTGCTGATTAATAAAAAAAAAATAATAATAATAATAATAATAAAGGAAAGAATAAGTGTAGGAATTATTAGATTTTTAAATAATTATTAATACTTATATCAGCAGAATTAACGTAAAATTAAAAATAACTAAAATTGAACAAGTTTTGTAGTAATCTGATCTCTTGTTAAAATGCCTTACAAATTTTATTTTGCGTTGGGGTATGGCAAATAATAAAAGAAAATTTAAGAGAAAAAGGGGAAATCTCAACGATTCATCTATACAAACAAACAACTCAGGAAAAAAAAACAAAAATAAACGGGGACAAACTGATATTTTGTCACCAAAAACAAGAAATCAACATAAAAACAAACGAAATCAGGCAGAAAAATCTATACTAAACGCAACAATGGCGGAATCTACACCAAGTGTAGACACTATTTTGTCGTTGATTCCAACTTTTGACGGAAAAAAGGGAAATAGAGTGGAATTCTACCTGCAAGAATTCGAGAAATTAATAGCACAAACTTCGCTAAAAGATGATTGTAAATTAATCATTCTGAAAGCAAAATTAATTGCAAACGCAAGGGAAAAATTGGCGACAAACATCAAATTAAACAGTGAAACAGATTACGGAGAATTTAAAAAGCAACTAATAGAATGCTTTCAATCCAAAGCGAAATTTCAAGCATGCAACACCATGTAACGAGGACATAGACAATCAGTCTACACAATCGCTTTCTGATACAGAATCTACGGAGGAAATATAACAAA
Organism: Maratus michaelseni; assembly: GCA_963931845.1. Lineage (NCBI taxonomy): Eukaryota > Metazoa > Arthropoda > Arachnida > Araneae > Salticidae > Maratus > Maratus michaelseni. The sequence continues at coordinate 250,180,172 of OZ007600.1, read as the reverse complement.
TTGTATAATATAGGAAAAATTTGTAAATAATTTTTTTTTATTCTCTCCAAAAATTTAGTCAAGAATTTATTTTGAAGCTCAAAAAAAAATTTTTTTTTTTAGCTCATACTGGTTATAATTAGGTTTCAAAAATAAGTATATACTGGGACAATATCAAGTTAAAGATACAAGTCACCCAGGACTAACATTGAGCCAAATTTGTATTGAGTTAAAATGTACAGATAATCGGTAACAAAAGTAAATATATATGTATAAAAAAATATCCCCATAGACTTCACAAAATAGTGCGAGAAGAGGTCGCATTATTTATACTAGCAAAATACAAAAAATATACATATACGAAACTCCACAAAATAATTAAAAAAAAAAATAAATAAATAAATAAAATAAAAAAGGAAAAACGAATATTATATTTTTTTTTACAGGGAAATTAAGGATTGATTCTGTTAAGAGGGGCAACTTATGTTTTATATTTAGCATTAAATACTACACCTATATTTGTTTCATAGGACAGTACACTGTTTAGCTACATTATAAACAAATTCACAAGGGTTTTCGGTATTTAAACAAAAAACATTTTTGCCATTTTGAATTATTCATTCCTACTTCTCACAAAAAAAAAGGTAATAATCATGAATATATAACAAAACTATGCAGGCAAAAACCTTTATAAGTTTCCTAGGTCAACGGGATAATATATTCATTGATTAGTAATAATTAAAAATGATCAGGAAACAAGCTATTGCATACTCAGCTAAAGTTAAAAAAAAAAAAAAAAAAAAAAAAAAAATTAATAAATAATTAACTACAAAATATATATATATATATATATATATATATCATAGATTAAGGATAAATTTAAAATAAATATATAAAAAGTTTGATATATATTAAGAAAAAAAAAAAAAAATAAATAAATAATAAAAACGAAGGGAAACTTTTAATATCAGGATTATACGAAGTTGTTGGACAACAAAGCCATCGTAACCAAGGTTACAATCGTTCGCGGAGATTCGATTCAGCACTCGAATGGAGGGGGAGCAATCGAAGTTTTTGCACTCCCTTTTCTACTCGCCTTCTCTGCCGTACAACACAGGGGACCACCCACAAATATCGGGTCGTAAAGCATCTTATCTCAAGGGGAGATACTAACGCTACAGTCACGGAACGCAAACTTTACATAACATGCAAGACAAGTAAACCACATAAAATATCACTAAAAACATTTAACGACTAAACAAAACATAATAATGTCATATAATTAAGATTTAATTTGAGGATGTTTATTTTTTTTTTTTCGTTTATATCTCTGCAGATATTCTTCGCAAGAAACTGTGTAAGCCGGCATAAAATACACAGGGATGGAGATAGGAAAAAAAAAAATTAATCACATAAAATTGTTAGATTTCAATTTAATTTAATTCAATTTAATTTTCTCATCAGGGCAGGTCGCATAAGGCAGGAAATAAAATGAAAATCAACCTCACTTATTAAAAATAATAACGAATAAACAAATAAATAAATAAACTTACTAGGTGGATGTCTTCGTCGCGATGGTGCACTCTTGAGGTGTGTGTCTATTCCATGGGGGATAATCCACAGGCGTCCCAGACAAACACACCAAACACAGTGGTGGAATCCACCGTTTCACAAAAAAAAAAAAAAAAAAAAAATATAAAACACACACACACACCGGGGGGGTTCCTCCTTTTGCGTCCCCCGGTCTTCTCACGGATGGATGTTTGGAACCACATTTAAAAAAAAAAAAAAAATCTGTTCTTCAAGGAACGTGGGACGACGACGATGGTTTCTGGCTCGTCCACTTCATCATCAGGTTGGCAAGGATTCCATCATGAAATAAAGAAACGGAATCAATAAATAAATAAATAATATTAAAATAATAATAATAATAATAATAATAATAACAAGTTACATTATTCATTTTTTTTAATTTAAATAAACAATTTGGATTTAAAACTTAATCTCGTTAGCTAATTATTAAGCGGAGATTTAAAATGATAATACTAATAATAATAATTAAGTAAATAAATAAATTTTGATTAACGTAAAATAACAGAGATAAGTAACAATGAAATATAATACAGGAGTGTCGGTTAACTAGAAAGGAATTTTACAGGACATCAAAGCTAAGTATAAAATTTAAATAAAAATAAATGTATTACATTTTGATTTAATCAGATTTTAAGCATAAAGTTCGCGATCTTAATATATAAATAGAGTGATTCCTCTTCTAAATATTTAACATTTTAAAATTTCAAAAAAAAAAAATTTAAATATATAATAATAATGATTTAAAATACATAAATAAATAAATAAATAAATAAATAAAATAAAATAAATTGTATAGATAAATAAAAATAACGTTTATTTTAAGAATCCTCTAAATAAAGTAAGATATAGATAAAGATTTTCATATATTATAAACTTTATTTAATTTAAAGTATTCTCTTATATAAGCATTGCGACTTAATCCGTTCTGACTCTTTTAAATGGAAGATATTCGCGGGCGAATAAAATCCTAACTGCAGTATTTAGTTGAGATCGGCGGGTATGAGTCACACTTTTTTTTTCTCAAATATAAGAATACATAAATAAAATAAAAAATAATTGATCTTACTTTAAATAAATAATTTAGTTTAATTTAAATAAATAATTTAGTTTGGTCTAAATAAATAATTTAGTTCGGTCTAAATAAATAAATTGACCAGTTTTTATTTAAATGATTAAATAAACTATTGTTTTACCATGCGTTATAGCCACGACACCGCTATTTCACATTCTTGATATTCAACCTCATTAACTTTTAAGATTAACGATTATATTAAGAAATAAAATAAAATTTTAATTACATATATTTTGGATTATTATTAATTAATGTTGACAGACATGAATATTGTTTTTGGGAAAGTAGTTATGCATTTGACATACACGTGCGTTCAGGTATATTTCATGTTTTAGGCTTCGTGTTAAAAAAAAAAAAAAAAAAAAAAAAAAAAAAAACATCAGTTCAAACTGGTTTTTGATAAATAAAGGTAATTAAATTTATCTTTCAGATTATTAATGAGATTTTAAAATCTTATGCTTAGTCTCTAGTGGGAAGTTGGATTTTTAAGCACATAATGCAAAAGTTTCATGGTTTGAAACACGTGCTAACGCGCGCAGTATGTCTTAAATTATTTACATCTTAAAGTTAACTCTATAAGAAATTAAAACTAGTTTCTTGTGGACAAACACAACACAATATGATCACAATATGTTATAGGACTAAATAAATAAATAATTCTTATAATAACTCGAAAACTTACTTTATAATTAGCGGCATATTCCACGTGACGGTTTTAAACAGGCAACACACCAGTCTACCTGCTTCTGATTGAACAAAGTTGAAAGGTTAAGGTTACGGAAGAAAGATCGCATCGCAAATCCCGATGCACCTGCAAAAAAAAAAAAAAAAAGGGGGGGTTCGTTCCGTGGGCGTGTTCCAAAAAAAAGGGTGACGAAGATTCTCCGGTGTAGTGTACCAAACGCACCTGGTACAATCGATTTTTACGATCTACGCGGGGAGAATTTGTAAGGGAGATAGCGCGACGTATTACAGGGTCAGTTGAGGATGCTCAAAGGTAGAGGAAAAGGGCGAGGGACTTGCTCTCCATCATCTTTTCAGCTAAGAGAAATTCGTTTATCCCTGGTTAGATTAAAAGGCAACGGTTGCTTTTGATTTTCTTTTTCTTCAGTTACGATGCTCATTTTATAAACAAGGGAGATTGCATCATCCAGTTTTTATTTTGTTTATTGTAATAATAATAAAAATTGATGAAAATTATAGAAATGTTTTTGGATTAGGAATTTATTTTTTTTCTTTTGTTTTTGATAACAACCTTATATGGAGGATAAATTACACTGAATTTTTTGTTAGGAAACATACAAAACTTGGGCAAATTAAAAAAAAAAAAAAAAAAAAAAAAAAAAAAAAGAGGAAATAATAATAGAAATAAATATTATCAAATGAAAACGAATAATTCATTTTTTTCGCCTTTTCTCTTCTATTTCAATTCATTATCTGTTAATTAATAATTCGACGGAATTGTATATATAATGCGAAGAATAAATTGTTTCTTTACATAAATTTATTAAAATATCAATGCTAGAACGGTTTTCATTTTATAAAATTGAGAATATTTTATTAAACGATTTTTTTTTCTTCAATAAAAAGAAAAGAAGGAAAGATGGGAAAATTTTGACTACATTGATATGTTTTTTTTTTCTCTATCCCAACAAATCAATATAAATGAAAACATGTATATTTATGTATATTTTTCTGGTTCATGAGTTAAAGTATGTTATTTCTTAATGCAAAATTAAAAGAAACAGTAATATGTTATTTATGAGATTACATTCTTATGTATATATAAGAAAAGTTTGCATTATATTTTTGTACTCGCTCACATATAGTATATGTAATGGGCCAAATGGAATTGTAATCCTCACATATTATTTTTTATATTGTATTAATGTGTTATTTACAGTGTCTAAAATGCAAATGACTGCCAATCTTTTTTTTTATATGCTTATGTATGCTAATTTATATTACTTTCCTGTGAAATTGTATACAAAATTGTGCTATATTTCATAGCATTGCGCATAATTTGGCACGTTTTGGCGTTTTGGTTATATATTTTGGCGGTTCAGTACTGGGTCAGTAAATGACAATATTGGATTTACAATTAATATGGTCACAACACTTCAAAGTTAAATGACGCAATGGCAAGTTTCTCATCATTGTGTGTGAACTTTTCACAGTGTTCGCCTCATCGTACTTTCTCATCATCTGTGAACTTTTCACAGTGTCCGCCTCATCGTACTTTCTCATCATCTGTGAACTTTTCACAGTGTTCGCCTCATCGTACTTTCCCATTGTCTATGAACTTTTCACAGTCTTCACCACATCACACTTTCTCATTCTTTGTCAACTTTCTACAGTGTTCTATATCGAACTTTCACACTTTCTGTGGACTTTGTACAGACATTCACATTTAACCTCCAGTTCTCAGGACTCATGTGTTATGTCAACTTTATACGAGTTTGTCATTGAATCTTCTAGAATCAGCTTGGACACTCTACATGAGCAGTGATTTCCGGAAACAAATTTACACAAAAATGTCCTCTCCGATTACATTTTTTTTTCAAGAGGGGAGATAATGCTGGATAGAACCTAAGATATTGGTATATCCCGCATCCCACGTTAAAATAATCAAAACAACGGCAACGATATGGGTGGCCGTGTTTACAAGGGCAGAAAGCAGGCAGGCGCCGAAACTGACAGTTCAGCAATGCTGAACAAACAAGGATTTATGACAGACAATCTAGAGGGGTCATAAAATGTGCTAAGATATACATTGAACCGGCGATTCCAGGAAAACAAGGAGAGGAGTGGTACATAGGAGTCCCTAAGAGACGGAATATGGCTGGAGCGAATGACAAACGTCGTGATGATCAGATATACGCGGCGACCAGTAAAAGTGATTCGAGAGAGCAGGGAAATTGACCGCCAACATCATCATTGGATAAAAAATCCTTAAGAGGAGGTAAATACTTTTTACACCCCTCTGAAGGAAAAAAATAACAAAAAACTTCGCTAGAACTCAAAAATCACTTCCATCAAAAAAATCCTTAAGAGGAGGACATCTTTTTCAGCAGCTTGCTACCAACATGAAAGTTGGCTTTTCTATATAGGCTGCAGTGCTATAGGCAACAGCCTACAATTATAATTAAGTCATTCAAACCTTTTTTTAAATATGTGCCCGTGGAAGCAAGAACTACTGGTGAACTACTCTATGACTGCTATTCTCCTGAGAGGTACAGGTAGATATTATTCACCCAGATACTGTGTAAATATTTTTAAATTAATTAATTAACTTTAAGAAGATTATGCTTCTCTTGCCATCCCCAGGATCAAGGATGTATGTAAAGGTTAAATTATTATCATAAACTTATTCAGCACTTACTTAAATTTAAATAATTAAAATAAGAAATTAATAACTCAATTGATTAATATATTATATTGTTAAAATGAAGTCTCGTGAATATAATGTGTATTACCTTTTTGTATGATTATTTTACTCTTTGTTTTTTTTATGTTTTATATCTATCTTCTGTAAATAAAACCCTTTTTATTTTATCCTTAATTTAGACTCCAGCATTTATTTAGTGTATAGTGTGATGTTTAATCTAGAGTAATATATATGTTGGTTTAAACTACTGCTTTCAGTAAGATTTTACAGCGGGCTTGAGGGGTCAACCATAAGGATAAGTTTATTCAAAAAATAACACAACGCCGTACATCCTTTTTATTTAATACAAAAAAGCTATCCCAGGTTGCACGATCACAATTTCCCCTCAAATTGCCGTTAAGATAATTGGTGTGTCTCTGACAGGAGGAGTTAATTATTATGGGTTTGAGTAACGCCCTGCAAGTTTCATATATATGTTTTAAATCTCTCCAACAGTTATGAAATCAGCGTACAGTACTACTTTAAGCGTATTGTTCCATTGTTTTTTTTTACGTAATAAAAGAAATATTACTTTGTCGCTAAAAATATTTTCATAAGTTTATTCTTCTGCTTTTTAACAATTTCCAATGTAGTTGAAAAGAGTTTATTACTTTGGTTTTGTCTGCTGTCTGTGTGGCCACCAGGGCCTGGTTACCGCCTTAGAAGACTTCCACCAGTAAATTTGAATAGAAATTCGCTCCTTGTTTAAATGCATTATTCAAGAAAAATTCTTTTTAAATTATGGCAAAAATATCTATTAGTTTTTTCTGATGAAAGTTTGCCCCAGCGGTAGTCAGACCTTGCTGACAATCTCTTTGTGGTGTAACTTTTATAAATATAATCAGATTGTCATGTAATATAATGCAGAGGTGCCAAGCTCTCATTAATATTCCGCAATATGTGGGTTAATTTGACCCAGGTATAACACGTTTCACACAAGAATTTCTTTCAAGAAATGAAATTATATAAATTCAACGTAGAAACCCGAAATTAAATAAATAAAGATTCATCCAATAATTTTTCTGGTTTCAAGCGTTGTTAAACTGGGTCGTATTAAACCACATATTACGGAAGATTAGTGGGAACTTGGCACCTCTATATAATGTATTATTCAAGTGCACTATACAATGTCCACTATTGAAAATCAAGTGCAACTAGCTCGCTACATTAAAAAAAAATAAGATTCTTTGATTGGCACAGCTTTTTAAAATAATAATATTCGTCTTATTCAGTGGCAGCTCGTGACTGGCTTCAAATGCATGGCGGCTAATTTACTCTTTTCATACCACTATTATTAAAAAGGAATACTTTAATTTTTTTTAATTATAAATAAATAAATAAAAATAAATTGACTGTTCTCCTAAACTTTCTCCTAACATCTTTACTTTACCTCGTCCCGCATTATTATTATTATTATTTTTAACTATAAACTATTTTTACTATTATACTTAACCTTTAACAAAAAATTTTCATTATTTTAATAGCTATACTTAACACTATCCTATTGTTTTGTAGTCAATTGGACTACGGATTGACATTTCATATGGCTCTTTCATGATTTGATATACACCTACTCAAAGCCAGGGTGTGCAGTTGCTTCGCAACTGGGAAGCTCATTGAACCTGCCACAAGTTCAAGTTCAAGTTCTGCCATTAAACAAGGAAAAGATTTCTTGTAAAAAATAATGGTATGAAAATAATATATGTTTCAGGTTTGCATTTAGTGCCCCCCCCCCCAAAAAAAAAAGACAATTACGAGCCGCCACTTGTCTTATTTGATTACAAATTAGAAAAAGCGATAACGAAATCTGAATTTAAAAAAAATAACGGACTTGCAACGGTGGGCGTAGGATTTATATTTCTTTTATAGGGACAGACAAAAGAATTCCGCTAAAGTGTAGTCTAAGAAAAAAATCCCTGACGGCTCGGCCTACAGGCACAGGTAGATTTCGAAGACGCAGACCGTGGGGCGCCTGTTCGCCGGGAATTGCGGAAGAAATGACCTTTTTGCGATGATGCTGCAGTTGGAACCACCTACTTCGAAACCAAACTTGATTTTTTTTTTTTACTATAAGAGTTGGTCCTATAAAAAACATGTCAATATAAAAGTTTTAGATAATATTAAGAGGATTTATAATAAATTTAAGCGGATTTGAAATCTTGGGAATTGACGAAGTTATGAATTTTTTTCTTCAAAAACCTCCCTCCCCCCATAAGGCAAATTTTAATTATATCAAAAATCTGTCATACATAAATTTTCGGCCCTTCTCCTAGAGGTAATAATAACTTCAAACGGATTCGATACGTATCATAATTAAGAAATTATGGGGGGGTTTCTGTTTTCACAAAAAGTCCCCCCCATCCCCCCCCTTGGTTCGATTTTGCTCATTAACGAACTTGACCGAGATTTTATGCCCCTTGATTTTATGTATCAGTTTCGAAAAGAAGCGGGAGTTGGAACCGCCTACTTCGAAAAATAACTTGTTTGCAGGCGGAGCCGCAGGGATTTTTTTGTTTTTAATTTTTTCTTGCTATAACGGTTGGTCCTATAAAAAACTTGTCAATATAAAAGTTTTAGATAATATTAAGATGATTTATAATAAATTTAAGCGGATTTGAAATCTCGGGAATTGACGAAGTTCTGAATTTTTTTCTTCTAAAACCCCCCTTCCCTCCCCCCTTAAGGCAATTTTTAATTATATCAAAATTCTGTCATACATAAGTTTTTGCCCCTGTTCCTAGAAGTAATAATAACTTTAAACGGATTCGATACGTATCATAATTAAGAAATTATGTTTTTTTTCTGTTTTCACAAAAAGCCCCCCCCCCCCCTTGGTTCGATTTTGCCCATTAACAAACTTGACCGAGATTTTATGCCCCTTGATTTTATGCATCAGTTTCGAAAAGATGCGGGAGTTGGAACCGCCTACTTCGAAAAATAACTTGTTTGCAGGCGGAGCCGGCAGGGATTTTTTTTGTTTTTATTTTTTTTTTTTGCTATAACGGTTGGTCCTATAAAAAACTTGTCAACATAAAAGTTTTAGATAATACTAAGAGGATTAATAATAAATTTACGCGGATATGATATCTTGTGAATTGACGAAGCTATGATTTTTTTTCTTCTAAACCCCCCTTTCCCCCCCCCTTGGGGCCATTTTTAATTATATCAAAAATCTGTCATACATAAATTTTCGGCCCTTTTCCTAGAAGTAATAATAACTTTAAACGGATTCGATACGTATAAAAATAAAGAAATTATGAGGGTTTTTCTGTTTTCACAAAAAGCCCTCCCCCATTCCTCCCCCTTGGTTCGATTTTGCCCATTAACGAACTTGACCGAGATTTTATGACCCTTTATTTTATGTATCAGTTTGGAAGAGATTTATGCAGAATTTTTCCAGTTATCGTGGTCATAAAAAAGTGACATAGATAGATAGATAAAGTTTTGACATGGGGGTGGTTTTGGGTTCTGGGAGTCATGATCGGCGTAGATCTGCAAAAATTTTTCAAAATTTCCAACTTAGGTGAGAATGTAATAGGTAGTATTTCTTACGAAATCTACCTAAAATCGGTTGCGTTGCAAATTAATAATGTTATGATACTTTAAACAGAATGAAATTGATATGCATCACGAATTTGGTATGAAACAAGCTTTCTCAGTTTCTCAGGAGTAAAAATTAAGTATTATTTATACATAGTTCATTTACATAGACGCATAAATAATACTGTTACATTATGCTGTATGGAGAAAAATCGTCTGCAATGCATTTTAATGATGTCACATTTTAAAATTCGCCACATTGTTTCACTACAAAATTTATTCTATATATTTTGCAGTGCGTACCATAAATCATTCATTTATAGAGACAGAGACAGACACAAAAAAATCGGATACCGGATCGATTGCTATTGACAGTTGCTGAACATGCGTTTTCAGCTATGTGTTGCTGCGTTTGCTGCATTTAAAAATTAAATATTTTTAATGAATTACGTGTGTATGTAAATTCTACATATCATATACAGGGCTACACGAAAGAAATTGCACACATTACTGGATATGGACAGCATTTGCTAAAAATGAATTTTTACGTTGTTAGGTATTTTTTTTTAATTGTTTGATTATGTATCTGAATTATGTGTCTCAATGTCTGAAAAAAAATGAAGTTTCTTAAGGATATTGTGTAAGTGTTGACAATACTTTTATAATCTATGCCTAATGCATGGTGTTTCGTTCTTATTATATTTTAACCATTTCATGGGCGGTGATTGATTTTGGAATTTTTGGATTTTTTTTAAATCCATAAATGCCCCATTGGTATCATAATTTTGGAATGAAAGTTTTTCTTTTATTAATTCCTTATTTAATAGTTTTATTATTTCCTCATTTAATCCTTTTATTGATTTTTTTATTTTCCTTAATTATTTCTTATTTCATTCTGGTGTTGTTGAAACATTTCATCATTTTACGTTGTCCCTGAGAGGGTTAAAACTGAATTTATCTTGATATGTTTATAGAAATTTTTATCTTTCTAGGTTTAATCTTTTAGTTTATAAAAATATTTTTTAATTCAAAGGAACGTAATTATATCCTTTGAAAATCTGTTTTAGAATATATTCGAAACTCGTCCTAATAATATACAGGGTGTCCATAATTAAACGACCCTACTTTAAAGTTGTCTACAGACGAAAGTATTGGTCAGAAAGTTGTGAAATTTTGGGAAGGACATAATGAAGAAATGGCTTGTTTAAGCGAAAAAAAATTAGTTCAAAATTTCACCGCCAGAGGGCGTTTTTTTAATGACTTACACATTTAGCGTACAATTACGATAGGTTACAAATTTTATTACAACAAAACATGTTGAACAAAACTTTCTTCGCGACATGTTTTTAGCATTTCCTAGAATATACTGCGTTCAGCTGTGGAACATGCTATCTTACGATTCTAGAGGGTAGCTAAAAATGATGGCCGTCGTCATATGGAACATGTTTTGTTGCAATAAAATATGTAAACTATCGTAAATGTATGTTAAATGTGTAATTTATTTTTTTAAAAACGCCCTCTGGTGGCGAAATTTTGAACTCGTTTTTTTCCGCTTAAGCAAATTTCCATTCCTTGATTATGTCCTTCACAAAATGTCACAACTTCATGACCAATAGTTTCGTATGTAAACAACTTTAAAATAGGGTCGTTTAATTATGGACACCCTGTATTTAAATATCTTTAAAATACTTCAAATTTCGTATATTTGCTTTTAATGCATTTATTTTGATAACACAAACAAACCTTTCTATTTGGAAATTGTATAACTGTATGTCAGTATTACATTTAATGTAATGAAAGGAGTTCATTAATCATCCACGTATGGCTCTGGAGATTTCCGCTGGTTATCAGTTCGTTTGCAGCTGCGGTTCCGAAGAAATTGCGAGCAAAGGTACCCAGTGGACCTGGTAGACCTGGCAACAGGTAATGTCTCACCTTGACAGTCGACTTTGCCAGGTCCACTGTTGCTAAAAGCGGGAGAGCGAGACAAAAAGCGTTAGAGCTGCTTCTAAATCGTGACATTAAAAATGCAATAAATACTACCAAAAACCGGACCTGTCTATAACGGAATTCTGTCTTAAAAGTTAATCTTTAAATCATGTTATGTTCGTTAAAACATGTTCAACAGAACTCCTAGGAGATGGAAAAAATCCGTTTTAAACAGGATTTCGTCTTAGTAAGTATATTTGTACGATATTCCTTTCGACGGGAACATAAAAATTCTCCAATGGACTGAAACCGTTTTCACAGGTTTTCTGTATTCAGATCTACTCTATGCAAAGTAACGAATAGTAGGAAAAGAAATTAGATAATTTGTGCATTATGCAAAATCTGGACTTTTGGCGTCCCGAGCAATGATTCCGCGGGACAGCTCTTGGAAACGTTGAAATTTGGAACACCTGTCAACAGTAGTCACATGGATATTTTTCATTATTCTGTCCATTAATATTTTAAAATAATAAACTCCACGGTTGATTGCTTCAAGAAATTTACTCAAAATATAGAACAATAGAATATTTAGAACGAAATATTTCAGTTTTGAAATAGATTTATAGAGAAACAAATACCCGGTATTTGAGAACTAGAAAGTATCAAAACCGATCTGTACACGAAGGACCAACATCACACTAAACAGCCGAACAATGTAGGATAATTTAACCGTGAGGTTAAACACGCTTTAAACCAGATTTTTTAAAAAAAAGAAATGCAATCAAATAATTGCTGCTTGAACTGCTGCCGAACACTTGATGTCGGTTAACCCTTTCAGGGGCAAGCAATTTTGTTCCTGCAACGTCGAACTCACACCGGTATTTACAAAAGAATTTAGTTCAAAATAAAGAAAAGCGTTTTTTTTAAAAGTAAAATTTAATTTAAAGTTTCTGGTTCGAATCGGATTAAAATTAGGTGGTATATAATATATACCACCGTCGACCCTCAAAGGGTTACTCTAATAGTCCGTAATGCATGGATTAATTTGACCCAGTTTGACAATGTTTCGAACGATAAAAATTATTTGACCAATCTTTAGTTAATTTCAGATTTCTACATGGAATATATTTAATTTCACTTCTTAAAAAATTTCTGGTGTGAAACGTATTAAACCTGGGTTAAAATAACACACTTATTACGGAAGATTAGTGAGAGCTTGGCACCTCTGGTTAACGGGTTTCCGAGTTGCAAACAGTTAAATGCCCAGTCTATTGTGAGTAGAGTGTCTTGTATTAAATTGAGCCATTGGGAAAAGTTAAGATATAGTATTAACTACAAGACAAAAAGAACAATTACAATAAAAAGGACAGATTTAAAATTAAGAAAAGAGATGATAATAAATTTGGAATAATAAAGTAAATTGGAAGAGATTAAGTATAAAGTCTAATGATTAAGGATAGTGTCGAACATGAACCTATATATGTATTATTTTTTCATTTATATATTATGGTTAGAAACGACTTTAACCTGGATGAAATTAACTCGCATTTTACGGAAGTTTAGTTGAAAGTTGGCAGGTATGACGAAGGGTTAAAATAAAAGAAACAGTGAAAGATCAAAAGCAGCATAGATTTAGAATTTAAGAATATGAGAAAATTCATATACAACGAGTTTCTTTCTCTAATCTCTTTCTTTCGTAAGAGGAGATGTAACATGAAAATATCACCTTTTTCATTCTTGTTATAGATATTTAACTAATTGCATTTTATAGATAAAAAATATAAAATGCTTTTGGATTTCTAAATCTGTTGATTTACACTTCGATTACGCGTCAGGACGGGCAACAATGGCAATTTTCGATCGTATCGCAATTTAGATTTTGTCGTTCTCGCTGATATATTTTGAAACGTTGAAAATATCCTACTATAAGTGAATGACAAAGATTACTTTTAAAAAGTGGTGGGAATAAAATAAAAAATAGTCCACTGGAGCGCACAATTCCGAAGCCGTAATCAAAGTGATAACACTAGATTATTTTTTAACACAATTATTTCAAATTGGTAAAGTAATCAAGTTGTAAATTTCCAACTGGACGAAAAATGTCCGGGTCAGGATCCCAGGTTCGAATCCTGGCCCGGACATTTTTCGTCCAGTTGGAAATTTACAACTTGATAACACTACCTCAAATAGCCATTTCCAGATGAAAAAAAGTTATTTTTTTAAAAAGATATATTTCAGAAAAGTTTATGAACCACATTAGGGAAAATAAACTATCATTTTTCATTCATGAAATTTGTGTTTCAGAAGACAATTTACAGAGTTGTGTGACTAAATAAGGCAAATATTATTATTGGGAAATTGGTGCAACAAAAACGTGGTATAATTGGCAATCATGAATCTTAGTTTATCATTGAGTAAAATTATTTTGTGAAATAATAGAATATTAAACTTATCGCATATTAATTATGCAGAAGCTTATACCAATAAAATTAAGTCGAAAAATGTAAGGGATATATATTACAACCAATGATGGTATATTCAGGTACTTCTTCCTGGAATTTGTTCAAGAAATTATGCATCTGTAGTGATGTGTTAGCTACGTTTGTACGATATTCATTTCGACGGGATAATAAAAATTCTCCAATAGACAAATCCGTTTTCACCAGTTTTCTGTGTTAATATCCACTACATGCAAACTAACGAATAGTATAAAAAGAAATTTAGAAGAATGTGTGCAGAAAATCACACCAACGCCTGTGACATCTGTTCCCAATATTTTGTCTGACTGCAGTTTTCCTTTTTTTTCTAAACTTTTACTGTAACATCACTTTTTCTGTAATCTCCTCTGCGTCGAATTCCGACGGGTATAGTTGTTATATATATTTATATTTCTGTTTAACCCTTTTATTACGGATTAGGACATATGCGTCTCAGTGGACTATTTTTTAATTTATTCGTACCACATTTTGAAAACTAATATCTGCCATACACTTATACCAGGATATTTTCAAAAGAAATCTACGGCAAAGAAAATAAATTGTAAATTGTGGTGCGTCAGAATATAAAAATTGTCCACTTTGCCCCCCCCTCCCCCAAGGGGGTACTTTTCTAAATTTTGCAGACAACCCTCGTGTCATATATTGTTGAAAGGTCTGTGACTGCTTAATCATATGCATATCTCCAATGTCCATCTCCCCACTTTGCACCCCCCTTCCCCCAAGGGGGTACTTTTCTAAATTTTGCAGACAACCCTCATGTCATATATCGTTGGAAAGATCTGTGACTGCTTAATCATATATGCATATCTCTGATGCCCATCTCCGCACTTTGCCCCCCCCCCAAAGAGGTACTTTTCTAAATTTTGCACACAACCCTCATGTTATATATCGTTGGAAAAAACTGTGACCACTTAATCATATTAATGTTCCGTGTCCATCCCCTACTTTACCCCCCCAAGGGGGTACTTTTTTAAATTTTGCACACACCCCTCATGTTACTTATCGTTTGAAAGGTCTGACTGCTTATTCATGTTATGCATCTCCTTGGTCCATCCCGCCATTTCCCCCTCCCCAAGGGGGTACTTTCCATTTACTTGCACAACAGCGCTAAATGTGTCAGATGAAAGAAATTCTGTGAGTGCATGTGCCAGTGAAACTTAGCCAATTACTGTTCTTCAACCTAGCTTTAATTCAAAGTGGGTTTTTTATTTATTTGAATTATTCTGCAAAAGTGTTAAACATTTTAAAGCAGCTATGAATTTTATTTTTATGGTACTATCAAGTTTTTTGCCGTCAAATTTTGACGGGTTCCATCTAGTTTTTATAATAGCAAACTATTTTTTAATAATTTTCATTTTCGAAATTACTTTTTATCAATTTTTCAATTTTTCAATTTTTCAATTTTTTTTGGAAGTCAAAATATATAACACATTTAAATATATATATATATATATATATATATATATATATATCCTAATTTAATTCTGCATATAAATAAATATCCGCTAAGATATTTATTCCACACCTTTAAATAATAAATTAATTTCGAAATACACACACACAGAGTATTTATAAAAATTCACATCAAAATCCCATCTTTCACGCCGTCAAACTACCTACCAACGAAAAAAATTCCTGCTTATCTGACTACCCTCCCCTTATGACACCATGCAATCAATACTTTACTAAGGCCCACTGGCTCAGTAAGGAAGACGCTCGACTACCAAACCTATCATCCTCAGTTCGAATCAGATCTCGGCAAGTGGGGAAAGTTATTCTTTTAAAATATTTACAAATAATAATGCTAAGATGACACATAGATGACGCCACTAAAAAAGAAAAAAAGAATTTTTTTTTTTTTTTTTTTTTTTTTTTTTTTTTGTAGACTATCTACAGTTTATAAACTGTAGTTATTTTGCAGTTCTACCAACTTAAAAAAACTGTTCACTGAACAGTGATTTGTGCCAAATCACCATAGACCTCCTGCAGTTTTTTTTTAAGTTTCACTGCAGTTCATTTTTAGCTGGGTAGTTTTAGGGGTGATGCCATTTCCACAAATGGCGATTATTAGATGAAGAAAAAGTATTTTAAATATATATATATTAGATACGTTTGTACAACACAATGGAAAAAAATGCCATTATTCATGCATCAAATTTGCCTTTTAGAAGACAATTTGCTGAATTGCTAAATGACGTAAATATTACTATCTCCGAATAGTTATAAAAAAGAGGCGGTATAGTTGGCAGCCATAAATCTTAGTTTATCATTGAGTAAAATTATATTTAGAAATATTATACCATTAAATTTATCTTGTAATAAATTATATAGAAACTCATACCAGTAAAAAAAAGTCGAAAAAGTTAAGTCATTTATGCCTACTAAATTCTTCTCATTTCCGCGTTCTTAGCTGGTTGAATCAAGAAATTATGCTTCTCTAACGATGTGTAAAATGCGTTTCAAATGTAGATAGCTCTTACGTCACTGTATTTTGTAAGCACCCACACCAGTTTTGCCAGTGGGCTACTTTTTTTAAATTCTGTTTACTTGATTGTAAAATTCGCCTTATTTAATGACAGACTAAATAGAGCGAAAACAAAGCGAATTATACCGTTTCAAAAAACTGGTGCTTAAAAAAGTAGTCCACTGGCAACACTGACCCACACATACGCTCGTTTTCTGTCTTCTTTCATGATTACAATGATAGGAATTCGGAAAAACAATTCCATCTTCGAAGACGTTCAATAGGTAGATTTGTTTAACACTTTCAGCAGCAATGTATGTCTGCTGCTATAATGTTGTAATAATCGAGTAACACCAGAATATATGAACAAATTTATTTCCAAATAATTAAAGTTTGTCTTCACGTATATTATAACAGAGTTTGTACGATTTTACCACAATTTTTTAAGATATTTTTTCGATTTACTGTTTAAATAGCAGAAATTGTAGACTCCTCGTTTATACAGGATTTAAAAATCTTTTCTGTATTTGACTAAGGCGAAATATTCTATTAAAAATGCGTGGTAAAGACGTACAAATCCTGTATAACAGAAACATTTTATTAAAAAATTCTGGGTACCACGTCGCAGGTTGGAATTAAAATTTGTCTAGTACAAAATCTTAAGATACTGGTGTTTCGGTTTAACCCTTCCAAAGACAAGCAGTTGTGTTTCTGTAATGATTGATTCACACCAGTATTTTCGAAAGTTTTTATTTGAAAATAAATAAATAAAATTTTGAAGGGATAATATAAAGGACAATATAAAAATATCTTTCATTAAAATTGTAAAAGCAAAATTCCGTAAGAAAATTCTAGTGCAGATTTAATAATATTTAGGTATAAATAACATATTGCCCTTCAAAGTATTAAATGTATTCTTTAGAACAAATATTAGTTCACAGTATTACAACAGCGTTAGAATTTAAATGTATCTGTCAATCACGTTGCGAAGAGATGTTTATTTTTAAGTACCACCTTTTAATACCAGAGTTTTGCGAGAATACATGTTATGTATTAAAATTATGCAATGCTTTTGAATACATGAAAATGTTGATTAACCCTTTAATTCTCGCTCCCGTCAACATCACGGGTTGAGGTGTCGTTCGTTATTTCTCGTGCCCGTCGTATTTCCGGGCTCAAGATTTAAGTACTGCAAAAAACTTCTGAAACCAGAAAAATTTAACGCGCCCGTGATTTTCACTGGCAGTGCAGACTCCTTTTTTTAATTCAGATTGTTTGATTCCCTCCACTTTTTAAAAAATAGTATAATTGGCTTTATTTTCGCATCACTTTACCTGCCGTAAATTACTGTGATTATTTCTACATCAAAAAAGGGGTGGGGATCAAATAATCTGAATTATAAAAGAAAAGTAGCCTCGGAGTGCGGCGCTTAAGGTGTTAAGACACAGAATTCTCGCGCGATGGCTTTTCTACAAATGTGAATTTGTTCTATAACATATTGTTTTTTTACTTAAAAAAACTAATTGCATATTTTATTTAGAAACCATATAATTATTCAATTTCTGTAGTAAAAAAAAATAGGTACTTTTTTGATGGTTTTTTCAAATATTAAGCGACCCTGAAGGGGTTAAACATTCGATAATGGCGAGGACAAGCAACTGGTCCTATTTTCAATCGTACCGGAATTAATTTTTCTTTAGTATATTTATATTAAAAGTTAAAATTTTCTAGTACAAGTGTATGACAAAGATTACATTTAAAAAAAGTGTTGCGAATAGAATAAAAATCCCTGACTGCTCGGCCTACAGGCACAGGCAGATTTCGAAGACGCAGACGGTGGGGCCCCTGTTTGTTGGGAATTGCGGAAGAAATGACCTTTTTGCCATGATGCGGCAGTTGGAACCGCCTACTTTGAAACCTAACTTGTTTGCAGGCGGAGTTGACAGGGATTTTTTTTTTTTTTTTTTTTTTTTTTTTTTTTTTTGCTATAAGGGTTAGTCCTATAAAAAACTTGTCTATATAAAAGTTTTAGATAATATTAAGAGGATTTATAATAAATTTAAACGGATTTGATATTTTCTGAATTCACGAAGTTATGAATTTTTTTCTTCTAAAACCCCCTTTCTCCACCCCCTCTTGGGGCCATTTTTAATGATATCAAAAATCTGTCATACATCAATTTTCGGCCCTTTTCCTAGAAGTAATAATAACTTCAAACGAATTCGATACGTCTCATAATTAAGAAATTATGGGATTTTTCTGTTTTCACAAAAAGCCCCCTCATACCCCCCCCCCCTGGTTCGATTTTGCCTATTAACGAACTTGACCGAGATTTTATGCCCCTTGATTTTATGTATCAATTTCGAAAAGATGCGGGAATTGGAACCGCCTACTTCGAAAAATAACTTGTTTGCAGGCGGAGCCGGCAAAGATTTTTTGGTTTTAATTTTTTTTTTTGCTATAACGGTTGGTCCTATAAAAAACTTGTCAATGTAAAAGTTTTAGATAATATTAAGAGGATTAACAATAAATTTACGCGGATTTGATATCTTGTGAATTGACGAAGCTATGATTTTTTTTTCCTTCTAAAACCACCCTTTTCCCCCCCTTGGGGCCATTTTAAATTATATCAAAAATCTGTCATACATAAATTTTTGGCCCTTCTCCTAGAAGTAATAATAACTTTAAACGGATTTGATACATACAATAATTAAGAAATTATGGGTTTTTTTCTGTTTTTACAAAAAGCCCCCCCATTCCCCCCCCCCTGGTTCGATTTTGCCCATTAACGAACTTGACCGAGATTTTATGCCCCTTGATTTTATGTATCAGTTTGGAAAAGATTTATGCAGAATTTTTTCAGTTATCGTGTCCATAAAAAAGTGACATAGACAGATAGATAGATAGATAGATAGATAGATAGATAAAGTTTTGAACTGGGGGTGGTTTTGGGTTCTGGGAGTCATAATCGGCGTAGATCTGCAAAAAATTTTTCAAAATTTCCAACTTAGGAGAGAATGTAATAGGTAGTAATTCTAACGAAATCTACCTATCTTCTGAATTGACGAAGTTATGAATTTTTTTCTTCTAAAACCCCCCTTCTCCACCCCCTCTTGGGGCCATTTTTAATGATATCAAAAATCTGTCATACATCAATTTTCGGCCCTTTTCTTAGAAGTAATAATAACTTCAAATGGATTCGATACGTCTCATAATTAAGAAATTATGGGATTTTTCGGTTTTCACAAAAAAATCCTTGGTTCGATTTTGCCCATTAAGGAACTTGACCGAGATTTTATGCACCTTGATTTTATGTATCAGTTTCGAAAAGATGCGGGAGTTGGAATCGTCTACTTCGAAAAATAACTTGTTTGCAGGCGGAGCCGGCAGGGATTTTTTTGTTTTTAATTTTTTTTTTTTTTTGCTATAACGGTTGGTCCTATAAAAATCTTGTCAATATAAAAGTTTTAGATAATATTAAGAGGATTTATAATAAATTTAAGCGGATTTGAAATCTTGGGAATTGAAGAAGTTATGAAATTTTTTTTAACCCCCCCCCCCCCCTTAAGAGAATTTATTAATTATATCAAAAATCTGTCATACATAAAATTTCGGCCCTTCTCCTAGAAGTAAAATTAACTTCAAACGGATTCGATACGTATCATAATTAAGAAATTATGGCTTTTTTCTGTTTTCACAAAAAGCCCCCCCCCCCCTTGGTTAGATTTTGCCCATGAACGAATTTGACCGAGATTTTATGCCCCTTGATTTTTTGTATCAGTTTCGAAAAGATGCGGGAGTTGGAACTGCCTACTTCGAAAAATAACTTGTTTGCAGTTGGAGCCGGCAGGGATTTTTTTGTTTTTAATTTTTTTTTTTTTTTTTTTTGCTATAACAGTTGGTTCTATAAAAAACTTGTCAATATAAAAGTTTTAGATAATATTAAGAGGATTAATAATAAATTTACGCGGATTTGATATCTTGTGAATTGACGAAGCTATGATTTTTTTCCTTCTAAAACCACCCTTTTTCCCCCCTTGGGACCATTTTTAATTATATCAAAAATCTGTCATACATAAATTTTCGGCCCTTTTCCTAGAAGTAATAATAACTTTAAACGGATTCGATACGCACAATAATTAAGAAATTATGAGGGTTTTTCTGTTTTCACAAAAAGTCCCCCCCCATTTCCCCCCTCCCCTTGGTTCGATTTTGCCCATTAACGTACTTGACCAAGATTTTATGCCCCTTGATTTTATTTATCAGTTTGGAAAATATTTATGCAGAATTTTTCCAGTTATCGTGTCCATAAAAAAGTGCATAGACAGATAGATAGATAGATAGATAGATAGATAGATAAAGTTTTGAACTGGGGGTGGTTTTGGGTTCTGGGAGTCATGATCGGCGTAGATCTGCAAAAATTTTTTAAAATTTCAAACTTAGGGGAGAATGTAATAGGTAGTATTTCTTACGAAATCTACCTAAAAATTACCCACAGGAGCGTGTATGTCCCAAGTAGTAATCAAAGGTCACTTACCTTATATGGCGATTATGAGATGAAAAAAAAACTTTAAGAAAAATATTTCAAAAACGTTTATAAACCTCATTGGAAAAATATAAAATTGTTTCAATCACGAAATTTGTATTTGGAAGACAATTTACAGAATTGTGTTGATAAATATTGCAAGTATTTCTGTTCGCAAATAGTGGTAACATAGAGGCGGGATTTGTTGGCAATCATGAATCTTAGTGTATCATTGAGCAAAATTATATTTTGAAACAGCGTTTCCAGCAGTCTAAATTTTTTATTCAGTTTCCTTAATTGCCAACAGTTTTTTGAAAAAGTAAAATACTCCTTATTTAATGACAGATTAAAGAAGGCGAAAACAAGGACAAATTATACTATATCAAAAAAGTGGTGCCAATCAAGCAGGTTGAATAAAAAAATGTAGCTCACTGCCAACACTATTCTGAAATATTTGAATGTTAAATTTATCTTAAAATAAATTATTTAGAAATAATACCAGTAAAACTAAGAGAAAATATTTTGAAGATTTATTCCTAACATAGCTTAGTATATGTATGATTTAATTTATTATTAATTCGAGACTTATGCATCTGGAGGGATGAGTAATGTACATTTCAGAAGTAAAGAAATACTGCGTTGTATATAGTTGACGTTTTCAAGATTCTTTTTGTAATCAAAATGTTCGGAATTTGGAAAATCTTCGGGTAAACAAATTTCTTTGATGATTTCAAAATAGATTGCGATAGGTTTCTTAGTTTAAAATAATGTGTATTTTATTCATCTCTTTAAAACAATTTCGTACAAATAAAATACCAGTGCCGTCCTAAGTGTTAAATGAACGCAGTAGAAAAAATATTTGTTCATAGTTTTACTTACCCATCATACGTAGTATAGGGTAAGTCTTGTAATCGTTTTGAAAATCGAAAAATTTTTTTTTTGACGGATTTACACGTTTCAGACACTGAAGATTCCGAAAAACATATTTTTAGAAAAAAAAATTTGCCGTCCGTCTGTGTGTCTGTGTGTGTGTCTGTGTGTGTGTCTGTGTGTGTGTCTGTGTGTCTGTAAACGCTCTATCTCCCGAAAAAATTGAGATAGAGACTTGCAATTTGGTATGTACTTAGTATGTAATAATGGGAAGAAGCCTATTCCATTTCAATAACCTCGATTAACCGGAACTATTTTTTTCGGACTCTCGAAATATTCGTTCTGATAAAAGGTATATAAAAATTTTCGAAATGGCTTATTTTAAGAAATGAATATAAAAGTCAATAAAAAAACATAAATTTTGCATAAAGCATGAAGTCGATCGGATAATGAGTTGCCGAGATATTTGGAATCCTATTTTCCCCACTCTTCGATTTTTCATGACCCTGTATTTCATCCAAATTTCACTTTAAAGATATATTTTAATTGGAAATTTGACGCTTAATCAGATGCAATAAACCGCTAGTTTATAGGATTATTATTTTTGGAGTTATAAGGAAAAACCTATTTCAAGCAATTCAGTAATCGAGCCTTTAAAGTTTATGACGTCATCAAGCCACGATTTTATTTGAATTGCAATGCATTTTATAAGTAGTTTACACATTTTTATTTTAATATTTTACATTATGCATATCCATGATGGGTAAGTATTACGGTGGCCCCCAACGACTAGTTTATAATAGCATTAGATTAGAAAGCTAATTGTCATTCAGGCTGCGAAGATTTGTTTTTTTAGTACCATTGTAATGGATTGGCGACTCCTCATAAAGGCAACCGTTTGTTTGGACTGAGATCGTATTGTGAAAATACATATGTGTGCATGCAGTGACATCTGTAGACTATTTTACTTTAACTTCCGATGAATGCATGTGTCCTTCGGAATTTGTGAGTTTCCTGCGTTTCGCTGCAATTTTAGGCAAATTTTGGCTTTCTGTTTACTCAGCAATGCATTTAAGCTAGTGCAAATGGGTGTATCGTTGGATTTGGTCGTATATTGCTCCGGTGGAATTCAAGACCCGCTACTACCAGCAGGTAGAGGTTGTGCTCCTGGTTTGCTTGGAGTAGAAGCTTGATTTTGTAAGATACATTAGACTGATTATTTCAATAAAAATTGTGTTAGCGGCCACGGGCTGCTTTGATTTTAGGCATTTAGCAGCTTGTAGCGAAGTGGTGGAAGCTTCCGCATCGCAGAAAATTACGTTACGGAGTTTTAAAGTTAAGATTGGAAGGGTTACAGTGGTCATCTGTACGTAAGTGAAAGTGTTAGTCTTTTTCAAGCAGTTTCTCGGACTGTGCAGTAAACTACATTTACCTAGTGGGCTGATTTAGACAGCGTTCATCAGTTCCAGCTAAATTTCTGAGGGTGAGATTTAACCTTCCCCTTAAAGTTTTAAATAAAAACTGGTTTTAACTTATTTTTTTATTTCTTTACTGAGTTCTTTACCAGGATTAACTATGAACCAGCACGCCACACCATCATTTAGTAGCAAAGTTATGGTATTAAATAAGGCGAAGATTACATGAGAAACTACTGGTCAATAAACATCACGACTAATGCGATAGCAATTTTTTTTTCAATAAAATAATTTTTCTGAAAATATCTAGAAAAGTAATTTTTATTGATTTTAACTAGCCTCACATTCGTTGTTAAGTAATCAAATCGCTTCGAGCATAACTGTATAAATTATAACAGTTAAAATACAATTCCGGCACATTCTTACGTATCGTATCTATAAACACATTTCACTTAAACTGATATTAATTTTATAGTCAATATAAAATGAAAATCTGTCTTATACCACATGGTAAACCATTTCATTAGATGTTGGGATGTATATTTCACACTGGACTCTTTTTTATTTTATGTGTGATAAAACCTTAAATGAATCCCAAATAAAAGTTACTGATAAGTGATAAAAGTGCTCGTAAGAAAACATTAAAAAAAGTTTTGTTGTTCAAACCTTCAAACCCTTTTTAAATTTTAATAGTTATAAATATAAAGATTTCACAGCCCGTGTTAAAATTACGTCAGAAATATTGTTATCTGGGTGTAAAATAGATATGTTTTCTTCTCCAGAAGACGAACCTTTTTCAAATTCTAGAGAAGGGTAGTTCTCCCACCCTCCCATTTCCCTTTCCAGCCTTTAAAAAAGATGAACGTGCATACCTCCCTTTCCCTTTTGTTCACCCCTCTCTCATACAATGCAGGTGAAAGAATGGATTTTCTCTCCAGGAAGGGGAATAAACATAGAATCCAGAATAATTTAGAAGGAGTATTTCCTAAGGGTAGAGTTGTTAGTATTGAAGGCCAATAGGCGAGCTATTCT
Source organism: Maratus michaelseni (assembly GCA_963931845.1). NCBI lineage: Eukaryota > Metazoa > Arthropoda > Arachnida > Araneae > Salticidae > Maratus > Maratus michaelseni. The sequence continues at coordinate 250,155,828 of OZ007600.1, read as the reverse complement.
TTCCCCAACCCTCTTTCTAATTCTATTTCCTGCTTCATTAAACCTTCAAAAAAGTTGAGGCATGCGCAGTAAGCTCGAATTTGCACTGAAAAATTCAGAGTTTTGCTTCTCCAGGGTTCGTACACTTCAAGGACTTTCAAGCACATTTTACCACAATTTTCGTAAAGTAATATTTGGCTTATTTAATGAAAATAAATTATATTTTCAGATATACCGACCAGTACTCTACGAAATTTCTGGTACCAAAACACTTAAAATTTCCTGAATCTCTTGATGCGTACGAACCCTGTTCTCGCTTTAATATATTACATATTCCCAGGGTGTGTACAGTTCAAACAAAAATTGGAAAATAAAGTTTTGCTTTTTAGACAAATATTACAACTTTTACGATTAAAAAAGTCATGTACAAACTCTGCTGTTGAAATATTAATTTGAAACATTCTAATCTGAAATAGTGGTGGCACACATATTGGAAATTCCAACAAGTGGATGTACCTTGCATATACTTTAATAAAAATAGGACATTAAAACTCGTCTTGCTTATTTAAAAAAAATCGTGTTTATATTATCGCTGTGTCATGCATATTATATAATCCAGATGATGTTTCCCTTTAAATTTAATGGCTGGTACTTAATGTGTCATTTGAAGATGTTTAAGAATGACAGCAAGTGATGTGTCACATTTATTTTATCCCCGAAAAAAACTTAACAGATAAATTTTATTTTATAAATGTTACGTAATGTCAACATGAAACAGAAGATGTCACGCGATGGTCCAAAAAATAAATATTTAAAATATACATCAAAATTATAGTACTGGAAAATTAAAAAAAAAAAAATATCGATAAAAATTTTTCTTTTAAAACTGAAATTCACGAAACATCAGAAATTTGAGCTATAGTTTTATATTATTTTCATTTAAACGTGCTGTTTTTTTTCTATTTATTAATAAAAAATATTAATTATGGAATATTTAGAAGAGTATGTATAAGCGATAAAAGTAGAGTTGCAAAAAACAAGTTTATTCCCAGGTTTATTTCCAATAGACCAGGTTAATTTCCTGGTTTATACCCAAAAGACCTGGTTTATTCCCAAAGAACCAAGTTTATTCCCAGGTTTAAACCGTGTTTTTTTCTAGTATTTGAAACTCTAGATAAAAGCGAATGCGATCAGCTCATTAGCTCCATCGTTATGAAATCAGCGTACAGTACTACTTTAAGCGTATTGTTCCATTGTTTTTTTTTACGTAATAAAAGAAATATTACTTTGTCGCTAAAAATATTTTCATAAGTTTATTCTTCTGCTTTTTAACAATTTCCAATGTAGTTGAAAAGAGTTTATTACTTTGGTTTTGTCTGCTGTCTGTGTGGCCACCAGGGCCTGGTTACCGCCTTAGAAGACTTCCACCGGTAAATTTGAATAGAAATTCGCTCCTTATTTAAATGCATTATTCAAGAAAAATTCTTTTTAAATTATGGCAAAAATATCTATTAGTTTTTTCTGATGAAAGTTTGCCCCAGCGGTAGTCAGACCTTGCTGACAATCTCTTTGTGGTGTAACTTTTATAAATATAATCAGATTGTCATGTAATATAATGCAGAGGTGCCAAGCTCTCATTAATATTCCGTAATATGTGGGTTAATTTGACCCAGGTTTAACACGTTTCACACAAGAATTTCTTTCAAGAAATGAAATTATATAAATTCAAGGTAGAAACCCGAAATTAAATAAATAAAGTTTCATCCAATAATTTTTCTGGTTTCAAGCGTTGTTAAACTGGGTCGTATTAAACCACATATTACGGAAGATTAGTGGGAACTTGGCACCTCTATATAATGTATTATTCAAGTGCACTATACAATGTCCACTATTGAAAATCAAGTGCAACTAGCTCGCTACATTAAAAAAAAATAAGATTCTTTGATTGGCACAGCTTTTTAAAATAATAATATTCGTCTTATTCAGTGGCAGCTCGTGACTGGCTTCAAATGCATGGCTGCTAATTTACTCTTTTCATACCACTATTATTAAAAAGGAATACTTTAATTTTTTTAATTATAAATAAATAAATAAAAATAAATTGACTGTTCTCCTAAAATCTTTACTTTACCTCGTCCCGCATTATTATTATTATTATTTTTTACTATAAACTATTTTTACTATTATACTTAACCTTTAACAAAAAATTTTCATTATTTTAATAGCTATACTTAACACTATCCTATTGTTTTGTAGTCAATTGGACTACGGATTGACATTTCATATGGCTCTTTCATGATTTGATATACACCTACTCAAAGCCAGGGTGTGCAGTTGCTTTGCAACTGGGAAGCTCATTGAACCTGCCACAAGTTCAAGTTCAAGTTCTGCCATTAAACAAGGAAAAGATTACTTGTAAAAAATAATGGTATGAAAATAATATAAGTTTCAGGTTTGCATTTAGTGCCCCCCCCACCAAAAAAAAAAAAGACAATCACGAGCCGCCACTTGTCTTATTTGATTACAAATTAGAAAAAGCTATAACGAAATCTGAATTAAAAAAAATAACGGACTGGCAACGTTGGGCATAGGATTTATATTTCTTTTATAGGGACAGACAAAAGAATTCCGCTAAAGTGTAGTCTAAGAAAAAAAATCCCTGACGGCTCGGCCTACAGGCACAGGTAGATTTCGAAGACGCAAACCGTGGGGCGCCTGTTCGTCGGGAATTGCGGAAGAAATGACCTTTTTGCGATGATGCTGCAGTTAGAACCACCTACTTTGAAACCAAACTTGATTTTTTTTTTTTACTATAAGAGTTGGTCCTATAAAAAACATGTCAATATAAAAGTTTTAGATAATATTAAGAGGATTTATAATAAATTTAAGCGGATTTGAAATCTTGGGAATCGACGAAGTTATGAATTTTTTTTTTCAAAAACCTCCCCCCCCCCCCCCATAAGGCAAATTTTAATTATATCAAAAATCTGTCATACATAAATTTTCGGCCCTTCTCCTAGAAGTAATAATAACTTCAAACGGATTCGATACGTATCATAATTAAGAAAATATGGGGGGTTTTCTGTTTTCACAAAAAGTCCCCCCCATCCCCCCCCTTGGTTCGATTTTGCTCATTAACGAACTTGACCGAGATTTTATGCCCCTTGATTTTATGTATCAGTTTCGAAAAGAAGCGGGAGTTGGAACCGCCTACTTCGAAAAATAACTTGTTTGCAGGCGGAGCCGCAGGGATTTTTTTGTTTTTAATTTTTTCTTGCTATAACGGTTGGTCCTATAAAAAACTTGTCAATATAAAAGTTTTAGATAATATTAAGATGATTTATAATAAATTTAAGCGGATTTGAAATCTCGGGAATTGACGAAGTTCTGAATTTTTTTCTTCTAAAACCCCCCTTCCCCCCCCCTTAAGGCAATTTTTAATTATATCAAAATTCTGTCATACATAAGTTTTTGCCCCTGTTCCTAGAAGTAATAATAACTTTAAACGGATTCGATACGTATCATAATTAAGAAATTATATTTTTTTTCTGTTTTCACTAAAAGCCCCCCCCCCCCCTTGGTTCGATTTTTCCCATTAACAAACTTGACCGAGATTTTATGCCCCTTGATTTTATGTATCAGTTTCGAAAAGATGCGGGAGTTGGAACCGCCTACTTCGAAAAATAACTTGTTTGCAGGCGGAGCCGGCAGGGATTTTTTTTGTTTTTAATTTTTTTTTTTGCTATAACGGTTGGTCCTATAAAAAACTTGTCAACATAAAAGTTTTAGATAATACTAAGAGGATTAATAATAAATTTACGCGGATATGATATCTTGTGAATTGACGAAGCTATGATTTTTTTTCTTCTAAAACCCCCTTTTCCCCCCCCCCTTGGGGCCATTTTTAATTATATCAAAAATCTGTCATACATAAATTTTCGGCCCTTTTCCTAGAAGTAATAATAACTTTAAACGGATTCGATACGTATAAAAATAAAGAAATTATGAGGGTTTTTCTGTTTTCACAAAAAGCCCTCCCCCATTCCTCCCCCTTGGTTCGATTTTGCCCATTAACGAACTTGACCGAGATTTTATGACCCTTGATTTTATGTATCAGTTTGGAAGAGATTTATGCAGAATTTTTCCAGTTATCGTGGTCATAAAAAAGTGACATAGATAGATAGATAGATAGATAGATAGATAGATAGATAAAATTTTGACCTGGGGGTGGTTTTGGGTTCTGGGAGTCATGATCGGCGTAGATCTGCAAAAATTTTTCAAAATTTCCAACTTAGGTGAGAATGTAATAGGTAGTATTTCTTACGAAATCTGCCTAAAATCCGTTGCGTTGCAAATTAATAATGTTATGATACTTTAAACAGAATGAAATTGATATGCATCACGAATTTGGTATGAAACAAGCTTTCTCAGTTTCTCAGGAGTAAAAATTAAGCATTATTTATACATAGTTCATTTACATAGACGCATAAATAATACTGTTACATTATGCTGTATGGAGAAAAATCGTCTGCAATGCATTTTAATGATGTCACATTTTAAAATTCGCCACATTGTTTCACTACAAAATTTATTCTATATATTTTGCAGTGCGTACCATAAATCATTCATTTATAGAGACAGAGACAGACACAAAAAAATCGGATACCGGATCGATTGCTATTGACAGTTGCTGAACATGCGTTTTCAGCTATGTGTTGCTGCGTTTGCTGCATTTAAAAATTAAATATTTTTAATGAATTACGTGTGTATGTAAATTCTACATATCATATACAGGGCTACACGAAAGAAATTGCACACATTACTGGATATGGACAGCATTTGCTAAAAATGAATTTTTACGTTGTTATGTATTTTTTTTAATTGTTTGATTATGTATCTGAATTATGTGTCTCAATGTCTGAAAAAATGAAGTTTCTTAAGGATATTGTGTAAGTGTTGACAATACTTTTATAATCTATGCCTAATGCATGGTGTTTCGTTCTTATTATATTTTAACCATTTCATGGGCGGTGATTGATTTTGGAATTTTTGGATTTTTTTTAAATCCATAAATGCCCCATTGGTATCATAATTTTGGAATGAAAGTTTTTCTTTTATTAATTCCTTATTTAATAGTTTTATTATTTCCTCATTTAATCCTTTTATTGATTTTTTTATTTTCCTTAATTATTTCTTATTTCATTCTGGTGTTGTTGAATCATTTCATCATTTTACGTTGTCCCTGAGAGGGTTAAAACTGAATTTATCTTGATATGTTTATAGAAATTTTTATCTTTCTAGGTTTAATCTTTTAGTTTATAAAAATATTTTTTAATTCAAAGGAACGTAATTATATCCTTTGAAAATCTGTTTTAGAATATATTCGAAACTCGTCCTAATAATATACAGGGTGTCCATAATTAAACGACCCTACTTTAAAGTTGTCTACAGACGAAAGTATTGGTCAGAAAGTTGTGAAATTTTGGGAAGGACATAATGAAGAAATGGGAATTTGTTTAAGCGAAAAAAAATTAGTTCAAAATTTCACCGCCAGAGGGCGTTTTTTTAATGACTTACACATTTAGCGTACAATTACGATAGGTTACAAATTTTATTACAACAAAACATGTTGAACAAAACTTTCTTCGCGACATGTTTTTAGCATTTCCTAGAATATACTGCGGTCAGCTGTGGAACATGCTATCTTACAATTCTAGAGGGTAGCTAAAAATGATGGCCGTCGTCATATGGAACATGTTTTGTTGCAATAAAATATGTAAACTATCGTAAATGTATGCTAAATGTGTAATTTATTTTTTTAAAAACGCCCTCTGGAGGCGAAATTTTGAACTCGTTTTTTTCCGCTTAAGCAAATTTCCATTCCTTGATTATATCCTTCACAAAATGTCACAACTTTATGACCAATACTTTCGTATGTAAACAACTTTAAAATAGGGTCGTTTAATTATGGACACCCTGTATTTAAATATCTTTAAAATACTTCAAATTTCGTATATTTGCTTTTAATGCATTTATTTTGATAACACAAACAAACCTTTCTATTTGGAAATTGTACAACTGTATGTCAGTATTACATTTAATGTAATGAAAGGAGTTCATTAATCATCCACGTATGGCTCTGGAGATTTCCGCTGGTTATCAGTTCGTTTGCAGCTGCGGTTCCGAAGAAATTGCGAGCAAAGGTACCCAGTGGACCTGGTAGACCTGGCAACAGGTAATGTCTCACCTTGACAGTCGACTTTGCCAGGTCCACTGTTGCTAAAAGCGGGAGAGCGAGACAAAAAGCGTTAGAGCCGCTTCTAAATCGTGACATTAAAAATGCAATAAATACTACCAAAAACCGGACCTGTCTATAACGGAATTCTGTCTTAAAACTTAATCTTTAAAACATGTTATGTTCGTTAAAACATGTTCAACAGAACTCCTAGGAGATGGAAAATATTCCGTTTTAAACAGGATTTCGTCTTAGTAAGTATATTTGTACGATATTCCTTTCGACGGGAACATAAAAATTCTCCAATGGACTGAAACCGTTTTCACAGGTTTTCTGTATTAAGATCTACTCTATGCAAAGTAACGAATAGTAGGAAAAGAAATTAGATAATTTGTGCATTATGCAAAATCTGGACTTTTGGCGTCCCGAGCAATGATTCCGCGGGACAGCTCTTGGAAACGTTGAAATTTGGAACACCGGTCAACAGTAGTCACATGGATATTTTTCATTATTCTGTCCATTAATATTTTAAAATAATAAACTCCACGGTTGATTGCTTCAAGAAATTTACTCAAAAATATAGAACAATAGAATATTTAGAACGAAATATTTCAGTTTTGAAATAGATTTATAGAGAAACAAATACCCGGTATTTGAGAACTAGAAAGTATCAAAACCGATCTGTACACGAAGGACCAACATCACACTAAAGAGCCGAACAATGTAGGATAATTTAACCGAGGTTAAACACGCTTTAAACCAGATTTAAAAAACAAAAGAAATGCAATCAAATAATTGCTGCGTGAACTGCTGCCGAACACTTGATGTCGGTTAACCCTTTCAGGGGCAAGCAATTTTGTTCCTGTAACGTCGAACTCACACCGGTATTTACAAAAGAATTTAATTCAAAATAAAGAAAAGCAGTTTTTTCATCTTTTCCTGTCAAAATTAAAAAAGTAAAATTTAATTTAAAGTTTCTGGTTCGAATCGGATTAAAATTAGGTGGTATATAATATATACCACCGTCAACCCTCAAAGGGTTAAGGGAAGAGTGCCCTTAACACTCTAATAGTCCGTAATGCGTGGATTAATTTGACCCAGTTTGACAATGTTTCGAACGATAAAAATTATTTGACCAATCTTTAGTTAATTTCAGATTTCTACATGGAATATATTTAATTTCGCTTCTTAAAAAATTTCTGGTGTGAAACGTATTAAACCCGGGTTAAAATAACACACTTATTACGGAAGATTAGTGAGAGCTTGGCACCTCTGGTTAACGGGTTTCCGAGTTGCAAACAGCTAAATGCCCAGTCTATTGTGAGTAGAGTGTCTTGTATTAAATTGAGCCATTGGGAAAAGTTAAGATATAGTATTAACTACAAGACAAAAAGAACAATTACAATAAAAAGTACAGATTTAAAATTAAGAAAAGAGATGATAATAAATTTGGAATAATAAAGTAAATTGGAAGAGATTAAGTATAAAGTCTAATGATTAAGGATAGTGTCGAACATGAACCTATATATGTATTATTTTTTCATTTATATATTATGGTTAGAAACGTCTTTAACCTGGATGAAATTAACTCGCATTTTACGGAAGTTTAGTCGAAAGTTGGCAGGTATGACGAAGGGTTAAAATAAAAGAAACAGTGAAAGATCAAAAGCAGCATAGATTTAGAATTTAAGAATATGAGAAAATTCATATACAACGAGTTTCTTTCTCTAATCTCTTTCTTTCGTAAGAGGAGATGTAACATGAAAATATCACCTTTTTCATTCTTGTTATAGATATTTAACTAATTGCATTTTATAGATAAAAAATATAAAATGCTTTTGGATTTCTAAATCTGTTGATTTACACTTCGATTACGCGTCAGGACGGGCAACAATGGCAATTTTCGATCGTATCGCAATTTAGATTTTGTCGTTCTCGCTGATATATTTTGAAACGTTGAAAATATCCTACTATAAGTGAATGACAAAGATTACTTTTAAAAAGTGGTGGGAATAAAATAAAAAATAGTCCACTGGAGCGCACAATTCCGAAGCCGTAATCAAAGTGATAACACTAGATTATTTTTTAACACAATTATTTCAAATTGGTAAAGTAATCAAGTTGTAAATTTCCAACTGGACGAAAAATGTCCGGGCCAGGATCCCAGGTTCGAATCCTGGCACGGACATTTTTCGTCCAGTTGGAAATTTACAACTTGATAACACTACCTCAAATAGCCTTTTCCAGATGAAAAAAAGTTATTTTTTTAAAAAGATATATTTCAGAAAAGTTTATGAACCACATTAGGGAAAAAGAAACTTTCATTTTTCATTCATGAAATTTGTGTTTCAGAAGACAATTTACAGAGTTGTGTGACTAAATAAGGCAAATATTATTATTGGGAAATTGGTGCAACAAAAACGTGGTATAATTGGCAATCATGAATCTTAGTTTATCATTGAGTAAAATTATTTTGTGAAATTATAGAATATTAAACTTATCGCATATTAATTATGCAGAAACTAATACCAATAAAATTAAGTCGAAAAATGTAAGGGATATATATTACAACCAATCGTGGTACATTCAGGTATTTCTCCCTGGAATTTGTTCAAGAAATTATGCATCTGTAGTGATGTGTTAGCTACGTTTGATAAACAGGGGAATGTTAGTCACTTCAGATACGTTTGTACGATATTCATTTCGACCGGATAACAAAAATTCTCCAATAGACAAATCCGTTTTCACTGGTTTTCTGTATTAATATCCACTACATGCAAACTAACGAATAGTATAAAAAAATTTTTAGAAGAATGTGTGCAGAAAATCACACCAACGCCTGTGACATCTGTTCCCAATATTTTGTCTGACTGCAGTTTTCCTTTTCTTTCTAAACTTTTACTGTAACATCACTTTTTCTGTAATCTCCTCTGCGTCGAATTCCGACGGGTATAGTTGTTATATATATTTATATTTCTGTTTAACCCTTTTATTACGGATTAGGACATATGCGTCTCAGTGGACTATTTTTTAATTTATTCGTACCACATTTTGAAAACTAATATCTGCCATACACTTATACCAGGATATTTTCAAAAGAAATCTACGGCAAAGAAAATAAATTGTAAATTGTGGTGCGTCAGAATATAAAAATTGTCGCCAGTCCTCGCCGGTAATCAAAGGGTTTCTCTGACCAGAATGGTTTGAAATAACAATACAGACACACACACACATATATATATGTATATATATATATAATTAGTAAGATTATTAGAATGGTTACACCTTTATAACTTTAATGGTAAAACCTTTTCGTACACTTCGTCCGATAGAGAAATTATTTACATTATAGTCGTACGAGCCGTAAACGTTGAATAGTGCGCACTTGCAATATCTGCGGAGGCAAAACTCTAACCCCCCCCCCAACTCCCATTGTCACCTGTAGATGACATTTTTTTAAAAGAGCTGTAGGCTTAAATTTTAACTGAAGCTGTATCGTCGCGCTTTTATTGGCATTTAGAAGATATGTGTAATCATAGAATAAATCCCCTTATCTCTCGGATATTGTGATTTAATACTATAACCTTCCAAAATTTTTTACTTACTCCAAACAAGCAAAGATTTAATTTGGTCTGACTTTTTGGGATAAAAATGTCAAAAAAGCAGAAAGTCTCATATTTATTTCACCTGAATGTTAAAGTTAAATAAATGTTGAATTCAAATTTGTAGAATTACGAATGTTTGATTATTTTTTGTTGCCATGATGCGATCATGAATTTGTGCATCATCCATAGCTGAAATGTACTTTTGAAAATGTGTTTTCTATTACTCTTTTTAGTGAAAAAATACGATAAACACTATGAGTTAGAAAAAATATATTTATTTACTTATGGGCGTTGCAGGGTTAAACTCAATAATATCGAAACACATATTTCAGCGGTTTTGGCATGATAACTTTCCAGGAACGTGATAACGAATTTACGTGTTTTTTTTCTTTTTCCTTCTTTCTTTCTTTTGTTTTTTTTTTAAATTAATTCTCTGCAAACGATACTTTTAAATTAAAAAACAATATGATTAGTTTTACGAATTTAGAATTGTTTTATTATATATATATTTTTTTTTAATTACATTTTTTTGTTGTTGCTTTATGAATTTAGAATTTTTGTATTATAGTTTTTTTAATTATATTTTTTTGTTGTTTCGCAATGATAACTTCCCGGGAATGTGATGACGAATTAACGTGTTTCTTTTTTTTAAATTAAAAAAAAATAAAATCTCTGCAAACTATACTATTAAGTTATGAAAAAAAATATGATTAGTTTTACGAATTTAGAATTTTTTTATTATATATATATATTTTTAATTATTTTTTTGTTGTTGTTGCTTTACGTATAATTGAGACACAACCTAATAACCAGTATAAAGAAGAAATGACGACTTAAAAATGTAAAACATGTACTTCAAAATCGTGGTAAAACTAGTTTAGCAAGTTTAAATCTGTCGTGCAGTATTGAATTTATTGTTATCGTTTTTTACAATTTAACAATTTAACAACATCATTTCTATAAAACATACATAAATAAATGCAAAAAGAAGCAAAATACTAAATTAATACCACGATCAAATTTCAGTCAATTTTCGTCATTTCAAATCTTTGTGGTTTTCGTAACATTCACTAACAATTAAAAAGATACCTGAGCTTGATTTTTATAAATTAGAATATTTTCTTTGTAAGATACATTTTTCCGGTAGGTATAATTATGAATCATATTCCAACGATCATATTGCATTTCATACTGTAAGGCAATTCCTTTAAAACCAGGATGCATATTTTTTCTCTTAAAGAAAAAAAAATATTTGAAGATATGAGTTTATTTTAATGTGTTTCTCCACACTCTTGTAAAGATCACACAAACACAGGAATTAAATTATAAATAATGCAATTTTAGGATACTAAATCTCATATTAAAGTAAATTGCATAATATAAAAGGTGAATTTTAACATACAACCTTTCATATTATGCAAATTGGCAATTTTGCTATTTCTTAAAATATTTATAACTTGGCTGATTTTTTGTTGTGGCACACCTTAGCTCATGGCACATCACCGTAACGTGATATACCAGTTGAGACCCACTAGATTACAGTGTTGGAAATATTAATAAAACAAATCAGCATACTGTTCGTTCATTTCTTCCCATTCGTGTGCGAAAGATCCGTTTCTAAATTGATGGTGCTCTAGAAATACTCAATCAAATTATTTTCCGTATCTCCGATAATTTTCGATATCGGCTCGATAGCACTTAATTTTACCGATAGTAAACGCTGCAAGTAATATCTTCCTAGAGCGTCTTACAGCCCTCTGATTTAGGATTGACAGTTCTGTCTTTTTTTTTATTCAGGAAGTCCAAATTGAAACTGTAAATTCCTAAGTTAGAATTTATACTTTATAGAATTACAAAATGTCCGTCATTAAATAATGAAAAGTACCTAATCAGAATTTCTGGTAGGAATTCGCAATTTCGTAATGAAAAAGAAAGACAAAATGGCATCCCGTCTCTGATTATTAATCCTACGTGCTGCACAAAATTTGGAACAATCGTAGGCGGATTATTTCCAGCTTTTGTACAGTCTCTCGCATTTGAATACCTGTATTATATAAAAGTATTCTTCGTATTATTGAATCTCAGAAAAATAAAGACGATAACACGTTTTTTAACTTCAATTCAAAGGACCGTACAAACGCTGAAAAAAATCCACCTACGACTTCAGCCATATGTATTTCAGCGCGTAGGTCTAGCATTTGGAGGACTGTGAGCGAATAGTCACTTTACTATACCTGGGTGAATTTTTTATCACTAGCGATATAGGTGTTCAAGATTTAATGGCGTTTCCTAAGCTAAAATATTTAATTTCCATAGAGGATTTTAAAACTTGTCGTGAATTTAAGCACGTTTCCGAATATACCCTCGAATAAGAACTCCATGTGGAAATTCGAGAAAAGTATTAGGTCCGTCGATTTGTGTACCAGTATTTTGTTCTATTTTATGATTAAAGAAAAAGAAATACTGGTATTTAATTGGAGAGACATGCTCTTTTTCACAAATTTTGGAGTCTACTTATACGCGAGTATATACAATAAATCTGTACGCGAAACTTTGATGAATTTAAACAGCAATTTTAACAGGGAGTGTACAGTTCAAACAAAAATTTCGAATAGAATTTTCTGCCTTTTTAATCGTAGACAAATTATGCAAATTTTACGATATAAAAAGGCATTTACAATCTCTGGTATTAAAATAGAAAATAGAAAATTTTAACCTGAAATAGTGGAGCCATACTTATTGGAAAGTCTAATGAATGTAAACACCTTCCATCCACTTTAATAGAAAAAATGCATTAAAACTCGTCTCTCTCATAAAAAAATATATAAAAAATAGTAAAAAACTTATTCTTGTTTATATAATCGTCGTGTCAATGCAAGCATATTATATAATCCAGATTATGTGCACGTCTAGTTTATTGAGCTGTACTTAGTATATCATTTGCAGATATTTTAGACTGACAGCAAGTGATGGGTTGTATTTATTTTATCCTCGAGATAAAACTTAACAGATAAATTTTATTTTGTAAATGTTACATAATGTCAACATCAAAGAAAAGACGTTACATGGATGTAAAAAAAATTAATTAAAATATGTCTAAAAAATATAGCACTATACAATAATGGAAAATTTTAAATCTATAAAAAAAAAATCGATAAACATTTTACTTTTTAAATTAAAAAGCACGAAAAATCAGAAATTTGAGGTATAATTTTAAACTAATTTAAATTAGAAATACTGTTTCTTGTCTATTTATTAACATAAAAATTTAATTTATGCGCTATTTAGTGTACGTATGAGCGATAAAAGCGCAAACGGTCATGTCGTTGCATCCATCGCTATGAAATCAGCGTTATGAATATGTATGAATACAGTTATGAATTACCGCCTTGGTAAACTTACACCGGTAAATTTGACTAGAATTTTCTTTTTATTTAACTGCCTTATTCATGCAAAACTTCTGTAAAAATTAAGTCACAAATATCTAATCCTTTTTACTGGTGGAAGTTTACCCCGGTAGAATTCAGGTCCTGCTGAACATCTATTTGCGTTTTAACTCTCATAAACATAGATATATTGCCATGTAATTTTTATAATATATTCAGGTTCACTATAGAATGTCCGCTATTTAATATCAAGTGCGTAGCCATTGTAGCCAGTTCGGTACTTTTTAAAAAAAATGAGATTTCTCGATTGCCGCCGCTTTTTTAAAATTGTGGTATTCGCCTTATTTAGTGAAGGATTACATAAAGCGAAAACAAGGCCGATTAAATTATTTCTAAAAAGTTGTGGCAATCAAGGAATATGAATTACTAAAAGTAGTGTATTGCCAACATTTTCCTTAGTATTTATATTTCGTTTATAGGGACACAAAAAAAAATTCCGCTATAGTATAGTTTGCGGTGTAATTTAATAATTTTACGATACTTCGGACATTATTAAATTGAAATGAAAAAATGAAACTTCAAAAAGGGCATAGAATTAAAAATAAAGATCTGAGAAAATTCATAGATTTTTTTTTTAATCTCTTGCATTTGGAAAATACGGTGTAAGAAGAAAGGATTACTTTATTTCTATTCTTGTTAGAATTTCGTAATTGATTACATTTTATGCATTAAAAATATGCAATACTTTTAAATGCATGGAAATACTGCTAAAACCTTGGAATACGGGATAGATTCATTGCAGCCCGTACGCTACTTTTTTTTCAGATTGCTTGATATTTACCCCTTTTTAATAAAAAAATATTAGCTTTATTTAATGACAAAGTCAAATAAGGTCCGCACAATTTGAAAAAAACGGCAACAATCAAGTAATCTGAATTAGAACAAAAAGTTTAGCAGACTAACAAGACCGGCCTGATTTGGCGACTATTTTTATATTCAATCGTACCACAATTCAAGGAAATTCTGTTTTCTAATAGATTTTTATTGAAATTATCCTATTGTGACCGATATTTTTTTTCAAACACTGGTGCGATTTGAATAAAAAATAGCCTACCGGGTAGGAGACGTCGCAAGTGGTAATCAAAGTGAAAATTTAAATGCCAATGAGCGGTGGCACTAGCTCAAGTGGCGATTCTCAGATGAAAAAAAGTATATCTCAGAAACTTTTGTAAGAAAGGGAAAAAACTAGCTTTCGTTTTTCATTCATAAAATTTGCATTACAGAAGGTAATTTGGTGAAATGTGTGAATACATAAGGTAAATATTACTATCTAGAAATAGTTGTAATAAAAAGGCGGTATATTTAGCAACCATGAAACTTAGTTTATCATTGGGTAAAATTATATTTTAAAATATTATAATATCAAATTTAGCTTAAAAGTTCAGAAACTCATACCAGTAAAAGTATGCCTACCAAATTATTTTCAACCTAGTTTGTTGAATACGACTTCAATTCATGACGTTATGCATCTGTGTATTATGCGACTTTCTGTGTAGTGATGTGTAAAATCTGTTCGAAAAGTAGATATCTGTTACATTAAGGTTTTCATAAGCGCGCACACACAAACAACTATGTAAGATCTATTATATCACTGTATTTTGTGAGCACGGACACATATTCTATTTTTCTGTCTTTTTTTCATGATAAAACTTCTGAAAAACAGTTCCATCTCCGAAGACGTTCAATAGGCAGATTTGTTTAGCCCTTTCAGGAGCAAAGTACGTCTGCTGTGTAGATATCCGTTTGAAAAGTAGATATCTATTATATTAATGTCTTTCATAGCCCCCCCCCCCCCACACACACATTTTCTGTCTTTTTTTCATGATTACAATGCTAGGAATTACGTAAAGCTTTTGAAAAATAGTTCAATCTCTGAAGACTTTCAATAGATAAATTTGTTTAACCCTTTAACGGATAAAGCACTTCAATTGCTAAAATGTTGAAATTAAATAACTGACACCGGAAATTACGGTCAAAATTATTTGTATATAAGAAAAAAAGCGATATTTCACGTATATAATAAATGGAAAACATTTCTATTAAAATTCTGATGTCACTGTTGAATTTCGTAATCTTTCAGGAGCAAAATAAGTCTGCTGCAATAATATTGTAATAATTGAGTTACATCAGAAAATATGAACAAATATATTTTAAAATAATTAAAAGTTTGTCTTCACGTATATTATAACAGGGTTCGTACGCTTTTACCACATTTTTTTGATATAATTTTTCTATTTCATATTTAAATAGCAGCAATTGTAGACGTCTTGTTTTTAAGCAAGATTTGTAAAACATTTCTGTATTTTAATAAGGGGAAAAATTCTTTTAAAAAATTGTGGTCACAGCTTTCAAACCCTGAATAACAGCAAAAATTTATTAAAAAATTCTGTGTGACCCGCTGGAAAAGTATATATCTATTATATTAAGGTCTTTCATAGGCAAAACACACACACACACACTTTTTCTGTCTTTTTTATTCATGATTGCAATGCTAGGAATTCGGTAAAATTTCTCATAAATAGTTCCATCTCCGAAGGATTTCAATAGATAGATTTGATTAACCGTTTCAAGAGCAAAGTACGTCTGCTGCTATAATGTTGTAATAATTGAGTTACACCAGAATTTATGAACAAAGTTATTTCAAAATAATTAAAAGTTTGTCTTCACGTATATTATAACAGGGTGCGTACGCTTTTACCACAATTTTTTTAATATAATTTTTATATTTCATATTTAATTAGCAGCAATTGTTGACGCTTCGCTTATAAGCAGGATTTGTAAAAATTTTCTGCATTTCAATAAAGCGAAAAATTCTTTTAAAAATTTTTGGTAAAAACATACAAACCCTGTATAACAGCAAAATTTTATTAAAAAAATCTGGGTGCCACGTCTCAGTTTGGAATTACAATTGAGTGTTCGTGCTGAACACCGACCTTGAAAATCTTAAGATGTTGGTATTTCGGTTTAACCTTTTCAGTGACAAGCAACTGTATTTCAGTAATGATGAATTCACACCAGAATTTTCGAAAATTTTTATTTGAAAATAATGAAATGCAATTTTGCGGGGGGGGGGGGGGTTCCAAGAAAATTATAAAAGTAAAATTTGTTCAAATATTTTGGTATACAGCTTGATTAAAAATCAGTGGTATATAAATATACCTCTTTCCTTCAAGGGGTATGTATTCATCTTTTAAAAATAAAATAACTTTAACCCGTTCGAGACAAAAAATTATATTGTAGGAAAGTCAAAAGAACAATTTCATTCGAAAATACGCAAACGCAACAACATAAAAATGCCTTTCATGAAAATTATAAAAGCAAAATCCCGTTAGAAAATTCTAGTACAGATTTAATAATAATTAGGTAAAGACAACATATTCCCCTTCAATGTGTTAAATGCATTCATTAGAACAAATATTATTTCACAGTTACAACAGCGTTAGAATTAGGTCATTCGGGTTGTGAAGAGATGTTTATTTTTGAGTACCACGATTAATACAAGAGTTTTGCGATTAAATACTACCTTTTTTACTTTTGTTATAATTGTTGATTTGAATACATGTTAGGTATTAAAATAATGCAATGCTTTTGAATGCATGGAAATTTTGATTAACCCCTCAATTACGGGCGAGAATAAGCAACTGGTTCTATTTTCAATCGTACCGGAATTAATTTTCCTTTGGTATATTTATATTGAAAAGTTGAATTTTTCTAGTACAAGTGTAAGACAAAGATTACTTTTTAAAAAAGTGTTGCGAATAGAATAAAAAATAGCCTACAGCAGCGTGCACGGCCTAAGTCGTTTTCAAAGGTCACTGCCGCATACGGCGATCATCAGATGAAAAAAAAGAATTATAAAAAAAATATATTTCAGAAACGTTCATAAACCACAATGTAAAAATACAAATATTTTTCATTCATGAAATTTGTATTTAGAAGAGAATTTACGGAATTGTGTTGATAAATATTGCGTTCGGAAATAGTGGCAACATAGAGGCGGGATTTGTTGGCAATCATGAATCCTTGTTTATCATTGAGTAAAATTATATTTTTACACACTGTTGCCAGTAGTCTACGTTTTTTATTCAGTTACCTTTATTGGCACCAGTTTTTTTGAAAAAGTAAAATGATCCCTTTTTAATGACAGATTAAACCAAGCGAAGACAAGGCGAATTATACTCTTTCAAAAAGTGGTGACAACCAAGCAGTCTCAATAATAAAATGTAGCCCACTGGTAACACTGTATTGAACAATTTGAATATTAACACGTTGACGGACACTTGCGCCTATAGCCGTCAAAGCGAAGTTCACTATGTGACATGACGATAATAGCCGTCCAAAACGAAACGGTCGTTTTTAGACACTACGGCTATAGCAGCACAAATCTGGAGGCACGGCAGTGCCTACGCCAAGTCTTGAGAGGACAGCCGTAAGCATACTTTTCTGGAAGCAACTCAGGGCACTTTTGACCCCCCCATATCTCCGCGCTGGAGTATCCCAAAAATTTTAAACTTCAATTATAGAGAGTATTTGGCCCACAGGACCAAAATTTAAAATTACAACTTTCTGTCTTTTCTAGTTCAGGCGATATATGAACTCAAACATTCGATTTTTTGTCACTTCTTACTCACTCGTTCACGCGTCATCAAAAAGATTGGGTAGATCCCGTAGCCCCAGAAACTTGACATTTGGAAAAAAGGTAGTGTTTAGGATACAAAGAAAGGAAAAATTATAAAATCCAGAAAATTCGAAAAAAAAACATTCGAAAATTCAACAAATTCCATCAAAATTGAAAATTGAAAATAATACGATCTTGTAGTCTTGGAAACTTAAGATTTAGTGTGAAGGTAGTGTTTAACATCCAGAAAAAGAAAACATCAAAAACACCAAAAAAATCGAAAGCAAAATTGAAAAAATCGAAGAAATTGAAAAAAACCGAAAATTTGAAGACAATCCGATTTTGTTGCGCTAGAAAATTCAAATTAGTGATAAAGGTAGTATTTAGGATACAGAAAAAGAAAAATTAAAAAAATCCAGAAAATTCGAAAAAAAAATAAAAAAATTCGAAAAAAATTGAAAAAATGAAAATAATTTGATACGATAACGCTCGTATTTATAAATTAATTTGGATGAAACTAATTGTGTGTATTAAGCTCACCAATGCCTCGACCGAGTTCGTTGGCCAGCTTGGTCCGCCATCTTGTTTCAAGATGGCGGCCACGGAAAATTTTAAAACTAAAATAAATATACAAAAAAGTTAAAAAATCAAGTTTATTTTTTAATTAGGTGTTAGGACTTGATACAAGGATTCCAGAGCATTTTTTGTTTTACCTCTATCTTAAAAATTGGCTGAGATAGAGCAGTTTAAAATTCTAGGGTGGCTGACATTTTGAAACAAAACAGCACATTACAAAAAAACAACGATAAATTTATGGTCAATAATGGTCAAGCAGGTGCAATCCCGAATGAATACTCCGTGTCATTATAACTGTAACTTTGACTTCGAAATTTTGATACGTTGCATTTTCTATTTGTTGATATTTTTGAACTATGATTTACGCTAAGTGAAATGTTGTTGTTGAAGAGGGATTTTCCATGTAAATCCGAAACGTCCAATTTTAATATGTTTTTAATGTTTTATGAAAGTGTATTGTAATGTCTGTAATTTTAATGATTTTAATATAAATTTATAAGTTTTAGTGAACGCGATTTCTCGCAAATTATTTTTTTTCATTGTTGTAATCATTTTCCCAATCATACGCATAAAACTATATATTCATATCCATTAGCGCCAAATTCTCGCCAAACTTGGCGACAATTGGCGAAATCTCGCCAAATTTGGCGACAAAAATAAGTCTTCATAAATGAAGCCAACTTGGCTATAGCTCAATAATTTGGCGAATTTCTTATTCAAATTCAGTGTAAACGAATCTTTTGTAAACGGTTTATTTGCATTTTAACTTGCTGTTTTCGAGTAAGATTAGCTAAAATTTTAAAACGAAGATATAGGAAAGCTACCTTTTCCTGCCGGTACAGGCCGGAGGACTTTTTTATGAGTTGTCGGATTCAATCTATGTTTTGCATTAAATAAAGTAAAACATTGAAAAACAAATCCCACAGGATGGGGATAGTTTGTTTTAGATAGATTTTAAGATAATTGTCCTATTAGCTAGTACACCTTCCGTTATTGTTTTGTGTTATTTTCCCCGGATTATGCTTTTCTTTTCTTTTGTTTACGAATTTTGTAATACAAAAGTTCCGCTATAGACTGGCTACGTTATAGGCCTTTTTTTATAGACAGGTTCATTTTCTTTCACAGGCTTTACTCTATTTAATTTATATATGAAATATTTGTTGTTAAAAGATGTTGGTCGCACAAAAATTTTCACATCTCTCCCTCCCTCCCGACATTACTGGTTGGTTATGGCTTGATAGTCCTTTCTAAATAAAATCATGGTGATTCTAAGATTCTCTTGATTTATCTCTAAATTGAACATAAACGATCTTAAGAAAACGGATCAATGAATTACTATATTGGCATGAGGAAATTTAGTTGCAGAAAAATGGAGCATATAGATAACATTAAGTCTAATAGGAAAACCACAGCCTTGGCAAGACTGTATTAACAAGAAACCATCCAAATACATTTTTATGAAAGTAATATAATTTTCCCCTCGAATCTATACAAACCATGTATTATAAGAAAAACCAGTACTTCTCTATTATCCCGTCGACCACTTTTCATAACAAAAAACATCGCCAAACTGTAAGATTAAACGCCAAAAATGCAGTCCCATTTACTTGATGTCAGAAGCATTACACGTGTTTGTTATTTCATCAAGTGCTTTTTAATTCGACATTTGCGTGTATTTTTCATTATGTTTTACTGATTTATTAGTTATTTCCTTAATTAAAATAACAATTGTGTCCTTAAATTCTTACATTATATTTATTTATTTATTTTGATACTATAATGGCAAAGTTCTCCCGTTTATTTGGCGTTACAGTTTGGCGATAGCTTTTTGTTATGAAAAGTGGTCGACGGGATAATAGAGAAGTACCGAAAAACCATAGAGTTTGTAACACGTAAAAATACAATGTGTAAACGATAAACATAATTTAATTTATGAAAATTGTGGCTCGATGTACTCCATGGTTACAAATCTATATAATAAAACCGTAAGTCATGTGACTGTCATCAACAGTTCCGGAATGTCCGTTTCACTTTTTCATATGCCAGGCGGCCATTTTTATTAAAAATTATTTTTTTTAATAAAACTTCATAAATGTGACATTTTTAGAAAGATCGTTCAAAATAAATTAATATTTGAGAGATGACTTACGTTCAATTATATATATATTCTCCAATAACTTAAGTTGAAATTAGCTTCGCAGTTCAAATTCTCTATCCATGAAAGTAAACAAAAAAAAAAAAAAAAGATTCATTCGTCGTGAAGGTTTAAAATATTAAACCATTAAACCATGGAGATAATCGTTCGTAAAGTTAGTTTTCCATGAAAGATTTTTTGGAGCGCTGCCTGGTGTCAAAAAAATAATTCGTACCAGTGACACAATCAAAGTTTACCATAATTATGTGCTATACAACTCAACTTCATTCTTTATCTTTTCTTGATGTAAGCTGAATGTAAACAAATACAACTCATGTAATGATATTTAATGAATCAAATTTCGAAACAAATTGTCAGTTAATTTGGTATTTATGTATTATACGTGAAAGGAAGAGAGACCACCGAAAATGATTGTTAATCACCAATCATATTTACCATTATTAATGACCAATCGCTTTCAAAACAGTAATTTAATATACATTTACAAAATACATAACATCATTAAGTACTTTTGTGTTATTTGGGCGCAAATCTCGCCAATAGAATTTTTTAAATCGCCAATACCAGCTTTTATTTTTCGCGTGCGCAAATTAGAAACGATACTTTTATTTTGAAATCAAATGTTCTGATGGAACAGCTGTCGTAGACGCACCGGGGCACTATATTAACTATAGAGTTGCAATATGGAGAGAAAAAACGGGTTGCTGTAATTAGAATTATAGGCGGTAATGTTGGTGTGACATATTTACGTGATTATCAAAACTGGCTTCCAAAAGTTCAATGTTTCACCAAACCATACTCGAAAATTACGTGTTATAATATGCACTCCGATTATGTCACATTATTCAAGACGTTTTAAATGAGAATAATGATAGATTTTCTTCTTGATTCTCCCGTAATCAAGTCTACAGCCAAAGTTAGCGAGAAACAAACAAACAAAAAAATATTGGCAACAATATGGTTCAGTGTAAATGGTGGATATCATTAAAGACTTTCACAAAATAGACTTCATTGCACCAAATCGTATTAACTAAAATACGCCATTTGGCAATGGATCCAATTACGGAAAACTACTTAATATGTTTAAGAATCTCCTCATTAGCAAGCATATTGCAACTGATAAGCAAACGGATATGAAGCATAAATGCTTAAGTTGGTTAAGCGGTTTTTGTCAAGAAAGATGAAATACATAACAACAAAAAATATGCGAAATGCTACCATGATCGAAAAAGTTTTTGATTTGTCTATTAGAATCTTCCGGTTTGGCGAAGGATTACGGAAAAAAAAATATGAATAAAAGTAACGTGTTACAGTGTTTAACATACATTTAAGGGAGACCAAACTGGTCGCCAGTGGCGGCTAGTATGGAAATAAACATCCAAGTACAAATAAAAAATAACGTGCGTAGTTTTAATCAGTATGTGAAAAATTAAATGATATCGTTTCAAATAATAACTTCATTAGACCGTGCAATTATATAATCTGGAGGCACGGCAGTGCCTCCGCCAAGTCGAGAGAGGACATCCGTAAGCATACTTTACTGGAAGCAACTCAGGGCACTTTTGACCCCCCCCCCCCATATCTCCGCGCTGGAGTATTCAAAAAATTTGAAACTTCGTTTTTCTAGAGTATTTGGCACACAGGACCAAAATTTAAAATTACAACTTTCTGTCTTTTCTAGTTCAGACGATATATGAACTCAAACATTCGATTTTTTGTCCCTCACTCACTCGTTCACGCGTCATCAAAAAGATTAGGTAGATCCCGTAGTCCTAGAAACTTGACATTTGGAAAAACGGTAATGTTTAGGATACAAAGAAAGGAAAAATTATAAAATACGGAAAATTCGAAAAAAAAAACATTCGAAAATTCAGCAAATTCCATCAAAATTGAAAATTGAAAATAATACGATCTTGTAGTCTTAGAAACTTAAGATTCGGTGTGAAGGTAGTGTTTAGTATCCAGAAAAAGAAAACATCAAAAACACCAAAAAAATCGAAAGCAAAATTGAAAAAATCGAAAAATCGAAAAAAATCGAAAATTTTCAAATAATCCGATTTTGTTGCGCTAGAAACTTGGAACTCGGAATAAAGGAAGTATTTAGGATGCAAAATAAGGAAAAATTAAAAATTCCAGAAAATTCGAAAAAAAAATTCAAAAATTCGAAAAATTCGCAAAAAATTAAAATAATTAAAATAATTTGATTGTTTAGCCTTAGAAGCTTAAAATTCGCATTAAAGATAGTGTTTAGGATTCAGAATAAGTTAAAATAAAAAACGCAATAAAATTCGAAAATAAAATCAAAAAATCGAAAAAATCGAAAAATAAGGAAATTTTGAAAATAATTCGATTTTATAGCGCTAGAAACTTGAAATTTGGAATAAAGGTAATATTTAAGATACTAAATAAGGGAAAATTAAAAAATATGGATAATTAAAAAAATACCCATAAATTAGTGCAGACGATATATGAACTCAAAGTTTCGATTTTTTGTCACTCACACACTCACTCCATCTCGCGTCATCAAAAAGAATGGGTAGATCCCGCAGCCACAGAAACTTAAAATTTGGAATAAAGCTAGTGTTTTGGATACAAAGAAAGAAAAAATTATAAAATCCGAAAAAAAAAAAAAACATTCGAAAATTCAAAAAAAAATCGAACAAAATTGAAAATTGAAAATAACACGATCTTGTAGTCTTAAAAACTTAAAATTTGGTTTGAAGGTAGTGTTTAGAATTCAGAAAAATAAAACGTCAAAAACACAAATTTTTTTTATAAATAAAATCGAAAAATCGATAAAAATCGAAAAATTTCAAATAATTCAATTTTGTTGCGCTAGAAACTTGGAATTCGGAATAAAGGTAGTATTTAGGATGCAAAATAAGGAAAAATTAAGAAATCCAGAAAATTCGAAAAAAAAAAATCAAAAATTCGAAAAAATTAAAAAAAAAAATTTAGAATAATTTGATCTTTTAGCCTTAGAAACTTAAAATTCGCGGTAAAGATAGTGTTTAGGATTCAGAATAAGTTAAAATAAAAACGCAATAAAATTGGAAAATAAAATAAAAAAATTGAAAAATAAGGAAATTTTGAAAATAATTCGATTTCATATAGCGCTAGAAACTTGAAATTTGGAATAAAGGTAATATTTAAGATACTAAATAAGGAAACATTAAAAAATAAGGATAATTCAAAAAAAAAAATCGAAAATTTAAAAAAATAAAATAAATAAATAAATAATAGAAAGAAAGAAAGAAAAGGAGATAAATTGAAAATAATATGATCTCGTAGTCTTAGAAACTGAAAATTTGCTGTAAAGATAGTGTTTAGGATTCAGAAAAAGAAAAAATTAAAAACACAACAAAAATTGAAAATAAAATCAAAAAATCGAAAAAAAACGAAAATTTTAAAATAATTCGATTTTGTAAAGCTAGAAACTTAAAATTTGGATTAAAGGTAGTATTTAGGATACAAAAAAAGAAATAAATAAAAAATCTGTAAAATTCGAAAAAAAAAAAATTAGAAAAATTGAAAAAAATTCGATTTTGTAGCTTTAGAACTTAAAATTCGGCGAAAACTTATTGTTTAGGATAGAGAAAAAGGAAACATTAAATCACAATAAATTCGAAAATAGAATAAAAAACTCGAAAATAATCGCAAATTTCAAAATAATTCGATTTTGTAGCGCTAGAAACTTGAAATTTGTAATAAAGATACAAAATAAGAAAAAATTAAAAAATCCAGAAAATTATAAAAAAAAAAAATTCGAAAAAATAAAAAATTGAAAATAATTTTATCTTGTAGTTTTAGAAACTTAAAACTTGGTCTAAAGGTAGTATTTACTATTCAATAAAAGGAACAATTAAAATATTCGTTAAATTCGAAAATAAAATCGAAAAATCGAAATATCTTTAAGAAATCGAAAATTCGAAAACAATTTGATTTTGTACTGCTAGAAACATTAGTTTTAAGATAATTGTCCTATTAGCTAGTACAACGCCCCTAATTGTTTTATGTTATTTCTCCCGGATTATGGTTTTCTTTTCTTTCGTTTACGAATTTCGTTATAGAAAAGTTCCGCTATAGACTGGCTACGATATAGGCGATTTCTTTATAGACAGGTTTGTTTTCTTTCACAGGTTGTACTCTATTTACTTCACGTATGAAATATGGATTGTTAAATGATGTTAGCCCCACAAAAATTTTCACAGCTCCCCTACCCCCCCCCCCCCCCGATATTACTGGCTGGTTATGGCTTGATAGTCCTTTCTAAATAAAATCATGGTGACTCTAAGATTCACTTGATTTATCTCTAAATTGAACCTAAATGATCCTAAGAAGACGGATCAAATAATTACTATATTGGCATGACAATCAGGTAACTTAGAATTAAAATCGAAAAATCAATAAATTTATAAAAAGTTGAAAATTTGAAAATAATTCGATTTTATAGTCCTAGAAGCTTGACATTTGGCAGAAAGGCAGGGTTTAGTACACAAAGTAAGGAAAAATTAAAAAATCCGTAAATAATAAAAAAAAGACTAAAAAAAAACGAAAAAAAAAACATTGAAAAAAGGAATATAGTTTGATTTATTGGAAATTTACGGAAATTTTAATTTTGGCTTTCTTTTTATACTAAAAAGTTCTTTTATGTTAAATATCAAGTATCTAGGGCTGCGAGTAATATCTCAGATGGATAGCACCTATCCTGGAAGCAATTGAGAGTACTTTTGACACTCCCCCTCCCATAACTTAGTGCTTGCCTAGGAACCTGAAATCTCTTTTTATCTACAGTACTTTGCAAACGAAACTAAAGCTTCAAATTTTTGATACCTGTAAATAATAGGGACAGAGTGTGGGCTTAGCGAAAATCAGTGGATGATCTCCAAAAAGAACCCAAAATCAAGAAAAGCAGGATTACTTACAAAAAGAAGTGAAATCTCATCAAAAAGTCACCTGTAAAAAAAGCAGCCAAGTCTCGTAACTCATTTACCGTAAAAAGTACTGAGATCGTATAAAGCCAAGTTTAACTATCTTATTAACTCTGAAATTTTCATTCACAAATCACTCCTAGTCTCTACATCTTTAGTTAATTATTATTTTGTGACTTGACAATTACGCAGCACAGGAAAGTTATTACACCTTACTATGTCATGGGATGGGATGGGATAATTTAACTAAAGCAAATTATATACGCACAGGGAAGTTATTACACTTTAATATGTTATAGTATTATTTGATTAAGACTAAATATATACAACACATTCTCGTGCTACGTAATTGCCAAGTCACAAAATAATAATTAACTAAAGATGTAGAGACTAGGAGTGATTTGTGAATGAAAATTTCAGAGTTAATAAGATAGTTAAACTTGCCTTTATACGATCTCAGTACTTTTTACGGTAAATGAGTTACGAGACTTGGCTGCTTTTTTTACAGGTGACTTTTTGATGAGATGTGCATTTACCGGCGCACAAGTAGAAGCCCAGTGTCATGTTTTGGAAACAATTTTTTAGGTTGAAGTTCATTTCCCACCTGTTATACGAGTTGCAGCTTCAGTATACACGTGCAGGGTGGCTAGCGGTCAGGGAAAAATACAGTAAAAAAAATTGGCAATTACCAGTATATTCTTATAAAAAAATTCTCATTGATTATTTGATCGAATAATCAAGATAAATTTTTCTATAAGAATATACTGGTGTTTATCACTTCTTTTGACTGTATTTTTCCCTGATCACTAGCCACCCTGACGTGGTTGAGAAGGTAGTAGTGCAACCTAATTAAAGGTGCTGAATTAATCAAAATTAAGTTTATTTTAGCAGAAAGAGTAAAACTATACTTCTAATATTCTAAAAATTACAAAAACATATAGTGTCAATTTTCGAACTTCACTTGTTCCTACTATCCGTTAATGTGTTAAATTTATCTTAAAATAAATTATCCACAAAATAATACCCTTTAAACCAAGAGAAAATATTTTCAAGTTTTATTATATTTATTACTAGGGGGCCTACCCCCTGCGAGCTACGCACGCCAACCCCCGCTCAGACTTCGAAGCCTCTAAAAACATGACAGCGTGCTTTGTTTTTAAAATATTGGTAAATCTGTAATTGGGTTGCCATGCTTTTAACGTTTTAATGGGGCATCTTTTGATTACCATGGCCTCATACACAGCTGTTGCGACAACTGACGACTGTTTTCGGGATTGATAAGTAAAATCAATTACAACTTGAAAACCAGCTTGTATAAAATGGTTAGGTTTAAATTGTGGCTACCTCTCGGACTTTTATAACAACGATCTGTATTCTATTCTTCCTTTGCGTTTAAGGATGAGAAAAATTCCATCTGCTTGTGAATAACATTAAGAACCACGGTATTGAAAAGTACTGTTATAGACATTTTCAGTAAGAGGTTTTAATTTTGTCTATTTTAGTGCACCATCATGCATATTTTCAAGTTATTTTAAATATGTAAATTATTTATTTTAATTAATATGTATATACGAATTTTCTAATAATTATTTATCATACAAAATTAATTAAATATTTTGTGCATGCATTTATTCGGCATCAATTGATGACATATTTAAACAAATTTGCTATCCGCGATAATTTTACACTTTCTTGTTATGTCA
This sequence comes from Maratus michaelseni, assembly GCA_963931845.1. NCBI lineage: Eukaryota > Metazoa > Arthropoda > Arachnida > Araneae > Salticidae > Maratus > Maratus michaelseni. Next base: position 250,128,580 of record OZ007600.1, on the reverse strand, counting down.
CTTGAATATTGTCCATAAGAAAATCGGGTACTTTTCCAGTATAGGATCCTTTGCTTTTATGTTTGGCGTAATTCGAGCTTCGAAAAGGGATAGATTCGTTAATATACATAGATTTGTTGCCAAAAGTTATGAAAACAAACCCAATGAGCTTTTGTTGCTTTTCTATTATAGGGGTCTTGACGCTTTTTTAAAAAGTTTGGTGCAATTCGGGCATCAGAAAGTGAGATTTGGTGCCAAATGACATAAACAGCCATGGAAACAAATTCGAATTTTTTTTTGTTTATATGCGTATTTTAATTATACGTATATTATTATTGTTTTTTCTATACAAATTACTTCTGATTATATATAAAATAGGATAAATGACATTTTACGCTAAACAAATTGTATAAATATTTTTTTGCTCCTTTCTTTTGCGTTTACATAAATGACGTCATTTGGACGAATTAATTCAAAATATTTTAGTTTATAAATTAAATTAAATGCTGACAGACGATTGAATCCTGACGATAGAAATGTGATTTTTTTTTTCAAATTTTCATGAAAAACATAATTTAATCACAATCTTGTCTTCATTATATCGATTAAAATAAAAGATAAATTCAATTTCAATTTGAAAATGACAAATAAAAATAAATCAATAATCCCTATCGGGATCCTTTTCAATTTTTTTTCGTTTTTTGTCACAAAAAAACTGAGTAATTAGTTGCCATCATTACAGAAATGCCATTAAAATTAGAAAAAAAATTAATATCTCGAAAACTAATTCCAATTTCAAAATTCTATTACCAGTTTTGACATCTGCGGATTTTTATGGACAATTGGTATTAATTTCACCATCAAGCGTTTAATATTTTATTAAAAATAGCCCTGAAACATAATCAGTCGTTTAGTCAGTCGTTTCATAAAATTGTTTCATAAATTCGTTTCATAAAATCGTTTCACAAATTTGTTTCATTAGGATTTTATATATATAGGGTAGATTTAAGAATGGTGGCAATCAAGCAACCTAATTTTTTTAAGTGACCCAGTGGGAAAGCTGGACCTCGAGAAAAAAAACGATGGACAGCGGTTTATGAATTGGGACATTAAAATTGCAATAAATTCTACGAAAGCGAAACCTGTTTATACCGGAATCCAGTCTCAAACGTAAAACTCCATGGACGTTACTGAAGAAATACCATATAATTAATTATACTTGCTAAGGCAAAAATTTGTCTAAAACTGTATCTTTCTCTAGATTCCGCCTTAGAAGGTTTTACTGTATTAAAAAATAACAATCTTATACAGTAAAACTGTCAAAGCGGTAGCGCTAGGGACCATAATAAAATTCTGTTTTAGACAGATGTCCGTCTTATGAAATATCATTGTATGGTATTCCTCTCATAAGGACTATGTTTTTCGTTTAAGACAGGATTCAGTCTCAAACAGTTTCCTATTTCACGGTTTTTTTTTTAACAAAGTACAGTAAAGCATGTAAAACATAACTCCTAATGACTTGGAGAAATCTTCATTTTAAACAGGCTTTCGTCTTAGTAGGTATATTTGTACGATATTCCTTTCGCCGGGGAAAAAAATCCCTAATAGGCAGAAAACGTTTTCATAGGTTTTCTGTATTAAGATCCACTCAATGCAAACTAACAAATAGTACGGAAGGAAACTAAAATAATGTGTGCATTATAAAAAAAAAAAATCTGACTTTTGGAGTCTCACGCAGTGATTTCGCAGTGATTTCGCTGGACGTGTCTTGCCATCCCTGTAACTCGGTACGTCCCGCGTAAATCAGGACCCTTGTCAACACGACTCACAGGGTCTATTTTTTCATTATTCTGTCCAACAATATTTCAAAATAATAATCAGCATGGCATATTTCTTCAAGAAATTTACGCGAAAATATATAAGAATAGAAAAAGAATACAGTTGAAATAAGTGGAAGAGGAAAAACAGTAAAATAAAAAAAAAAAAGTAATCTTCCAGTATTTGAGAAATGTAAAAGGATCAAAATCGACCTATACACAGAGGGTTAAAATAAAAGAAACATTGATAAATGAAAGTTAGAATAGAATTACAAATTAAGAATATCAGAAAAATCATATACAATGAGTTTCTATTTTTCATTTAAAATAGGAGGTGTAAGATGAGAGGACTAACTTTTGCATTCTTGTTATACCTGTTAAATAGACTACATTTTATGCATAAAACATACGCAAAGTTTGTGAATACATGATGCAAATGCTTATTAATCCTTCGATTACGGTTGAAGACTGCGAACTCTTGCTATTTTCAATCGTTCCACAACTTTTTTATTCCTGGTAGGTTTATCTTGACGAATCGAAAATATCCTAGTATACGTGTACGACAAATATTAGTGATTACTTTTAACCCTTTCAGGGGCAAGCATTTGTGCTCCTGTAACGTTGAATTCCCACCGGAATTTAGGATAGAATTTAGTTCAAAATAAGAATAAGCAATTTTTCATCTTTTTTCTCGTCAAAGTTAAAAAAGTAAAATTTAATTAAAAGTTTCTGGTTTGAATCGCATTTAAATTAGGGGGTATATAACATATACCACCACCCCTCAAAGGGTTAAATGTATAAGTGATTACTTTTAAATAGTGGTATGAATAGAATAAAAAAATAGTCTATTGAGGGGGCAGATGTCCCAAGCCGTAATCAAAGGGTTCACACTACCTCAAAAGGCGATTGTTGGGTGGAAAAAAAAATTATGTGTTTTAAAAAAGAAGTTTTTCAGAAACATTTATGATTAGGAAAAAGAAACTTTCATTTTTCATTCATGAAATTTATGTTTGAGACCACAATTTACAGAATTGTACTACTAAATAAGGCGATATTGTTATTAGGAAATTGTTGTAACAAAAATTTGGAATTGTTGGTTATCTTAAATTTTTGTTTAACATTGAGTAAAATTATATTTGAATGCATTGCAATATTAAATTTATCTCAATTTAAGAAATTGAGAAACTCATACCAGTAAAAGTAAGATGAAAATTGTAAGGGATAAAAGGGTTACCAGATCTTCCTGTGATTTATTATTTTAAAATAAATGTGTTCGAGAAATTATGCATCCCTATTGATGCGTGGGAAAAGTTTGAAAAAAGTAGGTTTTATTGAATGCAGGCGACGATTTTGGATTATTTTCGATATCAAAGTGTCTAGAATTTGGAAAAAACTTTAAAAAAAAGAGATCTGTGTTGATATCCATTAGATAGATTGCGATAGGTGTTTTGGTTTAAAATTTTATTTATTTTTGATATGTTAAAAATAAATTTAAAAATTACAACTTTAATTGTTTCAGAGGCAAACACATCTCCTTCTGTTAACTCTTAACCCCTTAATCGTCGCGCCCTTTATGTGTAGGCTACTTTTTAAAAATTCATATTGCTTGATTACCACCAGTTTTTTAAGTAGAAATGTTCATCTTATTTAATAGACAGATAAAATAATGCAAGAATAAAGCCAATAACACTATTTTAAGAAACTGGTGGGAATCAAACAATCTGAATAAAACAGGCGTAACCTACGCTGCCCGTGAATGTCTCGGGCACGACGATTAAGGGGTTAAGTATATTTTGATATGGAAAAAAGAAAGCGCAAACTTCTGAAATTTCGTTGATATAAATTATGAAAATAAAACTCTATTACAAAATTCTGAAACCGATTTTAAATAAAATTAGGTATACTTAATACACTATTGCCCTTCAAATGATTAAATGCATCCAATAGAACAAATGCAAGTTCATAGTTATAATAGCGTTAGAATTTAAAAATAAATCTCAATCAGACTGTGAAGACGTGTTAATTTTAGAGTACCACCATTTTCGAATCGTAATATTCGCGCCTTACTTTATTTTAGAATTCTTCTTTTAAATAAGGCGAAGATTACATGAGAAACTACTGGTCGGGAAACATATACGATTGCGAAATTTTGTCGTTTTTCAATACACCAGAGTTCGTACGGGTCCTGGAATTTTAAGACCGAGAAATTATTCAGTACCAGTATTTTCTTACAGATAATCTCTTCTTAAATAAGGTGAAATTTCGCACGTTTGAACTTGATATATTTGTTTAGAAAAATTTACTGGTACGTCACCTGGAAAAGTAACGGTACCCGTACGAACCCTGTACACTGTCTTTTATGAAATTTACTGAAGCTCAAAGCCCTTATATATTAAGGTGGCGCAAATGAATGGAAGAAATTTAGCGATTTGAAAACAGCGCCCTCTTACAAATGATTGTGTTTCTGTATGTTGATAAAAGAAAAAAATACCCTAGAAAACTGACATAGTGAAATTGAAAAAAATGAAGACAAATATTAGTCACTAGGCAAAATGAGCAGGATTAATAATCCGCACTTCTTTAAAGTCAGCGGGATGGATAAACGACAACTCGCTGTAAAAGAGGAAGGAGGTACTACTGTATACGAACAAAATTTACTTGCTAACTTACATACGAACAAAATGTACAATGCATTACATTACATACACTCGATCCTTTGATAACGGTGTTGGGACACATGTCTTCCCAGCGACTTTTTCTTTATTCTATTCGTACCAATTTTTCAAAAATAATCTGTGCTATACACTTATACCAGGATACTTTCAAAAGAAATCTACCACAAAGAAAGTTTGTGTAAATTGTGGTTCGTGTGAATGTAAAAATAGTCGCCAGTCTCAGCCCATAATGAAAAGGCCAAGATCAATGCCATTATATACATATTACATAGGTGCCAACCTCTCATTAATATTCCGTAATATGCGGGTTAATTTGACCCAGTTTAACGCTTCAAACCAGGAAAATTATTGGATGAATCTTTATTTATTCAATTTCAGGTTTCTATGTGGAATTTGTTTAATTTAATTTCTTTAAAAAAATTCTGGTGCGAAACGTGTTAAACCTGGGTCAAATAAACCCGCATATTAAAGAATATTAATGAGAGGTTGGCACCTATGATATTAGCACTGAGCGGGAAGCACTAGGATCAATGGAAGAAATTTCCGAAGATGAAAGAAGCGCCCTCTTACGACGGATACTCTTTTTGTATGCTGGTACAGGAAAAGTAGAAACCAGAAAAATCACAAATATAAATAGAATTGCTATAGAAATTGAACATAGTTTTGTCCAACCAGCCGCTAGCGAGCGTTTTTTTAAAACACTTCTAAAAATCTTCAGTCCACCTGCTCGGGTTTAACGTTTTGATTACGGGGTTGGGACAACTTATATCCCTGCTACTATATTTTCATTGTGTTCGTAACACTTTTCGAAAGATAATCTCTGCCGTACACTTATAAGGATAATTTCAAGATATAGTACCTACCACAAACACATTTTTTATAAATTGTGGTGGAATTAAATATAAAATTAGTCACCGTCCTCAACCGCAATAACGAGGTTAACATATAAGATCTTTGTGTTTGACATAAACAGATAATTACACAAAGGATAAAATATACAAAATAAATAATTAGAATAGAATATCTGCTCATTATGGCATTTGCATCTAATCGATCTGACTGTTATAAGTTAATTTGGTATCTTGTCTGATTAATGCCAGAGGAAACAAAGTTCCATTCATGTTAGGATACAGCAACGGTTCTCAACCTTTATTTCCCACACGATGGCGGAAGGAATGCATGTTATGCGAACAAACACAAAATATCCCATTGGGACCAAAAAAGGACAAAATATAAAAATATAATAATATTTTAAACATGTATTAAAAAGAATGTTAAAATTGTTATATATATTTATATTTCACATTAACCCTTTTATTATGGATTAGGACAGATGCGTTCCAGGGGACTGTTTTTTAATTTATTCGTACCATGTTTTTAAAAATTATTAAAAATTGTTTTTTAAAAATTACACAAGGATATTTTTAAGATAAATCTACCAGAAACAAAACAAATTCAAAATTATATTGCTACTGAATATAAGACAGTCGCCAGCCATTTCAAGAAACATGATAAATGTTTATGAATTTTCAAATTTTTATAATTTAATTTTTTTAAATTTAATTCATTTTAATCTAGAAACAAAATAACAAGTAGTATAAAGAATAAATGACAAAATAAAAATATGGAACATGGACTTCAAAATTGATGTAAAACAAGATTCATTTTGTCTTGCAATATTGACATTTTTGGTATTGTTTTTTACAATTTAACAAATGTTCTTCATTTCTATAAGACATTGAAAAATAAATTAAAAAATAACTAATAGTCCAAATTAATTAGAGGATTTCTAGTCCACGATCAAGTTTCAGTCAATTTTTTCAATTTCAAACTTTTCTGGTATTGACGTTTGCTAATTATGCTACTATTGGGTTGTTCGGAAAGTTCTTTCTGTTTCGTAAAACCAATTCTAATCGGCAAATTTTGCCTGTCAATTATTAGACATTAGATATCGGAATTAATGTCTAATAATTAAATGATAAAATTTTCCGGTAAATTCCAAGTTTACCGAACAGATAGAGATTTCCGAACAACCCAATAGTAGTAAAATTAACAAACGTCAAGATCAGAAAAGTTTAGTAAGTTATATTTTATAGATATCATTTTCAGATAGGCATAATTTACAATCATTTCTGGACGATCCTTCTATTAGCATTTTTTTATTATAAGCTTTTTCCTTTAAGATTAGCAAGCACAACGTTTTTTTTTTTAAGAATTTATCTGAAGATTCGAGACCATTGTCACGAGTTTCTCTCACACTTTTGTAAAGACGATACAAACAGAGAAATGAACGCTTAACCTTTTTCGGAACAGTGGTCCCACTCCGGGCACACATAATTTTAATTCCAAATTTGCATTCGGCACCAAGAATATTTTAATAAAATTTTGTTTCTACAATGAAAGCTTAAAAAAAGGAGTTTTTATTTTCTAAAAACGTCGATTGTAAATTCAGGTGTCAGTCAGTAATTTCTCATTTTACGAACAGAATTTGTCTGTGCCGGAAAGGGTTAAATTACTCAATTCCATGATACCAAATCTCATTTCAAAGTAAATCGTATAACATCAGCAGTTGGATGTTCAAGTATCGATACTATTGTCAACTCCTAAAATTTTGGTGACAATTTGACAAAAATATGTATTCAAACAAAAAAAAAAAACTAATTTCTACATTTATTCCAGTTTTAGATTTCTTAATGTAAAATCACAAGCTTAAAATATTTTAATAAATATGCTATTATATAACGGAATAAGAAGTATAAATTAATTTAGGAATTAATCATCTTATTTTAATTGATCTAATCATAAAAAATGAAAAGGTAAAACCCTTTCTTTAAGGCAATTTATCACTGTGATAATAGACAGTTGAAATTTAACAAATATATAAAGCAGAATGAAAGTACTTTACCTTTTTTAAAAATGTTGCTTACAAAGAAATTAAAGTTACGGTATGTTATATCACACAAATTCATAATTTAATATTATACACAGAATATCTGTTACAAAAAACTCTTTGTGCAACGCTAAAATACGAAATTAAAATTATGGCAATAAATATTTTATTATAAACAATGAGGAATGTATGAAATACAAGTAGCAGATTGCTCTGCGACACTAATCTGCTTTTACAGGTCGCAGGAAAGGAAATTTTATGGTAATGTGTGCTAACAAATTTAAGAGTACTGCGTACGTTCTAAGTATATACGTCTAAGCTAAGTAACGTTAAGCCTTTTGCTTAACGTTAAAAATGTTATTAACGTATAATTTACCAACATCCTTGGGTTTATGGTTTCAGGGACATAATGTCACCTTTCAACATATAAAAATTCATTACTACTTCACGGCAAATAATGCCATTATTTTATTAGGTGGAATATTTCAAGATAACACCAAAAATTAAAAAAAAATTAAAACATGTGTTTTAACCCAACATTTACTATTATTTAAGATGACTCATGCAGAAATCTAAATCGTAATATATTATGGGATTTAAACTTAAAAGCGAACTCTTATATTTTATAAATTTATATTATCATCACAGTGATAGAGCAATTCTGTCAAAAGAGGAATAAATATATAGGATAATATCTACCGTATTTAATCTACCTACCGAATCCCTTAACCCCTTCGCGACGAGCGTCTTTTACAGAATTTTTAATATTTTGCCACCGGTTTTTCTAAACTGAAATTTTCGCTTAATTGAATCTCAGAAATGCTGTCATTAAATAAGGCAAATTTTACAATAAAAGTAACTGGTGGGAATAATCGAGGATTCTGAGCGCCTTGTGCGCACGTATACGTGTCGCTCGTCCCCAAGAAGTTAACTAAACTAAGAAAATAAGAATAAGCTTAGGTCATGCATTTTTAATGAACAAATGGAGTTCATTGTCATAATGTCTTTACACAACATTACGGATTTTCGTTCTTAACACGTGAGGCGAGAAATCTCGTTTTTATTCAAAAGACATCATTGACTAAGAGACAGGGGGTCATATGTTCTGGAAACTAGCAATATTGTAAAGTTTTTTTCGACTTCAGTTTTTTTCGACTTCTCTGCAGAAACTTCTCTGATTAGGTTAGGCAAAGAAAACTTTACAAAATTAGTGGTATCCAGAGCTTCTGGACCACCACCCTGGCTATGCCACTGCTAAGGGCATGGCTTCTACCTTACAAAAAGTCATTTACATCCTGTAGTGCACGTTTTTGTATTGTAAGGCATTTTATATTATATCCGTACATTGAAAGCTATTTACTGATGTATAAATTTGAGAAACCTATTTAGGAAACCATTTTTCGAAATATTTTCAGAAGAGGAGGTGCTTTGACTATATTCAAACAGACATTTCACAAACTCATGCGATCGGTAATGTGTAAAACACATACGTACCTCATAATTTTACATTATAAATATTTTTCTCAAAAGTTTAACTCGAGGGTAGTCGCGGGTTTTTTTAGCACGCTACTGGTAGCGGTCGGTATTTAAACCTCATGTTCTACCTAGCGAAAATAATTTAATTAACAAACAGTTTTCATTAACTATTCAACTATTTCTTTTCAAGCAAGTTATCAAGCTCCACTTTACTGAAATTAGTTAAGTTTTCTGACGATCTATGAAATATTTGGAAGGGGTGAAAAAGAACTGTCAATAGTGATTATGTTATTGTCTTTTCGACGAATTGCTACATTTCGTATCAGTATATACTTGAAAAAAGATAGAATGTCATGTATCTTTACTACGATAGGGCAGAAGCATTGAATGCGAACAACATGGAATCTTGCGATTTCTTAGAGGGCTATAATCAGTAGCGTAGCCAGGGTGGGGGTCCAGATGCTCTTGATACCACTAATTTTGTAAATTTTTCTTTGCCTTCTGTAATCGGAGAACTTTTTGAGATAATCTACTGGTATCCAGAGCGTTTGGACCCCCTCCCTGGCTACGCCACTGGCTATAATTAATATGGGCGGTAGAAAAAACAAAATCCGTCATGCGACTACTGCCTGGTTAACTTACGTTCACTTTTTATGATATAATTTGGATTTCATATTCTCATAACAGCGATAGAGGATTTTATCGTATAATTAATAGATATTCTTGCACTTAACCCTTTCCGGCACAGTGGTCCCACTCCGGGAACACATAATTTTAATTCCAAACTTGCAAACGGCACCAAGAATATTTTAATAAAATTTTGGTTCTATAATGAAAGCTTATAATAAGGATTTGTTATTTTGTAAAAAAGTCGTATTTAAATTCTAGTGTCAGTCAGTTATTTATCATTTTACGAACAGAATTTGTCTGTGCCGAAAAGGTTTAAAACTTCTACTTTATATAGTCTACGTACAAAATTCTTTAATAAAGCAAAGAAAATATGAATTTTATTATTTTATGCAATTTCATACGTTAATGTACTGCGATATTAAAATAACTTTTCATAGCGTAACAAATAATTGAGTGGACGTATAAAGAACATGTCTGAATGAATCTTGACATTTTAAATATTTTATTCATCTTTTACTTAAGGTCGCAGTTCACGCAATTTCGTGTTCATACGCTTATAACAGTGGTAAAGGATTTTATCGCAGAATTAATAAATATTCATGCACTTTATGACATCTATTTTATTTCATGTATCTACCGAATACTTTAAATAACTTAGAAAGTAGGATTTTATTATTTCATGCATTCCTTGCGCACGAATGGACAGCGTCGTCCGAAGGTTTTTCCACAGCATTCTCGATTTACGTTGCCATTAATGTATCTGCATGAAAATTGACATTCTAAACAGTGGCGTAGCCAAGGAGGGGATCTAAATGCTCTGGATACCAGTAATACAGTTTTCTTGTCCTTGACTATTGCAGAAAGTTTTCCGATTAGATAAGACAAAAAAGCTTTACAAAATTAGTGGTATCCAGAGCATCTGGACCCCCACCTTGGCTGTGTCACTGATTCTAAATGCTTTATTAAAACTATTAACTTAGTAGTACTTTTGACCCCATTCACTTTTCTTATTCGTGTCTCGCACCACAAAAATTAATAAATTAAACTTAATAGATTTAATAAAATAGATATTGCGTTACCAGGGATTTAATTCAATAGACTTCATCATTGAATTAAATTTCTGGTACAAAGTATGAAAAAGTCAACAAAACTTGAAAATCACCTCGGCCATCATACTGTATGGGTTAAAGTTAAATGTCTGATTAATGATAAAATGCCTGATTACTATACCTATAACAAATAATAAAAAAAACCTATAATAAAATACCTATTACAATTCTACTAGCTTTAAAAGGTTATTAAAGCTAGTAGAATTGTTTAAAATTCCTGTGCATCAACCTGAAAAAAAAAAAAAAACTTTCCCAGAATGAAGACCTAATTTTGCAAATCATTGAATCATTTAAAGCAACTAAACTACTGAACACGCTTTTCAAAACAGCAAAGAGTCAGTTTTTACTACGCAAAAAAACATTGGCTGTACTAGGGAATATACCCCTGCATGGCGCTCGATTTGGCTACAATTTTACTCTGTTTCGACGCAAGGCGATAAACGCGCCAAGTCGGGTAATCTACATAACTAGTTCGTATATAAATTTAACTTTTGAAATTTTTATGCATGCATTGTATGTTTTTTTTTATTATTCTGACCCTCAGATTGGACGAGAGAGGAGGTGAACGTACTTGAAGACAAATACTTGAATTATACTCAAATCCTTCTCAATTTGAGATCTCACCGTCGGGCAACATTGAATTGAAAGCCGTCAATGCATTTTTAACTTAAGATTTTGTGTTCAATCGTTGTTGTATAAAAGCGCTGCACATATATTTTTTAAAAATCCTTTTATTAAGTGTTTTTAATTAAAAATTGTTTAGGCGAATATAAAGTTGACGAACATTAAACTCAAAGCCTCTGCTGTCGTCCGAAGATATCAAACCCCAGAGCCCAACACTTCCCACTTTTCTTTGCATTATATTTGTGGAATTTACCGTTTAGATTTTTTCCGTGTCGAATTTGGCTTTTAAAGAGCCAGTCAAGTAACGAGAAAGGGCATAGGGCCGATCGTGCGGAACGCCTCGCTTCGCGAATACTACGAATTTTTTAAGCTGTTTTTTACGTATGGGACTATTTGAACTTTTATTTCTCTTAGAAGTGTAAATTCGGTTTCACGTTATCTAAAAAAATTGGTTTCTCAGAAAGTAAATAACTATTGAGACTGATGAACAATTGAGAAATGAAAATGGAATTGTCCTACCTTCTCTTTCGATGATCGCCATAGTTGTATCCAAGACAGAACGTAATAATCCAGGGCATGTTTTCAATGTACGGAAATAAGTCACGCTAATCCTTTGGGACTATATTTCTGTAAAAGAATTTTTATATGAAATTATTATTGACTGAAATAATAAGTCATTTTAGTGTGATATATACAGGGTGATTTTTTTTAAGTTGTGAAAGTAAAACCCTATAATAAAAGAACCACTGATCCAAATGACCTAAAATTTCACCAGTATGCTCCCAAAGCAATGGGGATTTTTTAGGCGTGGTTAAAAAAAATTAAAATCGCATCGACAGATGGCGCTGTACATGCAGTAAAGTTGGGAGACGAATTTGTGCCCGGCACAGGCACATTGGCGATAAAAACGTGAAGTACGCACATCTCGTGTTCATTATTCTACGGAAATCCTCGCAATGACTGCGCCTTTGACGGACCGTGCGTTGTTAGTGAAATTGTATTATCAGAATAAGGACAGCGCAGCAACTGCTCTTAGGAGATTTAGGACACTTAACAATTTTAGAAAAGGTCCAATGACGACAGAGGGTCTACGGAAGATGGTTTCTTAAAATACCGTCCATTGTTTCCCTCCCACAGGCGATATTCTTTGTTTCTGCTACCTTACAGCGTCATCTGTCGGTGCAATTTTAAGTTTTTTTTAACCATGCTAAAAAAAATTCCCATTGCTTTGGGAGCATACTGGTGAAATTTTAGGTCATTTGGATCAGTGGTTCTTTTCTTATAGTGTTTTACTTTCACAACTTTAAAAAAATCACCCTGTACTATGTAATTTTACAGTTAATTGAATTTAAATTTTAGATTAAATTTAGTAAGTTACAAAAGGATATTCATATATTAGAAATTACAAGAGCCATTCGCTCCGTTTAAATGAATTTACCGGATGAGTTTTGTAGGCAGATTAATTTAAAACGTTTTTCAGTCCAAAAGAAAGAGAATGTTCTTGTTTTTTTTCCTTGAACTGTTTTTAGAGTCATGAGATTCTCTTTATGTGGATTTTTCTGGCATATTTCACTAATAGACGAGCACACATCACAAACACATATAATACAACGCTAATTAGCTGTGATTTCTTACTTGTTGCACCAATTATACAAGCTTTTAAATGACGTTTTCACTTTGTTCTTTATTTGATGATATAGCATAAAGTAGTCGTTAAATGATTCACTATCACTTTTAAAGACGATAAGTTGGGTCCTGTATTTGAAGATAATTAGGTATAATAGTCATTAAGATATTTATGTTAGCGGATCTGTTCATGAGACATTTCACTTCGTAGCATGCATTTGCACATTGCAGAAAAAACGTTTGCTGCATTTTCCTTTTTTGAACAGCTGTGTTTTCGAGTGGTTACAGAGATTCTAATTTATTACAATATGAGGATTTATTTCTAACAATTTCCTTTGTCACAAAAACGTCCATTTTTTGACAAGCCTTATGGCGTACATATTTAGGTTCGTCTGTTTAGGTTACTAAAGAGTGTCAGGGTGAAAGGGATGGGGAAGTTGGACGAGAGCACGCCATTTATTATTTTACTAGCTTTTGTCCGCGGCTCCAATCACGTAGAATGTAAATTTCGCCTGAAACTTTTAATATATATATATATATATATATATATATATATATATATATATACAGTCTCTGGCCAAATTATTAGACGCAGTTGTTTTTATTATAATTTATTAAATATCTGGAAAGATACATGAGGAATTATCCTGAAACTTCAGGAGTGTGAACAACATGATAAACGTCTTTTCCCGAAACCCCATAAGGGGCCGTCAACAAATTGAAGAAAAACGAATATCTTTTGGATAACCCTGTAAAAACTAATATTGCAAAAAGCATTCAAACTGTAGATTATGATTAAGTGGCTTATTGTAATAATTTGGGTTCATTTTTACGAAAATAGCATGTATACTCGAAGAGAAATTGACGTTTTTATAAAAACAGTCCCAAATTTTACCAAGTTTTTTGCTTATAATTTGCAGAGTTTTCAATATAAAAACAAGTTATTTTCAGATAATATGACAATCAAAATTGTACATAACACTCTGCAATCAGAATAAAAAAATAAAAAAAATTGTATGAAAAATGAGCAGGTTTACTAAATATTGTTTCATCGCGCATGCGCGAATTCAATCAAAATATACTGTGCATAATATATTAGCTAAATGTATAGACCAACTTTTATGAAAGTCTCAAAAGCATAGCTTGAAAATTCTGATAGTAATCGTCGATAGAATAAGCTCGAATTTCGCTGTTCCCAAAAGGAAGCAAAAAGATGAGGGGTTGTATCCAAATATACTAGTTTATGAAAGTTGACATAATAAGAATGAAGTGTCTCTCATTCTATATTTGATACAACCCCTCATCTTTTTGCTTCCTTTTGGGAACAGCGAATTTCGAGCTTATTCTATCGACGATTACTATCATAATTTTTCAGCTATGTTTTTGAGACTTTCATAAAAGTTGGTATCCATATGTAGCTAATATATTATGCACAGTATATTTTAATTGAATTCGCGCATGCGCAGTGAAACAATATTTAGTGAACCTGCTCATTTTTCATACAATTTTTATTATTTTTTAATTCTGATTGCAGGGTGTTATGTACAATTTTGATTGTCATATTATCTGAAAATAACTTGTTTTCATATTAAAAACTCTGCAAATTATAAGCAAAACACTTGGTAAAATTTGGGACTGTTTTTATAAAAACGTCAATTTCTCTTCGAGTATACATGCTATTTTCGTAAAAATGAACCCAAATTATTACAATAAGCCACTTAATCATAATCTACAGTTTGAATGCTTTTTGCAATATTAGTTTTTACAGGGTTATCCAAAAGATATTCGTTTTTCTTCAATTTGTTGACGGCCCCTTATGGGGTTTCGGGAAAAAATCTTTTCGGAAATATATGACGTTTATCATGTTGTTTACACTCTTGAAGTTTCAGGATAATTCCTCATGATTCTTTCCAGATATTTAATAAATTATAATAAAAACAACTGCATCTAATAATTTGGCCAGGGACTGTATATATATATATATATATTTAGATGCAAATGATTTTTTTTTCTTTTCTGACAGTTATGTTTTAAAAATATTTGCAATTTGTCACGTTTCCTTTGTTACGTGCAAGCTACTCTGCTTGTAGTAAATAAAGTTGAAGACGGTATTTTTAATTTAAAACCTATTTTATTTAAACATTAAACGGGCGCATTACCGCTGGGTCAAACAGAAAATTTTAATGAAAAAATAACATATATTTTAATGGATTAATCGTGCAGAATTTATTTTTATTGTTGAAAATTTTCCCTGAATTTGCCAGTAATCAGGTGCAGGGCTGCCACTTGGTCCGTTTTTTGAACACCACTTTTTTTTTAATAAAAAATCTTCTTTATAATTTTTGTAGAAACAAACTTCAAAGCACGTTTTAATTGCAATTGTTGTAAATGCCTACCACAATTTTCTTTCTAAAAAAATACTGGTTTTCTAAAAACGGACCAGTGGGAGCCCTGCAGGTGCTACAGTTGACAAAGGGTCGGGACTTATACGCCGCTTTCGAGATTTTGTTTATTGAATTCGTACCACTTATATACCACATAATTTTTTTTAGAAATTGTAGTGCAACTATTGTGTTGTTCGGAAAGTTCATTCCGTTTGGGAAAACCAATTCATACCGGAAAATTCTGCCCGTCAAGCATTAGACAGATATCTGAATTAACGTCTAATAATTAACACATTGATGGACAGTAGGAAGAAGTGAAATTCGAAAATTGACACTATATGTTTTTGTAATTTTTAGTATATTAGAAGTATCGTTTTACTCTTTCTGCTTAAATAAACTTAATTTTGATTAATTCAGCACCTTTAATTAGGTTGCACTACTCCCTTCCAGTGTTGCCAGTGGGCTACTTTTTTAAAATTCAGATTAATCGATTGACACCAATTTTTTGAAACTGTATAATTCGCTTTCTTTTCGCTCTACTTAGTCTGTCATTGAATAAGGCAAATTTTACTTTCTCAAAAAACTGGTGTCAATCAAGAAAACGGAATTAAAAAAAGTAGCCCACCGGCAACACCACTTCCTTCACAACCCCGTCAGGGTGGCTAGTGGTCAGGGAAAAATACAGTCAAAAAAAAGTGATAAACACCAGTATATTCTTAAAGAAAAAATTATGTTGATTATTCGATCAAATAATCAATTTGAATTTTTCTATAAGAATATACTGGTAATTATAATTTTTTTACTGTATTTTTCCCTGACCACTAGCCACCCTGCACGTGCATACTGAAGCTGCAACTCGTATAACAGATGGAAAACGAACTTCAACCTAAAAAATTGTTTCCAAAACATGACACTGGGCTTCTACTTGTACGCCGGTAAATGCACATTTGTGCTGCTATAGCCGTAGTGTCTAAAGACGACCGGTTCGTTTTGTGCGGCTATTGCCGTCATGCCACATAGTGAACTTCGGTTTGACGGCTATAGCCGCACGTGTCCGTCAACGAGTTAAATAATATAATTTTCCGATATTATCTCACTTTCTGAAACTGAGAGAACTCTCAGAACAACCCAATAAATATAAAAACAGTCGCCAGTGCTGAAAAGGGTTAATGAACTACAACATAAGAAGTTGTTTAGAACTTGACACAACTGTTGCAATGTGTTCTTATATCTTTAACGGGTCGTTACTGGTTGTTTAGCTCGCTTCATTCGTGGAATGTTTTACCCGAATGAAATCTCACATTTTTCATTTAGTCTAATTGAACACATTTTAATAATGTGCTTTGAGTTTTTATAAAAATATACCATTTTAGTAATTAATAGCACAGTTTATATAATATTTTTAAAATATGAACTATAATACACTATTTGAACTGAAAGTGAATTCAAAATTATTTATTAATAAATGATGTCAAATATTTATTCAAATAAAAGTATTTTACAACTCGGAACAATTGATTGAAATAAATCTAAATACATCTTAAATATGTATATTTTGTTATCACAAGTACTAATTATGATTTTAATTACTCTGTTGTGCTGCAAAACAGTTAAATATTTTAGTCTGTGTTAATAAAACTCAGAAAAAAAATATTTTTAGTTGTTGTTCTACATTTTGGTTGTAATGGATTATTTGACAATACAGCCGTATTTGAATTCATAGTTATTTTCAATTATTATGCCATTTGTTCCTGTTAAAACAAACATCGAATTGAGTAAAATTAAATTTTAACGTAAATATGTGTAAAAAACACATGTTTTAATCGTAGACGCAGGAGCAAAAGCTCTGAATCACATTTAAAACGATTAACTGTGTAAAAATGTTCGTTTTTCAGAAAATATGCAAATCACGTTTAATCCAACGCGATTCCGCTTGACACGCGTAGTAACCAGGTTCGACTGTATATACTTTGTCATACCTTCTTTTGCAACTGTTGAAGAAGTGTAACGCAAAATTATATCTATCGAAAAGTGGTGCTATTAGAATAAAAAAAAAATAGCAATGCTCACAGAATAAAAAAAAAAGTTTTATAAGCAGCTATTGACAACAAAGATCTTTATTTAGTTCAAAGTGAGATTTCAATACTAAAAATAAAATCTGATCAAGTTAAAATCTCATTAACCCTTTCATTTCAATCTAATAATCTAGTGAAACTGGCGACTATTTTTATACTCATTCATATCTCATTAATCTATTTTCTTTGTTGTAGATTTCTCTTGAGAATATCCTAGTATACGTATATGGTAGAGAATATTTTTCAACTGTGGTACAAATAGAATTTAAAAAAAAATCCCATTTTGACGTGTATGTACCAACCAGTAGTTAAAGGGGTGAGTGTTCATATTTTTAGTAGTTAAATCTGGCTTTGGGATTGGCTATTTACAGTGACGTGATAGCTAAGCTATGGCTGCGGCATTTTGAGTTGGTCTTATGATTATCGTTTGAAGATTTTTTTGTTACTTTACACACTTAAACACCCAGAAAAAGTTGTTACAAAGAAGCAGAACAGTTGGCAGCCATTAATTTTAGTTTGTCATTGAGTAAAAATATATTTTGAAATATTACAATATTAAATTTATCTTTTAAAAAATTATACAGAATTGCATACCAGTAAAATTAAGCGGAAAAAGTTAAGTGGTTTATACCAACGAAGCAATCACGGACTGATCAGTAGAATTTTGATAAGTTCAAGAAATTGCCCATCTGTAATGATGTGTTGTCTTCTGCGCAGATTAAATATGCGATACAGATCCCGCAGAGTAGGATATGCAGCTATGATGTCTTACACTCACGCACAGATCTTTTTTTAGTCGGTTACAAAAAAGGAAAAAAGTCGCCAAACTTCGGGGATTTTTTTAATGGTAACCTAGCTACTATGCTTTGCTTGTATTCATTTATTGATTTGGCGCAGATTTGAAAAACGCGCCAATCAAAAAGGAGCCAAACATAAGTGAGAGTGTCCGGATTAGAGATCCTACATAAGAGAGAGATTGGACATTGAACTAAAATGGCGGACATTTCTTTTTCATTAAAGTGAAAATACACTTATACTTATGTTCTGCATGGCTCTCTGAAGGTATCTAAAACGAATTTTTCATGATTTTAATCAAATTAAAAGTGTTAAATCCTGAAGAAAATAAATTACGCTCTACGGTGATCAATATATTTTTGAACTAAAATGGCGGACATTTCGTCAATGTCCAATCTCTCTCTTATGTAGGATCTCTAGTCCGGATATGCTTACAGCGCCGATTTAGCCTTTACCTAGACCTGGAAACTATTGCGCGGGCTTTCGATGGTCTGTTGTGGTCTGGTAACTATGACAACATGCTTGAAGCAGTTTGGCATCGTCTGGGGTTACTACAATTTCGCTTTGGCTAATTCTTTTCAAACGTCAAATGGGTCTTTTCTTTTCCACTGACAAGGAAGGTCTCCATAAGCGCATACTCAGAAAATTTTGAAAAAAATACAGAATATTCTTCTCATGAAGATATATACGTTTATAAAAAAAATTTGCTGTGGAACCTCGATATAACGTCCATAAAAAATTATGAAAATTTCGTGTTTTGGCGATTTATCGCTGGGTGGGCGACACAATGAAATTTTTTAAATGCACATTTACGATAAATGCGCTTTAAGAAAAAACGTTTTCCACTCTTTATACTGAACTAGTTTGAGTGAGCTTAACTTAAATAAATAAATTTTATAACTACAGTTTTGCCATGTACATGTATATATACATTTACAGAAAATTAACGATCGTATTCTACAGATTAGATCTAAATTTAAATTGATTAAAAATGCTTCAAACTAAAAATTAATTGTCCGATTCTGAGCACTGTTAATTTGACTTCGATATTGTTAATGCCGGAGACAACAAGAAAAAAGTCGTTGCCATGGAAACAATGACTTATTCAATATCGAAATGTATAATGAGAGGGTTCTTAATCCGAGATTTACTGTTAAAATACACTTAAAACTTATCCCTCCAGCGACACCGTGTAAAATTAAATAACTTCAGCAATACTTAATTTGTATTTATACTATATAAGCTTATAGAAAAAAATTATAAACTATTTAATCGTTGAAATTTAAATTCATAAAGTACTATTCTTTTAAACACTCATCTAACCAGGCATTTTCAAATCCATTAAAGTCGCTTGCATTTGGCGAAGAAAAAGTTTTGCTTGCCAAATCGCATCTTTTTGCGCCAAATACTCCAAAGTATTTTATTTTTTTGCAGATTTTTTACTAGGATTCCGCAGTTAAATTTGACTGATCCTTTATTACGTACATGAGTAGCTTCATTAGCATTTTTTTCAAAATATTCTGAGTATGCGCTTTAAGGAGACCTTCCTTGTGATTTCCCTTCTATGACTTTAATTTTTTTTATACACTATGAATAAGTTTTTGTTTTTGACAGATCTTCGAACGAAAAAAACCTGAAGCTGTTTAACATGTACTAATTAAATATGAAGTAATATTGTCAGTATGTTGTTAGATTACTCATTAACAAAAGTTTCATAAATTTGAAATATATTGGAAAAAGTATAAAACATAAATAAAATTTATATTTTAAATTAAATATTATATTTTAAATTAAATAAAAAAATATACGTATATGTTGTAGGCTAATTGGGAAATCCGGCTCTTTGCAAAGAGTCGGTCTCATTGGAGAATCATCTCCCTTTTCCCAATTAGCCTGCTATTTTTCAGGCCTATTGCAAAGAGCGTTCGGCTAATTGGTAATAAGGCTAAATAAATCTGAAATATGTATATTTTGTGCATAATATACATATATATACCACTTCGGGAGGGAATCTGAATCACTGATCGATTGATTCCCGGTGTTTTTTTGTTGCTTAATATATATATAAACGCTGTTTAAAATTTCATGCTGGCATCCGGAAAATAAATGTTTTTATGCTAACTCCACGGACTATTAGGCTCGCGTTCCTCCATTTACTTTCCAAAACAACAGGTCCGAAATTATACGATATGAGATTGACAATGTATATAAATTAATAAAGAAAACTTAATTGTACAGATTATTTGTTTTTTTAGGGGATAGGGGGTAAACTATTTTTTTATTAATATCGCTTTCATGTTCATAATTAACACCCTTTTATTTCGTTTTTGGGAGAGATTTACTAGTTGGTTTTTTCCAACAACTTCTTAGGTACTCCAGTTACTACATGCAGTACAAAAAAATTACTTAGGTCCCAGCTACCACTAATTTTGGAATAATAATCTTCTTTATCGGCGTTTATTTTTTTTCCCAGTAATAATTATCAGATTATCCTAAGAATTGGCATATAACTCTATTATAATATTTCAATTACATCCTGCACATTTGGCCAACTGCAGATACATTGAATCATCAGCATCTTCCAATAAAATTAAATTTTCTTACAAGTGGTTCTACAACTTCCTGGTTTTACTTTCGTGTTCTGGTTTCCTTGGGGAGAGTAAAAATTAATTAACGTTTATCACTTAGTAACTCTAAATTGCTGTTTCCAAATAATGCATTCTTGAGACTCTTTTGCGATATCTTCTTCCCTAATGGTACGATTTCTGTAATTATTTTTTGTTGCATACGGATTATTTAAAAAAGTTTTTTCACCAGCCACCTTTTAATTTTAATACTATCTTTCACCACTAGATGGCGATTTTATTTTCAGTTTCGTGTTTTTTTTAGAAATCTCGGATTTTCCTAAGAATTGGTACATTCCATGATAATATTTCCATTCCATTTTAGCACCTTTGGTCGCCTACAGATAAGTTAAGTTGTATTACCACGATTTACGAATAAAATCCAATTTTACTACAATTTCACCACAGCTCTTCTGTGTGTGTTTTTTTTTTCGTGTTTTGATGTCCTTTAAAAACCTAAAAATTTAATAATATTCGTCCCTTATTATCTCTATACGGTGCTGTAGGCAGCGACTACCTGTGCCGGAGGTTTGTTTGAAAAGATGTTTGTTAGAACAGAATGCGTCCCTTGGCGGTGGAAGGAGGAATAATGAAATTTTCCATGCAGCAGGTCCTGTATACGGTGCGAAGGCAGCGGGGATCCAGGGCAGAGTTTCTTATTTTAAGAGAATTAAGGTTATTACACGGGACCGGGCAACGACGTGTTCTTTTAAATAATTCAAATGCACAATAACAAAGCATAAGATACCTTTAACGCTAATTGTTAGTTTCGCACCGGAATAAAATGGAAATCCTTTATATAAATATTTAGAACTACTTCCATACCTTATACATCATAGGAATAGGGCTACAATTCTTATGTCAAGTAATGTGTTCTGGACTCTTGTCGCAGAATATAGAATACAAACCATATAGTGTTTATACTATGTTACGTTATGTTATTCTCTATTTTGGAGGAAAATCTCAGAAGAGGTAACTTGAAGTTGCCTCTTTTAAATAGTACAAAAAGGAACAGTAGTTAGAATTATAAATGTCACAATTCTATTACCGTAATTTCCGGCGTATAATCCGCGGATCAAAAAATTACGTTTCAACCCAGAAATTTTATTCAATAATTGAATTCAAATATTTACAGCAATCAGGGAAGTAGCACTTTATAGGATGAAATTTCTGGGTCCAAACATGAACGTTTCATCAGGGGATTATAGACCGGAAATTACGGTAATGTATTCTGGTGTGAAACTTAATAAAAAATGTTTAAGTTATTTGATGATTTGTAATCATACAGTTTAGAGATGGGAATATATAGATCGGATTATATATATATATATATATAAAACTATTTAGCAATTTTTTTGTCTATTTATATTATATTTGTTCTATTTTTAGTGATATGAAATGTATTTTTATTAGAAGGTCAAAATTTTTAATCGTTTTTATTCGAAAATTTTTATTTCAAGTATTATGAAAACTGAGTATAAAAAATGTTTAAAATTATTTTTCTTTTGAAATGTTGTATTAAGATTAAAAATTAAATTTCTTATACTTATTTTTAATTGCTAAAAGGTGCAAAATGAATAGATTATAAGCAGTAAACTAGGTTTTATTAGACTGTTGATAAAGATATGTTTCAGCTCAATCTGAGCCATTATCAAAATAAACTTTGTTTCGATAATGGCTCTGATTTAGCTGAAACATATTTTATATAGTCTAATAAAACCTATTTTACTGTAAAGATTATAATCTTTTTATTTTACACCTTTTAGCAATTAAAAAAGAACAATATAATTACAAGGTGTTTTGATTTGTTATATTTATTAAATTTTTGATCCAATTAAATGTTTTGATGACATCAGAGGGTTTGTTCGTTTTTGCCGTTTAACCCTTTAGCGAGCGGTGTCCACAAAAGAGGACACCTAATTTTAATTCCCAAACTGACAAACGGCACCAAGAATATTTAATAAAATTTTCCCTTTTATTAACCCATTCGGGACTATGTGTGCATATATGCACCCTCAAAAAGAGCATACAGAATTTGTTTTAGGCACAAGTAAAAAATAAAAGTAATGTTTGCTTTGTAATTTTTTTAGCAAAGGTAGCTTTCTAAACAAAAGTGGTGCCAACCGAATAAAATTTGTGTAAAAGCTGCCAGTCCCGAAGGTGTTAAGTACGTTAGTATAAGCAAGTTTTTATTAAGTAATGAATTCTTTTATAAATTCTGGTGTCAGTCCATTATGTCATAATTTTAAAAACAGACTTACTCCGCGCCGGAAAGGGTTAACATTAGACGTTATTCAGAGTCAATTGCAACCAGTTATTATGAGGGTGAATCAAAAATATGAGAGACATGTTCAATAGATTATTTTTAAAATAATATTTGGCAAAATTTTACCCATGTTATATCTCTATCTTCTTTAACTTCTGCACCAGGGATGCCAGTTTATTCTCCCCTTTTAATTAGAAATTCAAAATATTTATTAGAAAATTACGAATAGTATCACACATTTTATGTTTTGTCACACATTCATGTATTGTCACACATTCTAGTATGAGAAACTTTTGAATAGGTAGGAAGGAGTTCAAATACTTGAGACTGATTCAAATGATCAGGAAGAGGTTCCTGTATGCAAATTTTGCATCTAAATTCATTGTCAATAACAATGAATTATTTAAGAACCCTCAGGTTATTGATATCAATTATTGAGGAAATCTTATCAGGGACATACTCCAACAAAAAAAACACGTTCTTAGCATAAGCGGAAATACTACTGAAGCTAGTCAAACAAAAACAAATAAGGGAAAAATATACTTACAATAACACTTTTAACAATTAAATGCATGTTGCACAAAACCTCTCTTGCTAAAATACAGCAACGCTATACTTTTATCTATACTAGAGTTAAAACAATCGTTAAAGCAGTGAAATAATGCAATGAAAATGTGTCAATTAATTTTTTTAAGTTATATTTCTGATTTTACTATTTTTCAACTTTTGGTAGAAATTTACGATTAAAATTACTGCATTGAAATAGCGGTTGATAGAAGAAATAATAAAAAAATATATTCGCCTTTGGCTATTACAAGTAGTGCACGTTGTACCACTGGTAATCATCGAATTAAAGTATTTCTTTCAGTTTCCCATAATTTTAACAATGTAATACGTAATTAGAACAATAACACTCGTTTGAGGAAAAGGGCAAAGTTCTATTATTAATGTTCTCTTAAAAATAATATTTAAAATGTAAAAGTCTGGTAGGTCTCGAATTCGAAATTAAGTGTGTTAATACGGATCTGACACTGGCGACTATTCTTATATTTTATACATACCACTGTTTGCAAGATATATACTTTGAAATAAATTACTGTTGTAATTGTTAAAAAAGTGTAGTTCGAAATTCACCTTCTTGAAAACGTGATACGAATAGTATAAAAATACTCGCCCTTGGCGGTACTGCAATAAACACCAAAATGTATCAAAGATTTCAAAGCAACTATTGACAACTGAAAACCTTTTTTGGTTAAAAGTAATAGCTAAATAAAACCTAAACCCGGAATAGCGGTTATAAAGATGAATAAATAAATATATTTAGGATGCTCCGTATAATTAAAATTTAGGGAGTGAGAATAAAACTTTAACCCTTCTTTGCATGAATTTTTCTTTTACAATTGTGTTTTTTTGTACATATATTAAATATTAGACACCAGAAATTTTAAGACAGACTTTTAACTTTCCTCAGTAACATAGTTCACGGGAAATTTACTGGTTTAATATTTCTATATAAATATAGTGGTGGCGAAGAAGTTGATTTATTTATTAAAAGTTGAATAAAAAGTGATGGAAATTTACATCACTATGCAATTAAGTGTTAAATAGTTATTTTTATGAGGTTGGTTTGTTATTTGCATCTACATTGTGTATTAATTTTACCAATAAATAATCTACTGTGCACTATTAATTACCTTTCCGGCGAAAGAAAGTTAGTTAAAATTATATGTTTATAATACTTTTTAATTAAATTTCTAAGGGTATAAACTATTACCAGAGCTGTAAAGTACGTGGCTACAGAGCTCGTAGCTGCTGGATTAAGAAATTATAGATATATATGAAACAAATTTTAAAAAAATTTCGCCGTCGGCCTCAAACTATAATTCTGTGTAAATCCTATTATTCTAAATTATTTTATCGTTCTAGTATTTCGACTGTCAAAATTCCACCTAGCTAAAAATACTTTATTCTAAATTCATTCTCTTAAAAAAAGGCTCTGATCGCTGTTCTATTAAAATTACGCACTTTTGTTTCATTAAATAAATGCATCCTAGAATTTAATTCTTATAAACATCAATCTCCCAGCTAAAAATATTTTAACTCTCTTGAAATAACAACCTATGTCTTTTTATTATTTTTTATTTTTATTTCCCTATGTTTTCTGACAAAACAATATTCTTTCTCAAAATTATGAAAGCTAATTCAGTCTCAATGTAAAATCTTACCTTGGCATCTTGCCCATTCTCGGTAAAACCTACGTTTTTTTTTTCCTTCTTATTTATTCGAAGGAATTAGATTGTTCGGCAATGTTCTAGAAATATTTTTCCCGCATTTTTTCAACCTACGGTCTGATAACTTCAAGATTATAGCGCCAGAGAATTTAGTCCCTTAGCGGTAATTGGTCGAAAGACTGTTTAGTGAAACTGTATTTTTGGGCGTTAGATAATAGTTATACGCGGAGTTTTCCCGCGTAGCGTCAGTTTTATTCCTGGAGCCGGTTGTACATGTAACCCCGACGCGTACTTCACGACCACAGAATAAATCTCCTTGGCTGCCGATAGAAAAAACGACTGCCTGTAAGAACAAAATGTCTTCTTAAAATATTAAATTAATTCACCAAGTTTCTCCACGGTATTAAAATCATCATGTACGGAATTAGCATCGTAATTAGTAAAGCATGGCCATTTTCCTTTGAATTCGAATAAAAAGTGAACTGGAACCGACTGCCTCTTATTTGCATTCTGTACGCACACTATAAATTGGATTCTCGGCGCCCGACTGCAAATTCCTCGGTGGAAACAATCGCCCAGATAATGTGATCTAAAAAAAAAAAAATACGGTGATACAAGTAAAAACGTGATATATATATATATATATATATATATATATATAAGAAGATAAAAAATATAATAAATGTTCGATATTAGTGACTAATATAATTGTAACTGCTCGATAAAATATCAATATTGTACGCAAACACAATTCAGTAACCCTTAAAAGTCTAATTTATGGGAAAAATCAAATTAACAACAACAACAAATTGCTAAGAAAAAATTCTAAGAGAATTTTTTTAATAAGTTAATATTTTATATTTTTAGGATATATAAACAAATTCTTATTTTGAAGATCAAACTTTTTAATCCGTCAACAACATACTTGGAATCAAATTCAGTCATTTTTTAAAACACCCAAAAAATGTCAAAAGTCAAATTAATTAACACGAAATAAATTGATAAAAATAAAGTTTAAAAGAACGCTCTAGAATTAAGTAATTTTTTTCAATTCTAAGGCATAAATCCTAACATTATATTTTAAGATTATATTATCATTAAAAATTTTCAAACCTGTAATTAGTGCTAATTAAAAAGTCTTTTTCCCCAAAGCCGAAATCTTTTTAATTATTTATACTATTTGATTCTAATAAATATTTCATTCCTTATTTTTTCTACTTGAAAGGTGTTTTTACACGCTGAAATTATTTTTAATGCAAAATATAAATTAATGTTTTCTTTATCTATATTTTAATAAATATAAAGGATAAAGAATTGATTCTAAATTTAGTAATGGAAGAGTAAATCCCACAAGTTACAAAAAAATGTATCGAAATTTTTAAACAAAGAGAAAATTTTAATGCATTGATATGAAAGAACGTGATAAGAAAACTATGAAAGATAAAAAAAAATATCTGTATTTTGAATAAATATAAAGGATAATGAATTGATTGTAAATTTAGTAAAGGAAAAGTAAATCCTACAAGTTCCAAAATAATGTATCCAAATATCTAAAGAAAGAGAAATTTTTAGCTGAATCATACTGATTGGTAAAGATGTCACATATATTGAAATTTTGGAAAAAGTTTTCTAATCTGGCACGGGTTGGACACTTTTCACTCAGTTCGAAGAATGTGAAATCGTGTTGAAACTTTTATTTGAATGAAAAAAGGGGGAGGGTATGATGTAATAACAGATTTCTCACTAGTTTGTTTTTCGAATATGAGAAATAAATAAGAAAGAATAATTTTGTAAAGAAAAATTTTCGTAGTGTGTTTCAAAAACACACGCAATAAAAATAACCTTAGGGTAGGATTATAAAAAATTGCAAAAAGAAAAGATTCTAAAAAAATGATAATTGTTTTAAAAAAGTGGTATTCAAAAAACGGACCGAGTTGGATCCCTGTAATAAAATACGTTTTATTTTATATCACTAAATTTCTTACCAAAAAAAAATACTTTTTCTCATTTAGAGGTTGGAAAAAAGAAAAAAATATATTTTTTATGAATTTTAAGTACCCTTCATCCCGAATACTCCATACTTAATATATTATCTCTGTATTACAGACATACATAAAAAATTAACAGTATTAATTAACCCTCTAATGGTCATGGTAGTTTTGTAATCATGTAAGTGTTTTCTTGTAAGTGTTTTCTAGCCCTCTAAGCGTGTGGAACGTAATATTCCGTTCACTAAGCTCCAGGTTTCACTGCAATATATGCAATGTTTAAGATAATATAATTCTATAGATTTAATGAATTTTCAAATATGAACTACATTAATATTTGTAATTAATTTTTATTTATAATGCTGAAAGAATCATATTTTTTAGCATTTAAAACAAATGCAGAGAAAACAACATTACAATTTTACCCTTTTTCAAAACTCTCAGAGGGCTAGAAATTCCAAAATTAGAAAAATCGGAATTCACACCAGAAATAACAACTATTAATTTTCGTTTCCTTTGAATCATAGAAAATCTGACATTTAATAAAGCAAAAATTTCTATCCCGATTATCTGGTACGAATTCGGAAAAATCTGAATAAAAAAATCCACTAAATTGCACCAGTGATGGTAGCATAAATGTTACCATGGGCATTACACGGTTAAATGTTAACCTTAAAATTAATATTATTTTGTTATTCTTGCTTGTATATATTCAGTTCCGCAGCGAAAAATGTGTAATAGAGAATTGCGAGCATCCTAAAAACCGATAAAAAACTGATTAATACACAATAAAAAAATATTCGATCCGATTTCGAAAATCAGTGGAAGCAAAAGAAACATTATTTTTATAAACGTTTCTTTAAATCTCGAAAAAATATTGTTTCCTTTCTGATATTTCCAGAGTCAAAGAACGCTTTTCGAAAACGTGGCTAACTCGGAAGTGGTTATTATGTCTTTTGTATTTGGCTATCTTATATTTTCGGAGATTAAGAAATTTTGTCTTTTTTTACAATGTGTATACTTACATACTAAAATATGTATGACAACACTTTTTAGAACAAACGCAAGTAATTGCGATTAATATAAAAACTTGAAGTCGGCTTGACTCAGCTAACATTCATATCTCTGTTAAATTTTGAATCAACTAGAGCTTAAAGCATAAAATAATTAAAAAATTTAAAGCCATTAAGAATTGAATATTACACTAACCTACTTTTATGCGTTTTAATTTCTTACGTGTGATAAATTTCAATTACTTTATGTATAAAAAAAATTGATTTGTTCCGTGCACTTTTATTAGGTTTGTCAAAATGTTATATGATACAAATTACAGGGTTATTCTAAATGATGGACCCATTTTCAAAAAATTGTATTTATTAAAGTACAAATCCAAAATGAACAATATTTATACCAATGAAAAGAGGAAGTTCTAAAGTTTTTTTTAAAGACGAAATGGCCGCTGCACTGCAATTTGCGACTCACTTCTTGCGAACTCAAGAACGCAGAAAACCTTGTGCTCCACAGTAACCATCTCACTCACAACTGACAGTGAAACGAAATGGTGGTCTATTGCCACGCGACCTCTACCGCCTTCCTCTGGAACCATCACCGCTTTGAAAGCTGTGCACTCAGTAACAGCAGATACGCTTTCTCGTGTGTGGGACGAGTTTGGCTATCGCGTAGATGTTTGCCGTGCAGCAAACGGTGGACACATTGAACATGTATAATGTTTTTAAAAAAACTTTGAAACTTCCTCTTTTCATCGGTATAAAGATTGTTCATTTTGGATTTGTACTTTAATAAATACAATTTTTTGAAAATGGGTCCATTATTTAGAATAACCCTGTATATGTTCTGTTGAGAAAATCAGTGTGAGAGATATAAAAGGGAATACCTTGTGTTATAAAGAAAACCAACCACTTAAATCCCTGAGTACATAGAGTTTGAAAGGGAAATGTTAAAAATAACTTATTTTAAATTCAAATTCAAATATATCTGCCTTCGTTGAATTTTAATTGTTCTCCTCGGAAGAAATTAACTGTTCTTTCAACATGCTTACATTTTATTTTAATTGATTAAAATAAAATGTAATGCCGTTTGATTTGTCTTTTTCAGGTAACTGATGAAACGATTATAACTAATGCTTGAGGAAAGATTTTTAGAATTTATTAATGCAGGATGGCAATAAAAAAATTGACCGATACAAGAATACCTAGGAACACATCAGCTCAAAATGCTTGAATGTAATTTGAGATGTAGGTATTTCAAGGTGTGCGCTATTTAAGACTTATCATGTTCCACACATGCTGCTACAGCACTTTAATGCCAGTGTTAGTCAGGTCGCATACCGAGGCGACAGCAGCAACGGAACATGACATGTGTCTTAGGAGACGAAAAATAGGCCGAAACTGTTTTAGAATTCTGTTTCTTCTTCTAAGACGTGCAACATGTTACGTGGATAACCTCAATGTGTGACCTGCCTCCACTCCCCGCTACTTCACTTTTCGGTGCCTGCCGCTCTCACACGAAAACCTCACGGTTATTTTAGTACCTACCGAAAAGCTCTTGTTTCGTTTCTCCGAAATAAGTGCAAAATTCATAGTGTCAGAAGTGCACACACATAGTGTGGAGTTACTGGTTGTATTATCTTGTGGATAATCTGTAACAATTCTGTCTGTCAGGTTGTATATGGATTTCGGAAAAATGAGTAAGCAGATAAATGTTAGAAAGGGAAGGAATTTGTGTAAAGTCTTGCCTGTTTTCTAAAATTATGTAAATAAATATCAATCGAGACAACGTCCATGTTAGCTAAAGTTCTGAAAGCAATCCGGTACTGCCACGGTGACAGATGAACGCCCTTACGCTTTAAAAGGCGGGGAGCACTTATGACACCTTGAAACAAAAGAAGAACTTTCTTGGTAGGTACTAAAATCGTCGTCATAGTTTTCGTGTAAAAGAGCCTGGTACCGAAACGCGAAATAGCGAGAAGTAAGGCAGGACGCACACTGGGGCAACATAATCTCCAGCTGATCCGTCGACTGAAATAATATCTTGTTTGATTCCGGTCTTTGTAGGACGGCTTTCTTGCTCAATTGGTTCGGTAGGGATCACGTGATCCGATGACATGAATTCCGTCCTAGGCTGGAATCGTACCTAGTAAAGAAGAACTTCCTTTGCAGGTACTGGACTTGGTCGTGCTTAACTCCGGTGGATATTTTCACTAGAGATGATTAAAATCCAATATGAACAAGTACATATCATACCCGCTACGTTTATGTAATTTGATAGGCAAAATGAAATGTTTGGTTTCATAGATTTCTCACGCCATAATAAATGATTTATTGTCGGTTAATTTCACGCATAAAATATCTCATTGTCTGTCGTCAGGAAAATATCCGAACTCTTTAGTGTAGACCTGTAAATGATCTATAGATTTGTATATATACTACACAATATGCAAAATTTTTGTTCAATTATGAAACGCGGAATTCAGTTGAAAAATCCCCTTCAGCAATTTCTTTCAGTAAGTGCAAATGTACTCGAATTCTTTGTGCAGCCCTGTATAGGGTCGATAGAATTTATACACATAAAGTAATCCACAAAAAATTAGTTAAAATTAAAAACGCGTATCAGTATTGGAAACGTACTTCAAACAATTTATAGTGAATTGGCGACGCCTCATAAAGGCGGTAGTTTGTTTTGATTGTGATCGTATTGTGCAATTAACATATGTGTGCATGCAGCGACATCTATAGACCATTTTATTTTAACTTTCGATGAATACATGTGTCCTTCGGAATTCGTGGGTTTTCTGCGTTCCGCAGCAGTTTTATGCAAATTTGGCTTTTCTGGTCAGTTAGCTATATATTTAAGCAAGTGAAAGTGTGTGTGATGTTGGATATGGTCGCATCTCATCCCAAGGGAAGTCAAGAATGTTTTTAGCACCAGAAGGAACTTGCTTTCCTGTTTTGAAGGTTGACTAGAGCTGAACTTTGATTTGGTAAGAGAACTTAGTTTGTTGAGTTCAATAAAGGTTGTTGTGGCGGCCACGGGCTACTTTAATTAGATAGTTCGCCATCTTGTACGGAAGCTGTGGAAGGCGGCGCATCGCCGAAAAAAGAGTTCTGAAGTTGTAAAGTAATATGTCATCGGTGTGTAAGTTAAAGTTTCATTTACTCGTCTTATTCAATGTTTTTAGCACCAGAAGGAACTTGCGTTCCGGTTTTGAAGGTTGACTAGAACCAAACCTTGATTTGGCAAGAGAACTTAGTTTGTTGAGTTGAATAAAGGTTGTTTTGGCGGCCACGGGCTCTTTAATTAGATGGTTCGCCATCTTGTACGGAAGCTGTGGAAGGCGGCGCATCGCTGCAAAAAGAATTCTGAAGTTGTAAAATATGATCTAATCGGTGTGTATATTCAAGTTTCATTTAATCGTCTTATTCAATGTTTTTAGCACCAGAAGGAACTTGCGCTCCGATTTTGAAGGTTGACTAGAACTGAACCTTGATTTGGTATGAGAACTTAGTTTGTTGAGTTCAATAAAGGTTGTTTTGGTGGCCACGGGCTCTTTAATTAGATAGTTCGCCATCTTGTACGGAAGCTGTGGAAGGCGGCACATCGCTGCAAAAAGAGTTTTGAAGCTGTAAAGTAACATCTCATCGGTGTGTAAGTCAAAGTTTCATTTACTCGTCTTATCCAATGTTTTTAGCACCAGAAGGAACTTGCACTCCGAATTTGAAGGTTGACTAGTACTGAACCTTGATTTGGTAAGAGAACTTAGTTTGTTGAGTTCAATAAAGATTGTTTTGGCGGCCACGGGCTGCTTTAATTAGATAGTTCGCCAATTGTACGGAAGCTGTGGAAGGCGGCGCATCGCTGAAAAAAGAGTTCTGAAGTTGTAAAGTAATATGTCATCGGTGTGTAAGTTAAAGTTTCATTTACTCGTCTTATTCAATGTTTTTAGCGCCAGAAGGAACTTGCG
Source organism: Maratus michaelseni (assembly GCA_963931845.1). NCBI lineage: Eukaryota > Metazoa > Arthropoda > Arachnida > Araneae > Salticidae > Maratus > Maratus michaelseni. The sequence continues at coordinate 250,096,410 of OZ007600.1, read as the reverse complement.
TTCCGTTTTTGAAGGTTGCCTAGAACCAAACTTTGATTTGGTAAGAGAATTTAGTGTGCTGAGTTGAATAAGGGTTGTTTTGGCGGCCACGGGCTCTTTAACTAGATAGTTCGCCATCTTGTACGGAAGCTGTGGAAGGCGGCGCATCGCTGCAAAAAGAATTCTGAAGTTGTAAAGTAAGATCACATCGGTGTGTAAGTTAAAGTTTCATTTACTCGTCTTATTCAATGTTTTTAGCACCAGAAGGAACTTGCGCTCCGGTTTTGAAGGTTGACTAGAACTGAACCTTGATTTGGTAAGAGAACTTAGTTTGTTGAGTTCAATAAAGGTTGTTTTGGCGGCCACGGGCTCTTTAATTAGATAGTTCATCATCTTGTACTGAAGCTGTGGAAGGCGGCACATAGATCGCAGCAAAAAGAGTTCTGAAGTTGTAAAGTAACATATCATCGATGTGTAAGTTAAAGTTTAATTTACTCAACTTATTCAATGTTTTTTATTATAGTGTAGTCACATACATTGCTCCACTGGGATTATTTAGATAACAGTGATCAATTAGAATTCAAATTTCAGTTAATGAGACTCAGCCATCGTCTTACCCTGAAGATTTTAAATAAAAGTTGGTTTTAAACTTTAAATCTGATTTTGTTACTGACCTAGCCAGGGTTCACCATGCACCGGCACGATACAAATTATCGTTCATAGGCAGTGCTGTCATTGAATTTGTGTTGTACATCCTTGTAAATGAACGACAAATGCTATGCACACTATATTATACAGTAATTATTTTGTAGTGCACCTAATTGATGTATATCAATTTCGATATGTTTGAAATAGTAAAACCTCATTAAACTACACTGTTAACGATTTTTCCCCATTGACGGGCTCCCCTCAAATGGGAGGAACGAGGCAGCTGCCCCGCATGCCCCTGCATTAGCAGACCATGCTCATTAAACTACGCCGTTAACGATTTTTCTCCATAGACCATAATGTAAATTATGGACGGAATTCTTTCGAGTTCACCTGCAAACAAACTATAACTGATATACACTTCATTTTCAATATAATAATTCCATGGAAAAGCTGAATAACATATATCATTATATGACAATATGGGTATGTTTAGGGGAGTTAGAGTGCGAGCAAACAGACTGGTGGATAGATAGACAGATAGAGAGACAAACTGCATTCATAAACACTTATCTACTGTGATGGAAAGTGCTCATAAAACGTAACATTATGTGTAAAGAATCTTTTTGAACAATTTCAGTTAAATATAGTTGAAATTAATTGGGGGTGAAAGCAATTGAATCGCAGAATTTGCATTCTATAATCTATTTTTAAACAAAACAAGCAAACAAACAAAATCTGGAGTGACTGAAAATAGTTTAAAATAAGTGGGTAAGTGTGATCGAAGATCTCACAAAGGGTTTTGTTTAATATTCCTTTCAAAACACTTTATCTTTTCTTTAATAAATCCAAATAAATTTCATTTTCCAAAAAAAACATAAGTCATGTTTTTTATAAAGTAAAAATTTACCTATCTATTTTTCTTGTTTTTTCGAATATCTGTACCGGGCCGATAGCTTACGAAGCCCGCTATTATACTCTGTCATAAAAATATCTGTCATGTCGACTAAATGTGATATTAAAAAAATCAATTTCAAAATTAAACATGTCGTATAGAGACCTTCAAAAGGTTAGAATATACCAATATTTACATAATCGGGTTTTTATCGTGATTCAATACGTTCCTCAAACTCATATGACGTTATAATCACTTGCTGACGTGATATCTACTTTCTTTCTCTATTACTCATATTGATACTCTCTTTGTATTATTCTCAAACATTTGAAAAAGTTCGTTAAACAGTCCGTAGTCCAATATGACTTCAAATTAATTTTCTCTTTAATTCTCTAATGACGTCCTGTTAACCTGCTTTCTGTACTTACACATACTCATACTCCTTGTATTATTGATAAATGTTTGAAAATTTCCGTTTTATTACCAATATGACGTCATATTATTCTTTTTTTTTCAATTGGTGAAACTTTTTATTTTACTTTCATTTTTCACGTGGAAATCTTTTAATATAAAATTAATTATTACAGAAAGAATTTTATTGTGGATTTTTAATTGTTGGCAACTGCTATAACGAAAAATGTTTAAATTTAATAGGAAAAGGCTGTTAGATTTTTGGTTTTTATCTCTCTATACTAAAATAATACAATTTTTTCAAAATATTTTGATTTTCAGCGTGATAGTAGGTATTCAGCTGTAAGTACGCAAAATTTCCAGTTTAAGTTTCTGAGAACCGGCTCTGTGACAGACAGACAGAGAAGCCGGACGAATAGGGCTTCGTGAGATGAACGAAACCCTAAAAAAAGTATGAATCTTCAAAAATGTTTGACACAATGGAATTGGCTATATTCAAAGGCTGATCCACTTTTTTTAAAACTGCAGACGTTACTTCTGCGATACTAATGCTGATTTACATCACCAAAATGCGTCTCTCTTATATCTGTCACATTGTCTTGTGATTTTCCGTATAGAATGGGTAGCAAACTGATTTGAAATTGGTTTAAAAATGGATGAAATACCTAATCTGTCGGCGAATTCTTACAAAAAGCTATACGGTAATTGCGACAGTGGTCTACGATATATTTGAAAAATTAGATCTTAATCAAAACTACCGTTTGAGTGTTATCGTGTGCACTGTCTCATACATACATCCATACATACCGGGTGTCCCAAAAATGACTGACGGATTTTAAAATGCAATAACTTGCAAATGGTGACAGATATTTAACAAATTCTTGCAGGAGGGTTATGCATGATGTCAGGAGTTTTTGTACTGTGATTCTTGATTTTAGTTCGAATTCCAAACAATAGATGGCGCTGATAGCGATTGGTGTTCAGTCGAGGGAGAAACTGACGCCACTCAGCATTGAATCATCGCCCCCTGAATACTAGATGGCGACTGTCGCATGCGAATTTTTTTTCAGTGTTTGAACGGTCCCTCGAACTTCAACACCAAATATATCTAAAAGTTTTCTTTGAGTTATTTGATCTCAGAAAAACTAGGCGCATTGATTATATTGCAGCATTAAGAAACAAGTTTTTCGTTTTAGTAAACAAGCTTACAAAATAGCTAAAAGTTTTCCACTTCTTTAAAATATAATTTCTCTAAACTTTACATCAATTTGGGAAAGAATTATGAGATGCAAATGTACTCATTTTCAATTTAAAAGAAGATATATTCTTTACATAAAGACAAGAAATAAAGCATGGCTAGATATGTAATTTTTTTTAAACAAAGTAGAAAAAATGTTACAAGAATTTCTTACGCATACATCCATTTGTAAAGAAAATTTGCAGAAGTTGAAATTAAAAGAGCCAAAAAAAAAACCTCCAGAATGAAAGTAAGTGAAATTTGAAATTGGACTAGTTTGAATGTTTTGAAGTTATTGAAGTAATAGTTGCAGGAAAGTTTTATTTTTTTAACCTGTATGATGAAAAAAATTATTAGAGCTCCAGTTTTTTATTTTATTCGTGAGAAAAGAAAATTTAGTAACCTTTTTCTGAACTATAAACTGCAACATAAGAAGTATCTCACAAGAGGGAATAATCTTAGATAAAATTACTTTACAAGATTACCAGCAGTTTGCTACTTTTTTTATTTAGAATGCTTGATTGCTAAAAATTATTTGAAATAGTAGTAATATCCTTATTTAATTTTTTGACTACTGGATACGATTACCGACGTTTTATATTAACTCGTAACCAGAATTTAGAAACAAATTTTTTTTGGTTGATTTCTTTTGAAAGTACCCTAGCAAGGCCTGATTAGCAACGGGGCAATCTCCCACCAGTAAATTTTAATAGAAATTTTCATTATATTTAAACGCGATATTCATGAAATATTACACTCATGAATAAGACAAACATTTCTCTTCTTTTTAACTGGTGGAAGTTTGCCCCGTTTGTAATCAGGCCCTGTACCCTAGTACCTACTACCTCGGTAATCTCTGTGAGTTGAAAATACCTTCTCGCACCTTATAACCCGTTCGCTGCCAATCACGAATATACTCGTAGTTTTTCAATCTAAAATTACGAATTCGTACCGGAAATTTCAAAAGAAGAATTTTTATTTTATGTAATCGCGAAATGTCTGTAATTAAATAAAGTAAATATTGCTAATGGTGTTTTCTAATGTTAATTCGAACTTTCTAAATAAAACCTAATTCCGGTGATTTTAACCCGGCAGTGAACGTGTTAAAATCTATATTTTTAAATTTTATTGTAGTGCATACAGGGTTTTTCAATACTTCTAGGAGCGATGGGTACACCTAGATGGCTCGGAATCACATAGCAATGCACGGTCGATAATGCAATCCTAACGAGATAGAGGGGTTGTTAGGGGCTGAATCATCGTGATCGAAAATTAACATTTAACGACTATACGCTTAAAACTAGTCGTTGGGGGCCACCGTAATACTTACCCATCATGGATATGCATAATGTAAAATATTAAAATAAAAATGTGTAAACTACTTATAAAATGCATTGCAATTCAAATAAAATTGTGGCTTGATGACGTCATGAACTTTAAAGGCTCGATTACTGAATTGCTTGAAAGAGGTTTTTCCTTATAACTCCAAAAATAATAATCCTATTAACTAGCAGTTTATTGCATCTGATTAAGCGTCAAATTTCTAATTAAAATATATCTTTGAAGTGAAATTTGGATGAAATACAGGGTCATGAAAAATCGAAGAGTGTGGAAAATAAGATTCCAAATATCTCGGCAACTCATTATCCGATCGACTTCATGCTTTATGCAAAATTTATGTTTTTTTATTGTCTTTTACATCCATTTCTTAAAATAAACAATTTCGAAAATTTTTATTTTTATCAGAACGAATATTTCGAGAGTCCGAAAAAAATAGTTCCGGTTAATCGAGGTTATTGAAATGAAATAGGCTTCTTCCCATTATTACATACTAAGTACATACCAAATTGCAAGTCTCTATCTCAATTTTTTCGGGAGATAGAGCGTTTACAGACACACAGACACACACACAGACACACAGGAATCTCCAGTGTCTGAAACGTGTAAATCCGACAAAAAAAAATTTTCGATTTTCAAAACGATTACAAGACTTACCCTATACTACGTATGATGGGTAAGTAATAAGTCGTGACTTTCCTGATAACGAAAATCCCAGAAGTTTTCTGCCAACATGCCTTGATTTTACCATCTATAGTTTTGCAAGTTTGAGGGCAGTGGTTATCTGCGCGCGGGCGCTTTTCACAAGAGCTGTAGTTGGGCCTTCCAAAAGTGAAAATTGTGGATAGTAAGAACCAGGCACGTAGTTGAAAACTTCGGGAACCTTCGTTATCAGGAAAGTCATGACTTATTTTAAGCTTATAGTCTTTAAATATGAATTTGAAGTTAGCCATAGTAAACCCGGCAGATTTTAGAGTATACCTACAGTGTGTCCATAAAAGAACTCCAGGGTTTTGAAGCAAAATAGTTTAATTCAACCATAACATTAGTTTAATGTTATATATATGTACTTAAAGGTAAATTTATCAAGATTTTTACCATTTAACACTAGAACGACCGGAAATTTTACTCAAATTTTATAAAATAATTTCACACCAGAATTTTTATTTAAAACTATTTAAGTTGTTTATTTAACAAATTTCTGCGTGTTTTATATTTAATTTATTTTAAAAAGTAATTTCTGGTTCGAATCGCAATATATTCCTTTGGCAACGGTCAAGACCGCTCACGGTCGTTCTAGTGTTAATATATTTCAATGTGTGCTCCATTTGTGGCACGGTACACATCCAAACTGTATTCAATCTCTTCGTCGAAACCTCTTCGACTGCGTCGTCTCAACAATTTTCTCGGACTTCGTTGACATGAAGTACAAATTCTATCAACGTTCTCTTCTGACACTCGTGGCCTACCAGGCGACGTTTGCTTTAACCCACTTCCCGTTTCTTTAAATACACGTAGCCACTGACAAATGGTTTTGTCCGTAGGCGCATTACCACCATACTCGCACAAAAAGTTCTGCTGTACAATGGTAATAGATCCAATTTCTATAGGCCAGATAACACACTAAGCCTTTTTTTAGTGGCGTCGCCATCGTACTGCACTACTGAATGGAATGATGGAAAGAGCGTCTGCTACGTTATTTCAAACTCAATGACGCGTACCCAGGGTTCGTACGGGTCCTGGAATTTTAAAACCAGGAAATTCTTCGGTACCAGTATTTTCTTTTAGATAATCTCTTTTTAAATTAGGTTAAATTTCGCACGTTTGAACTTGATCTATTTTTTTAGAAAAATATACTTTTATATTACCTGGAAAAATTACGATACCCGTACGAACCATGGTACCGCTACCTAGTATTGAAAAAAAACTGAAACTGGTGTGGATAAAATCTGATCAGCTACCTATTTCTTCTAAATTAACTGACATGACCTAACTTATATCATTAACGCGTAGCGCTACCTAGTATTGAAAAAAAAACTGAAACTGGTGTGGATAAAATCTGATGAGCTACTGATTTCTTCTAAATTAACTGACATGACCTAACTCATATCATTAACTTGATATGATTTTTCAAAACCCCGGAGTTATTTTATGGACTGGTATTTCTCAATACCAATCTTTTTCTTCTTCTTCTTCTTTTTGTATTACAAATATCTGTCATTAAAAAAGCAGACATTTTTATTCGGCAACAGTGATACGCGGAAATTTAGGCAGATGTGCTTATTCTACTGCCGTCTTTTGATTTCCTTTACGAAATAGTTATAACTCGCTATGTTGCATAAGAAACTTTAACTTACAGAGTAAAAATAGATTAATCAATTTATAAAAAAACATAAGTTGGATAACAAATATAAAGCATTTAATTGGGAATATGGTAAGTAACATAACATTATATGCAAAAAATCTTTTAGCATAATTTCAGATAAAAATATTTGAAATAACTTGCCAGTAAAAACAATCGCACAACGTGTATACTAAAACCAGTTTGCAAGTAAAAAGAAAAAAGAAAAAAGACAAGAAAACGTGAAACAAATCGTTTTAATGTACTGTTTTTTTAATATTGTGGAATAAAAACTGTAAAACGTAAACCAGAAAAAAAATACAAATTTTTAAACTGATATTATTACAAGTGTTTTTCACTCCTGCCATTTTAATGCTCCATTAAGGAAATAAGTTTTATGTTGCAATAAAAATGTTTAAAACATAGATACAAAAAATCCATTTCTTTACAAGAAAAATCAATTTTTTTACAAGAAAAAATCCATTTCTTTACAAGGAAAAAATCCATTTCTTTACGAAAAAATCCATTTCTTTACTGTTCTTTTTTAAGAAAAAAGAAAATTCTCAAAACTTTATTTTTATCTGGAAAAGAATTATGAGATGCAAATGTACTGTATTTTTATTTAGAAAAATACATATTCTTTATTTAAAGACAACGAATAAACTTGTCTAGTTATGTAACTGATGTTTAAACAAATAAAAAAGGTTAAAAAATTTTTTACACATACATCCATTTGTAAAGAAATTTTGTAGAAAATGGAAAATAAGTGAAATTTGAAACTGAAAAATGTATTCGTGCGATTTTTAATTTCGTTCCTTAATGTATTCATTTGTAAAAATATATGTTGTATTTTTTAGTTTATGGAAGGATTATTGCACGGGAAAGGAAGTTAAAAAATAAGTTTGACACGTTCTTTGAAATAAAATAATCTGTTATTGAAGTAAAAATTCAGGAATATTTTTGTATTTAAAACACGCGCGATGAAGAAGTTTTAAATGCTCTATTGTATTTTACATGTATGTGAACGGAAAAAATTAGTAAGTGTGCTTTTAATTATGAAACTGAAACATAAGAAATAGGTAAAAGTATTGTCTTGGATAAAAAGTATTTTACTAGAAAAGCTATATAATATTTTATAAAAATTTATTTTTTGAAATCGAAAAATGCTATTTTATGGTTTTTTACTTTGGTTTTTCTTTACTAATGTCACTTTCTTACAAACGTCATACAACGAATTCGTGAGACTGCTGTTATCCAGTGTATTCTTGAAATCGCATATTACTTTTTAAATATGTAAATTTATAGAATAACAATAGACCACTTTTTAGTAATTTTACTTTTAGAGCCAACTAAAGTAAAATGGCAGGGTTCCCAAATGGCCCGAATTTTGAATACAGAACACTCTAAATATGACATTTTCAAAACTGAGGACAAAATACTCAAATATGAGGAAGTCCCATAGTCAACATGGCTCCGAATCAAAATGACTCAAGTTTGAAAAACGTATATACCCATTTCTAAAAACATGCACACGCTCAAGAATAAAACATCATGTGCTCATTTTTGAATATGTCCATGTTTCAAAAATGAGTATATACTGACTTCTATGTGCTCATTTTTGAGTATTTCCATGTTTTGAAAATGAGTTTGAACTGATTCTAATCCTTTTTGAGTATGTCCATGTTTCAAAAATGATCATGAACTGACCTCTATGTGCTAAGTTTTGAGTATGTCCATCTATTTCCGGTAATTCAGAATTGAAAGCGTTGGGTCGTTCTATTGGAAACAAAAAGTTTCATAACATAATGAAAACATTGATTTACTCAGATTTGAAAGTGTCATTTTTCTCGATGTGTACTGTTCATTAAACGATAAGACGTTCCGTTTCACAACCAACCATTTTTATTGATCAGCACGCCACAGCTCAACAAATATACAAGCAACATAGAGTTAAAATAACAGTTTTTGAAGAGTTAGGTCAGGAAAACTTTGGGTCGCTTGAACCCATACAGCTAACGGCATCATTCTTTGCCGTGAAAAAATTTTCTCTCTCCCAAAATGGTAGTTTTAAAACTACAGTTAATCTTTTTTCCATTGGCTCATTTTTATAAGCAACACATTTTATCATTTTACAGGGCGTTAGGCTAATTGCAACTAGGAAGCCCCTCAACAGAAGATCCACTGTTCAGACTGTTCGGACTTAGATTACATAAAGTAAAGTTTCTTCTTTCGGAATATCTAAATATAACAGAAGTTTTTTTTAACCCTTTCATGCACAAAGTACTTCTGTTACTAAAATGTTGCAATTATTGATTGACACCAGGACTTACGAACAAATTTATTTGCAAATAAATAAAAACTTTCTTCACATACATTATAAAAGGCGAAAATTAATTTCAAAATTCCGGTGCCGTTGTGTATGTGCAAGATGTTCAGAAGCCCGCCATGAGAGTAACTCATGTGAAAAATCCGAACGCTGCTGTATAAACTGCAAGGGTGACCATGCAGTATATTCTCGTTCTTGTACAAACTGGATCCGTGAGAAAGAAATTCTTGCCATCAAAATCACTCAGAAACTTTCTTATCCTGAAGCTCGAAAACTGGTTGAATCTAGAACACCATCTGTAGGAGTTTCTTATTCTAGTTTACTCAAGCAACAAATAAAATCCTTAAGACATATAAGCACTCAAACTGATATCTCTTTAACACCAAGTGATTCTTGTACTACAAACACCCGTAGCATGGCTCTTTCTGCTAGAATAAGACCTATGCCTGCTCTAAAACTTTTGCCACCATCATCAGAACCTGTGAAAATAGAATATTATAATCATGAAAATAACCAGTTTATTAACACTAGAACGGCGGGAAATTTTACTCAAGTTTCTTAAAAATATTTCACACCAGAATTTTTATTTAAGACTTTTCAACTATATACTTAACTTATTTTCGTGCGGTACATATTTAACTTATTTTATGAAGAAATATCCGATTCGAATCGACATTTTTTCATCTGGTAGGGGTCAAAATGACCCCTCACCGCCGTTCTAGTGTTAAACGTGAGTCAGGTCAAACATCTGTTTCATCTGCAAATAATTTGAAAAAACCTTTTTCCTCTACACAGAAAGCAAAACTCAAATCATGTGCACAGAGAGAGAGAGCGCAAACCTCAACACAAGCTTCTTCACGATGGAAAACTGTAAAGGGAAAAAAACAAGAAATTTTGTCCTGATAAACCACTTCTTATTACAAAGGATTCAAAACAGCTGCTGCACTATGCAGAGGAAGCTATGGATTCAGTCTTACAGTTCTGACTCAAATGAGGACGATACTACTGTTTCTGAGGTATTCGAGCCTGCGTGATTTTAAATATATTTTTGCTCAAAACTTTGAAAATTTTACCAACTGTTAGTTTATTGAAAATTTTACCAGCTGTTAGTGTATTGAAAATTTTACCTACTGTTAGTTTATTGAACATTTTACCAACTGTTAGTTTTTTGAACATTTTACCAAATGTTAGTTTAGACATTGTTTATATTTTAATTGTGAAAACATCTGTTTATTTTCTTTTAGACGTTGTGTTATATTTTCATTGAATGATTTTAATTATACATTTATCACCCTATCACTATTTTCATTTAAATGTTATTTTCATTCATCTTGTTTTTATGACATAGTTTTAAATCGTATATATATTTAAACTTGACGTTCTTATTTTAATATTTTTTTTGGCGCAGCATGTACCTAAAGGGACTTTGTGCTATAAAACCCCAATCAACCAACCAACCAACCGGTGCCGTTGGGGATGAAAATTAAGTGGGACAGAATTTAACCCACCATGTCGGAAAGAGTTAAATGAACGCATGTACGCGCTAATGATGCATATGGGTTAAGAAATAAAGAAAATAGTTTAGAGGTTTATTAATAAGCATTTATTAGACTTAAATCTACGTAAAATATAAGAAATTATTTTACATTTTATAAATTACATTTGTTTACTAAGCACTAGCATTTAACAACTTTTAAATCTATTTTAAAGAAATGTAATGTAAACATACCTGAATTAGACATCTGTAAGTCAGATGATATGTTACAACGTGCATTTGAAGATGATGCTTCTTTTCACAGATTTGTTGAAATATACCAGTTAAACGTGTTTTTTTTATTTTATTTATTTATTTTTTACTTTGGTTATCTAAAACTTTTCCCCACTGAAACAAAGAGAAATGTGGTATAAACATATGATATAAATTAAATAATAAAACAAAGTAATGATGTTAGATTTTGTGAAACAAAATTCAACGTATACTCAAGTTAACCCAGTATACCCACATTACCCTGACAGTGGATATAAAATATTTTGAAACTCTACTTTATCACGTCGTACAAATAGACAACTGCAGAGTTGCCACGTCTTCGGATTTTTGCACACCAGTAATTGTTTAGAGAAAATGTTGTTCTTTTAAATCGCAAAATGCTTCGAATAAATAAAACAACATTTTCTGCACTAAATTACTGGTAACCAAAAAGCCGGAGACTTGGCAAGTGTGCAGCTGAAAACATAACTTTTAAAAGTTCCAGATATCTTTGCTATTTAAAAAAAAAAAAAGTTATGTTTCCGTAATAATTTCTAAAATCAAAACTACAAGGTGTCCGTTTCCCTTATAATATGAAAGATATGAAGATATGTCATAATAATTTAAACAGAAATATGAGACGAAATTAAACTCATTTTTCCCTCTTTTACAAATATTCCTCTTCATTTAAAAAAGAAATAAAATATGTTTGAATATGCCATTGATGCTTAAACGCATAAAAAATTGTTGACAGCGCTTTTACATATACATACATTTATAAAGGAAATGTGGCGAAACTTAAATTAAAATATCCGAAAAATCTTTTGAATGGAAGTAAGTGAAATTTGAAACTGTAACATGCATTCGTTACATTCAATACTTTTAAGTTTAGGGAAGGATTACTGCACATGAAAGGAAGTTTTAAAAATAACTTTGAAAGAAAATAATCTGTTATTGAAGTAAAAGTTGAAGGAACATTTTTGTATTTTTAATAAGACCTGTGAGACTCCCTTTTTATTTTTTTATTTTTTTTTTTTTTTATTCCGTAAAAAAGAAAGTTTGGTAAGATTTTCCTTGAATGTGTGTGATAAAAGAGCAAAAAAGGAGGTAATTTCTAAACAGAAGTAGTTTGGGATAAAATATTCTAAATGTTAGATTTTTTTGTGAAAACCTTAATAAAAAGAAAATACGAGGGAAAATCATTAAGTAAGTCACAAAAGATAATTAAATAATAACTTACAATGATATTAACTTCAAAACTATTTTTATTTATCAACATATTCTCCACCAATATTTATGCACCTATATCACCGTTTTATCATTACCCCAACACCAGCTGCATAACATTCTTAGGGTTGCTGTCTTAGCCACATTAGGACTTCAAGTTGAATCTTTTCATCATCTGTGAACATCATCTTGCTCACAAGATGGTTTTTTTGTTGACTAAACAAAGTTGACTAAACTTACTACAAAATAGCTTGGGGCTAAGTCGAAGCTGTAGGATGGATGTTGAAGAAGTTGCAAGATGATGTTCACAGATGATGAAAAGGTTCAACTTGAAGTCCTAATGTGGCTGAGACAGCAAACCAAAGAATTGTATGCTGATGTTGGGGCACTGATAAAACGGTGATATAGGTGCATAAATATGGGTGGAGAATATGTTGAGAAATAAAAATAGTTTTGAAGTGAATATCATTGTAAGTTATTATTTAATTAGCTTTTGTGACTTACTTAATGATTTTCCCTCGTAAAAAACAACAACATCGTTTTACATTTCTTCAGTTTGAACTCACATAACTTAGCGATCTCCAAAGTTTTATTTTATATTATATTAAAAAACCAACACTGGGTTTCTAGTAAATTCGTGATTTACAAACCTGCGTTAAAAATTGACAATAAATAACCCACTCAAAACAAATTACATTAAATTTAGAACGAATTGCTACTATACGATTTCTACTAAAATCTAATAACGAATTTCAGTCTAAATTTAATGAAAATATTTCTTCCGAATTGCATTTAATAAAAATTTTGAGATTTTCTAGAATAGCTTGGAAACTTATTTAAGTAAATTAAATTTATAATAATAAATTTATATTAATTTTGCTGTAAAAATGTATAAGATTGACAATATCATCCTCCCCTTCTAAAATGAAGCTTTTTCTAAACAAGAGTAAACAATTCATATTCTTTTAAAATTTTGGTAATTTTTAATTCCTGTTTCTATTTCATAACATTTGTCATTTAATTATTTTTTTTGTTTTTTTTTTCATAGTTTTAAATTTAAATCCTGGTGATATTTCACAAATACATATCTCAGTATTAAAAAAAAAGACATTAAAAAATAGATCTTACATATTAACTTGACTATACGCTAAAATTATTTTACTTTCATCGAAATTTATTTAGATGTTTTCTTCTTCATCTTGCCAGGGCTGTGATTTTTCTATTATACTTAATATCAGCTATATGCTCCTTTCTTCTGTAACTAATAGTAAAATATAATAGAAAATATAATAGAAAATAAATAAGAATATAAGAAGAACCACAACCCTGGAAAGATTATATCAGGAAGAAACCATCCAAATAAATTTCAATGAAAGTAAAATAATTATTCCCTCCAGTCTATATTATCCATCCATAATAAGAGAAACCATAGAGATACTAACACGCAAAAATACACTATGTAACGATGCAGAATCTTTTAACTTACCGAAATAGTGGCTCGAGTGACTCCATGGTTACAGATATGAAAATACACAACCAAGTAAAAATTAAAAAAAAAAAAAAACGTGCGTTTTTTTTCAAAAGTACATGAAAATTAAATGATAGCATTTTAAATAATAACTTCAAAGCCCGTGCAATTATGAAATATTCTCATTTGTTTTTGAAAATGGCTCGGAGTGAGCTGAAACATGTCAAACAACCTAATAAAAGTTATTTTACTGTGTATTTTTTATGTTGTTAAATTACACATCTTAGCATTTAAAAGAAATATATTATTACAAGGTGCTATAATTTATTATATTGTTCTATAGTTTATTATTTTAGGTAGATTTCGTAAGAAATACTATCTATTACATACTATCTATTACATAAGTTGGAATTCCTGAAAAGTTTTTGCAGATCTACACCGATCATCATTCCTAGAACACAAAACCACCCCTAGTTCAAAACTTTATCTATCTATCTATCTAACTATCTGTCTCTATCTATAGATATAAATATCTATATCACTTTTTTATGGATACGATAACTTCCATAGTTCTGCATAAAACTTTTCCAAACTGGTACATAAAATCAAGCGGCATAAAATCTCGGTTAAGTTCGTTTATAGGGCAAAATCAAACCAAGGGGGGGGGGGGGGTACGCAAATGGGGGGCTTTTTCTGAAAACAGAAAAAACCCCATAATTTCTTAATTTTTATACATATCGAATCCGATTAAAAAGTTATTATTACTTCTAGGAAAAGGGCCAAACATTTATGTAAGACAGATTTTTGATATCATTAAAAATACCCCCAAATGGGGAACGGGGGGAGAAATAAGGGTTTCAGAAGAAAGAAATTCATAACTTCCTCAATTCACAAGATATCAAATCCGCTTAAATGTATTATAAAATATCTTAATGTTATCTACAACTTTTATGCTGACAAGATTTTTATAGGACCAACTCTTACGAAAATAAATCATGCAGGCTCCGCCTACAGGCAGAAGTTTATTTCGAAGTGGGCGGTCCCAATTGCCGCATCATGGCAAGTAGGTCTTTCTTCTGAAATTCTCAATAATTAGGCACCCCACGGTCTGCGTCTTCGAAATCTACCTGTGCATGTAAACCGAACCGTCAGGGATTTTTTTATTACAGACTTTCAACTGAAATCCCGTATGTAAATTTCTTTAATCCTATATTAGGCAGATATGAAGAACCATCAGAAATATTTTCAAAATAGTGTGAAAATGCGCTTAAATATATATATATATATATATATATATATATATATGTAGGATTTCAGTTTGAACATTTCACTTCATCAAATGAACTAACTACTATTATTATCCATGGTTAGACATGCGCGAGTTGTAAATAGTTTGAATCGCGAGATTTGGCTAAGAGCTAGTCTTCTAATTTTTGTTATGAAGCAAGATATATAAATTGGATATAGCCAGTAAAGGCGATATTAGACCTAAGTGGATTATTGTAAGGTAAATTTGTTATATAGTTTTAACCAAAAGTGTATTAGTTGAAATTAAAGTTCGTATTTTGTTGTACATTGATTATTGGTTCAGTAAAGCGACTATTTACATATCATTTACTTATATATATATATATATAATTTAACAAATTACAATAATCATTGGAAATGTGTTCCGAAAGCTTAAGAAGAAAAAAAAATACCGTACTTATGTATGTTATAGTGTCTCCCACAATTATGATTATGCCAAGATTGCAGTTATGATTTCGCCAAGATCATCGCAAGCTTATATATGCATCCTATATACGCATATATATATATTCCAAACATTCCTATATGTGCCATATACGTCATTATGCACATATTATATATATATAAACATCATATATGCATCATATATGTATCTTATATGACTATAACTTGCCCACATACGTCAAGAAATGTTATATATATATATATATATATATCATGTATTACTATGATGTCACACATGCTTTATAATTTGGTGATAAATC
Source organism: Maratus michaelseni (assembly GCA_963931845.1). Lineage (NCBI taxonomy): Eukaryota > Metazoa > Arthropoda > Arachnida > Araneae > Salticidae > Maratus > Maratus michaelseni. The sequence continues at coordinate 250,080,781 of OZ007600.1, read as the reverse complement.
TTGGTCGCTTGCTGATTCATCCTTGGGGGGGGGGGGGCACTATAACACGAAAGTACCAAATTTACAATATATTAATAAAAACAGAAACAAAAATATTTCATCCTTGAAGGCCGCTATAACACGAAAGTACTGAATTTCTACTTTTTTTTTCATATCTGATAATTTTCCTTTTAATTCCTTTTGTAAAGGTTTTATGCATTTATATTGACTATTCAAAGAAAAATTCTTCTAAAGTTAGAGAATTTCGGTAAAAATTCTTCTAAATTTACAGAATTTCGTTAAAAACGCTTAAGAAAATAAAGTGTCAATAAAGTGACGACGTCAAGAGGTCCATTCGCGACCGAAAACAAGAACATTTTCCCCAATGGTTAAAAAAATATATATTTTTGAATTAGATGGCAAATATTATTTTTTTTGAAAAAGTGGTGTATGTAGAAAAAAAAGTGGTCGTCAATGACATCCCTGTTCTTAGGTAAATGAATTTCGTTGCATTATCTTAACGCTTCATTTTTCTTCCCTATTTTTATTGAAAACAAGATATCTAAACATATTTACAATTAGAGTTAATATTACTTACTTATTTTTACTTTCTTCTATGTATAATAGAAGAAAGTATTGTAATATAAATTTGTTTTCGAAGGATTTAGACGTTTTAGGGTCAGAGATCCAGAAAAACACGTTTTTACAAAATGTCTGTCTGTTCGTGTGTCTGTGTGTCGTAATTATATCATCAAAAGTGTATGAAGCTATCCATACAATTGAACCAATCTTCATATACTAGGTATTCCAAAATTCTACCGACAAATTAAAAGGGGTGATAGAGGAAAAAGAGGGCATCAAGAGGAAGAAAACTTAAAGGTGAAAAAAAGAGGTGAAAGAAAAAGGGCTTATAATAAAGAGAAAAAGCATTTATTTGACATAAAGCATGATTACAATGCATTACAGTTAAACGTCAGGAAGGAGACGACAAAACATTTTTTAGGAATATGTTTTAATGCGTCCGGCAAATCCTTCGTCCGGCTGTGCAACTTCGAACAATTTCTATAAAAATGTGTCGTCGTCTCTTTTCTGACGTTGAACTATAATGTATTGTAATCATGCTTTACATCAAATAAATGTTTTTTCTCTTTATTATTGGCCCTTTTTGTTTCATCTTTAAGTTTTCATCCTCTTGATGCCCCCCTTTTCCTCTATTGCATTGCATTGTAATCATGTTTGACGTCATATAGATGTTTTTTTTACTTATTATTGGCCCTTTTTGTTCCACTCGACGTCACACCCTTCATAACTATTTTTGCGATTTTCCCCCCACTAAACGTGGTTTGCGACTCCATGTTCTATAGAAAGTTTTCACTCTCTGAATGCCTTCTATCATCCTTCTTAATTTGTCGGTCGAATTTTGGAACATCTTGTATATGAAGTCGCAGATGAATTCGGGTTATTCCTCCAGAAAGAAGTGCTGTGATAGCAATTTTGCTTTTTCATCATCGTAAAACGTAACAAGTTATGGATAGAATTGAACCAAGCTTCATAGATACGCTTTGGACTATGTTGACCAGATCAAAATTGAAAATGTGGCTATTCCCACAGATGGGGCACTGTGATAGTGACTTTTGTGCGATTTTCTTGATTTTTTGCTGTTTAAATGAAGATTATTTTAATATTTTTCGACGAAATTTATATTTGGATGTAATGTCATAAGACAAGGATTTTATAAAATTTTGAAGAATATCGACCTGGAGATGGCGCTGTAATTGCGAATTTAGGTGCGATTGTTTCTTTTGTATCATCGAAAAGTGCATGAAGTTATGGAAAGAAATGAAACAAAATTAATATACAGGTTGATTAATATACAGGTGTATACAACATCCAGATGCTGTAAAACACGAACAGGTTAAGGCACGTTCCCAAATGCAAGAACGTAAGGAGGTGTACTCATAAATTTCTTTCCCGCTGCTGTGCGATCTGACATAAACTTGGCTAGCGTGCCACACGAATATCAGTAGAAATGGCAGTGGAGAAGACATTTTGTGTTCTTGAATTGAGTAAAATTAAATTTGTCATCGTTATGCAATGGCATTTTCACACACAATTTGGAAAAGAACCTCTAACCAACAAATTTATTTATGATTGTTTTAAAAATTATGAAATTACGGGTTGTTTGTGCACAGATGACAGAAATGGATTACCGGTTTAATGTGTGTCATGTGACTAAGCTCTTATACATAGACTTTTTAAACTAATCATAAATGGATTTTTTGTTAGATGTTCTTTTCCGAATCTTGTTCGAAAATGCCGTTGCACAATGGTGAGACATTACGCTTTGCTCAATTCAAGAACACAAAATACCTTCTCCACTGCAGACTCAGCCCTTTCTACTGATATTCAAGTGACATGCTAGTTATCCCTATGTCTCTTCGCACAGCAGCGGGAAAAAACTTTATGAGTACACCTACCTAGGGCTTGCATTTGGAGAACGTGTCTTAAACTGTTTCTATTTGTCGTGTTGTCCAGATGCTGTAAAACACGAACAGGTTAAAGCATGCTCCCAAATACAAGCCGTAAGGAGGTGTACTCGTAATTCTTTTTCCCGCTGCTGTGCGAAGTGACATAAACTTGACTAGTGTGTTACACGAATATCAGTAGAAATGGCTGCGTCTGCAGTAGAGAAGACATTTTGTGTTCTTGAATTGAGCAAAATAAAATATTTCATCGTTATGCAATTGCATTTTCGCACACGATTTGGAAAAGAACTTCTAACCGAAAAATCCATTTATGATTGGTTTAAAAATTTTGAAACTACGGGTTGTTTGTGCAAAGTGGACAGAAATGAATTGCCGGTTTCATGTGTGTCACGTGACTAAGCTGTGACACATAGATTTTTTAAACCAATCATAAATGAATTTTCTTTTTAGATTTTCTTTACCGAATCTTGTTCGAAAATGCCGTTCCACAATGGTGACAGATTCCATTTTGCTCAATTCAAGAACACAAAATATCTTCTACACTGCAGACTCAGCCCTTTCTACTGATATTTACGTGACACGCTAGCCATTGCCTATGTCATTTCGCACAGTAGCAGGAAAAAACTTTATACGTACACCTATCTAACGGCTTGCATTTAGAGAACGTGCCTCAAACTGTTCCTGTTTTACAGCATATGGAAGTTGTATATTTACTTACGAATCACCCTGTATTATATTTTTTACTATGGACGTCAGTCCCACTTGAATGCCTCGTCACCTGATCAAGATTCTAAATTACGAGACCAATTAATATCACTTCCTTAATTTTTGATTTTTTAAATCTGCCAATTCAACAAAGATAAATAGAAACCTTGAACCGGCAAACAAAGAGATCTGTAGCAAACCACTAGAGAGAAAGCACTGTAGCGATGCCAACAAAACTATAGTCAGGTGGATCACAGCCCTGCTGTGATCAGGCGATTTCCGCCCCGCTCCCAGGTACTAACTCGTCAAGCTAGGCACTCATGCCGGGCAGGTAGAGGCCTGGTTAGCGGTATAAAAAAAATGAGAATATTCTCCCGAAAAGGGGCGTTATAATAGAGATTTTTGCTAGATTTTCTCGAATTTTTGCAGTTTAACCCTTTTCAGCACAGACAAATTCTGTTCGTAAAATGAGAAATTATTGACTGACACCGGAATTTACAGACGACTTTTTTAGAAAATAAGAACTCCTTATTTTAAGCTTTCATTATAGAAACAAAATGTTATTAAAATATTCTTGGTTCCGCATGCAAGTTTGGAATTAAAATTAGGTGTGCTAGGAGTGGGACTATGTGCCGGAAAGGGTTAAATGTAGAATGTATGAATCGTTTTCAATGACATTTTAAATTTATATGTAATGTAATAGGACTTAATTTGTATAAAATTTTGAAGAATATCGGCGTGAAGGTGGCGCTGTAATAGGGAGTATTGTTCGATTTTCCGAACGCGAGCGGTAGCTGTTGAAAGAAAATGCTGAATCATCTAGATTGGCCAATATTAAGATGAGTATTAATAATTAATTATTCACATTTCTTTACTTTACGACTATTACGAATTATTAATAATTAGACTATTACGAATTCCACTCCAAACCCCAATGGTTTTCATGCATTTAGTTACAAAAAAATTGAAGTGTAATAAAAAATAAATAACATATTTGTTAACTACTCATTTTTTGTTTCTAAAATGGTGTAATTAAAAAATATATATATACTTTTTGAAGTTTTAACATGTATGAGATAGAATAAGGCTTTGGGATTGGCGCATTCGACTCTTTTAATTATTTTTTACTTTAATAAAGTAATAACAGTTATTCAATCTCATTTAGAACAATGTTGTTTATAATATTTACAAATCAGCCATAAAGGGTAAAGATAAATGAGAGTTTTCTTTTTTTATTTTAATTTTCTAGAATCTCTTAAGAAAATATCCTATATACCGCACCAACATATTTACATAATATTTAAATGTTATCATAAAACTTAAACAATGGTATTTAAAAAAAACTATAATTTCTTGCGAGTAAAACAAACGCCATTTACATTTAAGTTTTTTAAGTTTCTTAATAGGTGCCGTTATTTATCTTCGTTGCTTCAGAGGTTTTTCTTTAACTGCAGCTTAATTGCACGGAAAAACATTAGTTTTCTCAACATGTGTTACGGGCTCTAGAAAAAAAAGTTTTTCTTTACTTTACTGATATTGAAGTAAATAAGTTAAAAAATAAAATATATTTTCTAAACATCTAGTGGTTTAAGTGTTCTTGAAAATAATGAAGTCTATTATGTTTTATGTAAGTTTACAATATTTTACCTTTACAAGTACAAAAAGAAAATAACAGAGATAATGTTTAGTTAGTCGATAAATTACCACATGTTTGTATGTGTGTATGAGTGTTTGTTTTATCTATACTATTATATAAGGAGGAAACGGAGACTGACTGACTGACTGACTCATCAACGCCCAGCCAAAACTACTAATGTTAGGGTCACGCAATTTGGACTGTAGATTGCTGTTATGGCCTAGGCAAGCAATAAGAAGGGATCTTTGAAAATTCCGCCCCCGAAAGGGGTTAAAGGGGATTTCGAAAGTTTTAGGTCATTTTGCCATATCTCAGCAGCAGTTATACGTAGGAGCTTGAAATTCCAGAAAACAAATCTACTAAAAAAATGATTAAACACCTATTTCAGCGATTTTAGAAATTTCCCCCAGAAGGGGGTTAAAGGGGGGTGGTCGAATGTTTTAAGTCATTTCGCCACATCTCAGCAGCAGTTATACGTAGGAGCGTGAAAATCAGGAAAACAAATCTACTAAAAAATGGTTAAACACGTATTTCAGCGATTTTAGAAATTCCCCTCCCGGAGGGTGTTTAAGTGGGTGGTAGAATGTTTTAAGTCATTTCGCCATATCTCAGCAGCAGTTATAGGTATTACAGCGAAAATCAGTAAAACAAAGCTACTAAAAAATGATTAAACACGTATTTCAGCGATTTCAGAAATCCCCCCCGAAGGGGGTTAAAGGGGGTTGTCGAATGTTTTAGTTCATTTCGACATATCTCAGCAGCAGTTATAGGTAGGAGCACGATAATCAGGAAAGAAAATCTACTAAAAAATTATTAAACACGTAATTCAACGATTTTAGAAATCCGCCTCGAGGGGTTAAAGGGGGGTGGTCGAATGTTTTAGGCCATTTTGCCATATCTCTGCAGCAGTTATAGGTAGGAGCGCAAAAATCAGGAAAACACATCTACTAAAAAAATTATTAAACATGTATTTCAGTAATTTTAGAAATTCCCCTCCGGGAGGGGGTTAAAGGGGGGTGATCGACTGTTTTAGGTCATTTCACCACATCTCAGCAGCAATTTTAGTTAAGAGCACAAAAATCAGGAAAACAAATCTACTAAAAATGATTAAACATGCATTTCAGCGATTTTAGAAATTCCCCTCCCGGAAGGGTTTAAACGGGGTGGTCGATTGTTTTAGGTCATTTCGCCATATCTCAGCAGCAGTTATAGGTAGGAGCACGAAAATCAGGAAATGAAATCTACTAAAAAAATGATTAAACACGTATTTCAGTGATTTTAGAAATTCCCCCCGAAAGGTTTTAAAGGAGGTGGTTTCGAAAATTTTAGGACATTTCGCCATATCTCAGCAGCTGTTTTATGTAGGTGCGCGAAATTCAGGAAAACAAATCTACTAAACAAATGATTAGACACGCATTTCAGTGAATTTAGAAATCCTCCCCCCCCCCGAAGGTGGTTAAAGGGGGAGTTTCGAAAGTTTTAGGTCATTTCGCCATATGTCAGCAACAGTTTTTGATAGGAGAGCGAAATTCATGAAAACAAATGTACTAAAAAAATTACATTGTCTACCGTAAGGACGGGCCGCTAGTAATTAATATATTTACATTTACTTATGTAATGTCTTAAAAGTAAATCAATTAAGAGATGTGTATTTTTATAAGATTGCTCATATATTCTAGTCGTAAATGAATCATAGCAATGTATACAGTAAGCGTACCGTTTTACCACAATATTTTAACAGATTATTTCGCCTTATTTAATTGCAGAAAAATATTACAATATTTACAATGCAGCATGGAGCCTATATTGGCTTCTATTTAAATATTAAATTCAAATTTTCTAGTCAGAAATAGTGGCATACATGTCAACCTCTGGCTTTTTTTAATTAAAAAAACAAACATATAACAGACATTGATTTAATGAATGAAATTAAACAGATTTCAAATGACTACCATATTTAATGCAGGACGCATTTAATTAAACAAATTTTCGGGTTCAGAATTTGTTTTATTGATTTTTAAAAAACTCAAAGTTTGGCAAGTATCTAGTGATGTCAAGAGTGTACGCACCTTGTATTTATATTATAATTGACCAACGTGTCCGTGCGTATCGCTGATACCATTTTGCGAATGGCAACATTTGACGATGAAATTTCGGTCTTGCGATTTTTGCTACTGCAATTTTTTAATTTCTTAAACATCGCACATTGTCAATTTTTACACCGTTAGATAGGGAAAAAATCTACTTTCAAATGCAATTATTTATAAAACTGTATCTCAATTTACTCATTTCTTATAGCATTTAAATTAAATTTCAAGCATATATATATTTTTTAAAACTATCTCTAACGCTTGCAGATGATTACAAAATATTAATCCGCTTGCACTTTACAAAAGTTCAGCATTTGTTTCCAGCTAATATTCAATAACGAAATTAAAAGTTCTTTAAGCAATCAAATAGTATAAATAAAACACATATTTAACATACATGTAATTGAAATAAGCTCTTAAAACCGCTGAAATTATCAGAATAAAAAAACTTTTGTAGGTAACGGACTTTTTAGCGATTTCTTCGGCTATTAACTTCTGCCACAAGACAATACGAAAGGACCGCTTTATAAAAATTTCAAAATTTTATTTGAATATATAATTGACATATTTCATATAAAAAATGCTCTTTGGTGTTGGGGGACAATCTAAAACAATTATTAAATTTAAAAAATCTATTAGATTTCAATAAAACAAGAACGAAAAATCATGCGTCAAGCATAGATTATGTAACACTTTCCAACGCTTCCAAAATAATTTTACAAATCATTACCGTTTAAAAAGCTCAAAGATAACATCTAAGTAAACAACTTGGAAAACGCATAACATATTTAAAAACGTAATTTCAGGAATTTCCAACTTATATTTCCAACATATACAATATTCGGAAAAATATCCGAATACTTTTATTCAGAACTGTATATGATCTATAGATTTGTATATATACTACATAGGATGCTAAATTTTAATTTAGTTAGGAAACGTGTAGCACAGTTTAAAATTCTCCTTCTGGAGTTTCTGTCACTAAACGGTAATGTGTTCGAGAACTTTTGTGCTGCCCTGTATAGGATCTACTGAATTTATACGCACCAAGTAATAGACAAAAAATGAGTTAAATTTAAAATCGCGTTCAGCAACTTAAAGCGCACTTCCAACAATATTCTGTAGTAAGCCTCTTGGAATGCACTTTAGTGATATATATAAATTTCAATGCGTTTGAAATAGTGAAACATTATTTAATTAAACCGCAAACGATTTTTCTCCATAGACGTAATATAAAGGAATTCTTTTGACTGTCTCTGTAAAATAACTATAAGTGCTATGCACACCACATTCCATATTGAGCTTCTTGTAATGCACCTTAGGGATATATATCAAATACAATGTGTTTGAAATTGTGTAACATCATAAAAATAAACCGCAAATGATTTTTCCCCATAGACCGTAATGTAATGGGATATTTTTTTAGCGTCCCTGTAAAAAAAAACTATAAGTGCTACACACTTCAGTTGAAATAGGGAACATGCTATAGATAACGACAATAACATATAAAAATTGCAGGGCAATCCGAGCATATTTACGGGAGTTAAAGCGCGGACAGACGAACAGACGGCCAGACAAACCGAAGTTATAAACTTCAACTAGGTTGGAAAATGTTAAAAATAAAAGGTTTTCACATGTATTCTCTATCCCGGGAAGCCCGGGTTGGATGCCGTAGTATATTATAAAGGAAAAACGTGCCCGTGCGAAACGCTGACGTCATTTTGCGAATGGCAACACTTAACGATGAACATTATATTAAATTATAACACCTTATAATAATATATTTCTTTAAATGCTAAGAGGTGTAAATTAACACGATGAATGCAATTTCATAAATAGAGTCTCTATTGCTTAGTCAGACCCAAATAATGATCCAGCCCATTTATCTGAGACTGTATTTCATTGACGGCAGAAAGTTCCTTCTTTAAGGTAAACAGTCCAATAATCCTGCTATAAACTAAAAGGGTTATAAAACTTGAGCTATGTTAAGAGTTATTTGTAAAAGTCATTCTAAAACGTACAACAAAAATCATATAGCAAAATTATATAACTTATATATTTCTTTTAAATGCTAAAAGGTGTAAATTAACAACATAGTATACAGTAAAATAACTTTTATTAGGATGTTGAGATGTTTCGGCTCTTTCCGAGCCATATTCAAAAACAAATGAGAATATTCTATATTTGCACGGTCTTTGAAGTTATTATTTGAAATAGCTATCATTTAATTTTTATGTACTTTTTGAAAATTACGCACGTAGCATTTCAAATAATAACTTCAAAGACCGTGCAATTATAGAATATTCTCACAATGCATTTCCAGAAGTTATCGCTTATAGGCAGTACGTTGTAACTGACTTTTTTGTGCAACCCTGTAAGTTAACAATAAATTTTATGCTCACCATACGCTACAGGATGCATCTTGTAGTGCACCTCAGTCATTGATATTAATTTCGATATGTTTGAAATAGCGTAACATCATTAAAATACTCTGCAAAACATTTTTCATCATAGACCATAATGTAATCGAATACTTTTGAGTGTCCTTGTAAACCAACTATAAATGCAACAAACACCATTTTCAATACCATATCTGCAATTATAAACCTCAAAAACATTTATAAATGACAGGTCATTGCGAGTATATTTATGCAAATTAGAACACGGGCAGACAAACCGAAAGTATACACATTTTTTAACTATTGTAAAAAGTGTTAAAAAATCTCTTTCAATATCTGAAAAATATTTTTCTTTCAAATTAAATACCGACAAATTTGAGAAATATGAACATAAAAAATAATAACATATACATTATAGATGAGTGCTATAAGATTAATATTAGTGAGTGGAAAATAAACTTCTGATAAACTGCAGTAAGTATAATTATTATTTCGTATTTTATTTATTAATTAAATGGAATTAATTAATCTCAATTAAAGAGAAAAAGTTAAAAACTTAAAAAATACATTTTAACGATGTAAAGTGCCTAAACTGGAATATTTATAATCTATAATTTAAAAAAGCCTCTGAATGCACTTAAAGTTACATATGGAGATAGAGTTTTGTATAGAAAATCTATTCTTACTTAATATTTATGGAAAATATGTCACAAATGCCAAATTGAGAAATTCATCTTACTGAAGGAAACTGAGAACCTCGCGCTTTCAAAATTGCTTGTCAATAAATTCAGTTAACTTAATTAATCTGGCCTCTAACGACAGAAAATCCAATTAAAATCTTCGTGAATGAATGGCGTTTAAATTATTGTCCCTTTAGAAATGAAAACTTTTAAACACTGTGTTGTAAGTGAACGAAAGATTTATGATTGCAGGTGCTGTAACAAAAAACAAGAAAGAAACAATCATGCGTGAAGCATGAATTATGAAACACTTTCCAACGCATTTAGAATCCTGTAACAAAATTCCCAGTTTAATTAGATGAAAGATATGATGTCTATGTAAACAGGGTCAAGATCAAACCGGGTGGGGAGGTCTACCTTTTGTCTTAAGCTCAACTAGCCCCGCCCAGTCTATGTAAAAATTTTGGAATACGCGTAGCACAATTGAAAACCGAGTATTAGCAATTACCAACTGCAGTCAGAAATGTATTCGAACTCTTTTGTGCAGCGTTGTATATGAACTATGGATTTGTATACATATTACACAGTATGCTGAAATTTAGTTCAGTCCGGAAAGTATAACAAAGTTGAAAATTACTTTTCAACAATTTCCGCCAATAAGCGGAAAGGATCAGTGTCCATAAGCATTCTCTTTTGGCCCATGAAATAAGACAAACATTCGACTTTGTTATACTGACTTAATTATGTCACTTTTTAATATTAGAAGGTTTATCTGGTACGATTTCAACAATATTTTTTGCATTTTGTTTGGATTTATATGACTTACACAAGCTCAAAATTCGTAGAATTCGCAGTTTTTAATGAAAAATATTCAATTTCTCCTAATTTTATCTCAATTATTTATCCAGTATATGATTTATAGAATTTATACCCACCAAGTAATAGACAAAAAATGAGTTAAATTTAGAAATGTGTTCAGCAACCTAAAAAGCACTTCCAGCAATTATTGTTAACGTACAGTACCGAATTCTTTGTGTGTCCCTGTAAATGAACGATGAAAGCTATACACTTAATATTCTTTAGTAAGTTTCTTGTAATGCACCTTAGTGATATATTTCAGTTTCAATATGTTTGAAATAGTAAAAAATTATTAAAATAAACCGCAAACGATTTTTCTCCATAGACCGTAATGTCGCAGAATTATTATGAGTGTCCCTGTAAAAGAACTATAAGTGATACTCTATAGTTAACTATAGAATCTCACCATATTCTATAGTTAGCTTCTAGTGCACCTCCGTGATATATAATTAATTTCAATAAATTTCAATTTGTGTAACATCATTAAAATAAAACTCAAATGATATTTCGCCATAGACCGTAATATAAGGGAATTCTTTTGAGTGTACCTGTAAAAGAACTATAAGTGATATGCACATCATATTCTATAGTTAGTCTCTGTTAGTACACCTGAGTGATATATATTAATTTCAATAAATTTGAAAACGTGACATCATTAACATAAACATGAAATGATATTTCTCCATGGACCGTAATGTAAGGGAATTCTTTTGAGTATCCCTGAAAAAAATTATAAGCGCTACATACTTCATTTTCAATACCGAACATGCCATAGTAAACCTCAGTAACATTTATCAATTGCATTATAATTTGAATTTATGTACGAGTTAGGGCATGGACAGACAGACAGACGGCAGATAGACGTCAAATAGACGGCAGACAGACAGACAAACTGAATTCATAAACACTTTTCAACAATGTTGGGGAAAGTTTTAAAAAAGACAGATTTATTTTTGAAAGTCAAATGTGCAAAGCTTAAAATCTTTTCAAAATAATTTGTATCCTTCATTATATCGTTTTAAATTACAATGAAAAGATATCAGTTCAAATCTACAGCCTATCGTTTATTAAAAAAGAAAGAATTATTTTTGAAAGTCAAATGTGCAAAGCTTAAAACCTTTTCAAAATAATTTGTGTCCTTCATTATATCGTTTTAAATTACAATGAAAAGATATCAGTTCAAATCTACAGCATATCGTTTATTAAAAAAGAAAGAATTATTTTTGAAAGTCTATTGTGCAAAGCTTAAAACCTCAAAATAATTTATAAAATTACAAGGAAAAGACATCAGTTCAAATCTACAGCATATCGTTTACTATCGTCAGAAACTTTTTGTTTATTTAAGAAAATACAAAGCGGTGCAGTATATTCTAAATGGAATGTTTATGTTTACACTGTGCTTTTGTCAAATTTTCAACAACTGACTCCTTTACATAAAATAGTTAGAAAGTTATTAAACATTTGCGTTTGTATAGTTTACTTTCAATACATATTTTTGTTTTATTTCATATCACTATAGAAATGTCAAAAATTGGTACTTCTCTATTATCCCGTCGACCACTTTTCATAACAAAAAGCTATCGCCAAACTGTAAGATTAAACGCCAAAAATGCAGTCCCATTTACTTGATGTGAGAAACATTATACGTGTTTGTTATGTCATCAAGTGGTTTTTAATTTGACATTTGCGTGTATTTTTCATTATGTTTTACTGATTTATTAGTATTAAAATAACAATTGTGTCCTTAAATTCTTATATTTTATTTATTTATTTATTTTGATATTCCAATGGCAACGTTCTCCCGTTTATTTGGCGTTACAGTTTGGCGATAGTTTTTTGTTATATAAAAGTATTCGACGGGATAATAGAGAAGTGCCCAAAAATTTAATTTCGAAAATTTCACATAACTAGGACATGATTTGATTTCTTACTACATTTATGAGTGGAACTGTGAGGTTTAAAGTTTGTAGAAGGGAGGCTAAAATTAGCATTTTCAAGAAATTTCCGTAGCTGAATATTGCATAAATAACAAAGAATAACAAATAACTTTGCAGGAGTAATGCAAAATACAAGTGTCTCTATTCTAAAAAAAAGTTGCTTTCGCTGCCGGCGTAATTAAAATTACTGCGACATTTTCAGCTTATCGGCTTATCGTGCAAAAGTTTTGCATATAAATACAAGAAAACTTGTAATTTTATAGAAAATTTATAATATACAAGCTTAAGCAGGCAGTTTTTAAATCGAAAAATAATTTTAAGTACTATTGAATGTTGAATTCGATTAATATAGTTCAGTTTCACAAGCTGTGTGGGATCAAAAATGTGCATAGCAATTTAAACATCTTATGTCGGCATATACTTGACAAAATTGTGGTAAGCAGTGTTGAATGAATTTTTAAATTTGTCTAATATATTGTGTTTTTTTTTCTATATTTCATTACCTGAATAGTAAAATGATTGTGGAAAATGTAGCAGTAATATCGACGTAGAATGCTTAGAATGATAAAAATGACGTCATTTTGAAAAGAAAAGATGGATTTGTACATTTAAAAATAATATACCATAATTTCCGGCGTATAATCCGCAGCTCAAAGAGTCGTTTTTCGACCCAGAAATATTATTTTATAATATGTAACTTAAAAGATCGCTGTAAATATTTAACTACAATTATTGAATACATTTTCTGGGTCGAAAAACGATTCTTTGAGCTGCGGATTATATGCCGGAAATTACGGTATTTTGTTAGTGTTGTGCGCTGGTTGCATATTAAATTACTTTACAATCACAAATTAGTCGAACACGCTAAAACAATGGCTGTATCCAACTTTAATTAAGCCTTGGTTTACAAACATTGGAATAATACACATCATCATAAACGCGGGAACACATAGCTCTGACTAGAAAAATAAAACGATGCGATTACAAAAAATAACTTTATACATGTTTGCAGGAGTTTATTTTTGACAGAATGTTACTTAGGAAGTGTCGCTTTTGATACAATTAATTTTTAACACGTTGACGGACAGTAGGAAATAGTGAAGTTCGAAAAGTGACACTATATGTTTTTGTAATTTTTAGAATATTAGAAGTATAGTTTTACTCTTTCTGCTTAAATAAACTTAATTTTGATTAATTCAGCACCTTTAATTAGGTTGCACACTCCCTTGACAACCACGTCAGGGTGGCTAATGGTCAGGGAAAAATACAGTAAAAAAAAAAAGTGATAAACACCAGTATATTCTTATAGAAAAATTTATGTTGATTATTCGATCAAATAATCAATTTAAATTTTTCTACAAGAATATACTGGTAACTATCATTTTTTATTGTAATTTTCCCTGACCACTAGCCACCCTGCACGTGCATACTGAAGCTGCAACTCGTATAACAGGTGGAAAACGAACTTCAACCTAAAAAATTGTCTCCAAAACATGACACTGGGATTCTACTTGTACGCCGTAAATGCACATTTGTGCTGCTATAGCCGTAGTGTCGAAAAACGACCGTTTCGTTTTGGGCGGCTATAGCCGTCATGCCACATTGTGAACTTCTCTTTGACGGCTATAGCCGCAAGTGTCCGTCAACGTGTTAACAAACATGATTGTATGGATATGGCGTCATTTTCATTAGCCTTTATTTCTGTACGTAAAATGATTGAACCCTATAATACTTGCTGAAAGATCTTTTGTAGGCATACATTGCTAGTAATTAAGAAAGAATAGAAAATTAACATATCGGTGACGGCTAACGCGAAATCGCGTCTTTTTTACATTATTTGTAACTCCATCCACAGACGGTACTTTTTCATTTTATATGTTAAAATTTCTCAAAAATAGACACAACATTTGTAATAAGAGAATTAGTGTACTATGAATATAAATAGTACGATTTGAAACAGTATCATTCTTATGTACATTAGTTTAAATATAAACAAAAGCACTGAAAATACTTTTGTTGAATAAAGTAATATGCTAGGGTAACACCCATGAATGGAGCTTTCTGTATAAAAGAAGAAATCTAGCCATCAGCAATGTGTTAAGCCTGCAACGTATAAGAAAATTCTTTGATTGGTAGAAAATAATTTAATCAAATTTTCTGTGATAGTAATACTTATTGGGATTTTACATTCGGGCTTAAAGCATGTTTCCAACTGCTGGAGAACATTATCGAGCAGAGATCAGAGCCTCTTATTACTATATAATAATATTTTAAGAGTATATCTACTGTTCTAAAATGCAAGCTAATAAACTATATCAAATATAATTTAAAATTTAACAATAAAATTTACAGTGAAATTCATAAAATTATTATTGAAGATTCATTATGGTATCTTAGAGATATAGAATGTTCTTGCACTCACATGTAATAATATCCCTGCAAATTTCCATATTTTAATTTCGGGCTTAAAATTTTCGGGACGGTGAATAAATTTCTAAACTTAATTTATCTAATTGTTAAGTATTGAACCGGCGGAAAATGAATGAAGTTTATTATGCATAATTATTATATAATTAGGTTTTGCTTACACATTTAATTGAAGCATAAGGGGTAATTTGTTTTAATTAAAACAAAAGTAACTTAATTTAAATAAATTGGAATAATATTTCCACATATAAGTATTGAATATGAATTTATAGTTCAAAAATGAAATTCGATTTTTCTCTGAGAAATAATATAAAAGTATCTATATATATATATATATTAGTAATATATATATATTATGCATTTTTGAAATACATATATTTTTATAGTATTAATCTTTAGTTTTGAACATCATAAATGTAATAATTATATTTGTATTTAATTTGTATATAATTAATATTTGTATTGTACTAATCGGTATCTTGAATGTGTTAAAATTTCCTGTCGTAACTCGATGTCATGATAATACCGCCAAAATGAAGAATTGGTGCTCCGCACTTCTCACCTAGTACCAAGATATGATTTGGCAGACTGAGATATTTGTATTGTACTAATCGGTATCTTTAATGTGCTAAAAGTTCATGCTTTAACACGATGACGTGATAGAACCGCTAAGATGACGAACTGGCGCCCGTTCTTTTCGCATTTTACCAAGATATGCCGAGTCTGAACATTTATTCCATCACATATTGTTAAGGTGGTATTCAAAAAAAATATTTTTCCATGCTCAACAACTCAAAATTTTGAGACACATTCTGAGACTCATTTTTAAAAGTAACAACAGGAAACTTGGCGGCGTGATTTATAAAGACATTTAAAAGGGCCCCATGTTTTTATTTTTCGTTCAATTAATTAGAAATTGATTTACAGACAATTATTTTCACAGTACGGTCATTTTTTTTTTGTTTCCAGCGCTGTCGCTTTGGGAAATTCGGTTCAAAATGTTTACTTTGACAGCATTTTTTGAAATATATTCTGTCTTTATCAAAAAATCGAGACAATACGGACATTATAAAGTTTCTGAATAAGAGAACCTGCCAATTTGATGCATTTTAGGGCAAAAATGAATTTACAAATGTGTCTCAAAATAAGCAGTTTGGATTTGAATACACCCTTAATAAACTTTTCCTTTACCAATAGTTCATCTTGAAAGTCGATGGCGTAATAATATATAGGGCAGTGTAATGTAAAATATTATGTTTATTGGGTCTCAATTGTACTACATAACGTTTTTCTGTCATAAATTTTCTTCTGCCGGGAGGTCCTATCAAGATATGCCCAGGCAGACCAAAATATTTCTAAAATACTATATTTAACCTTTAATTTGGCACCAATTTTATCTAGTAACTCGATGACGTGATAGTACCGCCAAAATGACAAGTTGACGTTCTCTGCTGCTCATATCGTACCAAGATATGACAAGCCTGACTAGTCATTCCTTAATCTACTCCTAACAACCTTGTCCTACATCATGATTTCGTCCTGTAACTAGATGGCGTAGCATTTTCGTATCCGCCACCTCGTCTAGGACGCATATAAGAAAATCAATCTTAGCAACCACAAAATTTATGTGAAGTTTCTTTTAAATAAAATTTGAGAGATAAAAGTTTGCTTTATCTTATTATTCGTCGCTACCATATCAAACTGTCGAATGTGAAAAAATGAATTTTTTATTACTTTTAAAAATGGGAGGATTGACAACACTAAATTTTATTAGAATTCTTCGCCAAGTAACAATGATAATAAAATTTCTGTGAAGAATAGAGTTGGCAGTTTGGCCTTCTTATAGATTGCGAGATGCCGAATTCGTACCGGAAATTTTGGGGAAATAAATTTTACTTAAACCACGAAATGTCTGTCATTAAATAAAGCAAAAATTTCTACTTGATATTTCTGGTATCAATGCGAAATTTCTGAATAAAAAAGAGACCAAACAGCCCACCCTTCTGAAGAATATTATTAAAATTTAGTGGTGGCAATCGGCCTATTTTTAAAAGCAATGAAAAATGCATTTTTGCACATTCGATAGTTCGACATGGTAGCGACGATATATACAAATTTCTTCTACAGTTTCTTTGGTGTGATTGTGGAAGCTTATTCTGAGAGATCGTGTGATACATATACATTGCTGTTAAAAAATTAAGGGGCAGTGACCAAACGCTTTCGCTTTTTACACGTTTTGTTGAATATCTATAGAAATTCTTGACGAATTTTTCTTTTACTTCGAAGATTTAAAGCATATGCTTATCTTGAAGAACAGTAGAAACAGTATTCATTAAAAAAATGATAAATTGAATATTGAATGAGATATGGACATTTGTATGAAATGATGTTTTACTGCGCACGCGCGAACTATACCAATGACTTTTTATCACGATTTAGTAGTCAATTCTATAGAGAAACTCATATAAAAAGACCAGTCAAATATCGTGAAAACTCAGAAATATATCAGCAATACACTAAGTTAATTGACAAATTGAGGGGGAAATCCCTTATAATCCAATTGGATTAGATTTTCCGGAATAGATTCTTTAAATAATGCTTTTTTTTCTTTTGTAATTTACATCAATCCATACCTTAAAAACGAAACAGGGCAAAAATTATAATTTTATTATAATTATTGCTCACTTCTTCGGGCTTCTTACCAAACGTAAACCAAACCAGTGAATTTTTGATAATCATGCACACTATAGCAGAAACGTTTTAGAACAACACGAATTGCACTCATAAAATTAGGCTTAGTTTTCAAGATAAACATTCAATATACACTAAAAACACCAACGTTTAACACACAATATCATAGCACAATGGACAGACGCACGTTTCGTGAGTAACTTGGACTCACTTCCTCAGTGTCAATAAAATAAAATTAAACACTATTGTATCCCCCCAAAGACATGAAATTGAATCTAAAAACCCAAATGAAAACAACAACACACCGAGAAACTCATCACGCATGAGCCACGAATCAGATTAAGCCGGAAGTGATTCACTATGACACAGTAACTCAACCCAGAAAGGTGAGTTGTAAGGTACACTTGAAAAATCATTGACTAGGGGGTTACCAAATTTATGAATATATACTGCCTCAAAGAAGTCTAAATCTAATGGAGTGTTATATTTCCTAATAATAGTGGGTGAATCAAAGTTAAAATTATGTCCCTCACTCCAACAGTGACAAGCAGTGTATATTTTTCCACACAAGATTTTATTCATAAACATTCAATGCTTATAAAAGAGTGTTTTTCACAACTTTTGTTTACTTTGTACTTATTAGCTTTGACTTTGTCAGAATGTTTTACTTTAACGTATTTTCGATTTCAAGACCCATATAAAACTTAGAATATAAGTTAAAATGTCTGCCAGACTTTCTTTTTCCAACTTTATTTTCTTCATATATGGCGAAACTTTTAAAAGCTATTTGATTGAATTTATTTTAAAATCCCTGTGAAAAGTCTCCATGTCTTATAGTTTTTTTTGTTTGATTTCATAGAAATAATTTCATTTTTCTTTATTCGTTACAGTCTAAATCACTTAAACAATTTTCACAAAGTTTAGCATCTGAAAGAAATGCCTTTTCTGAAATGAGTTATACTGAAATTAATAAAACAAAATTTTTCCTTTTTATTTGAAAAATCATCTGATTATAGAACTTTTCCACATAATTCTTAAACGAACATAGAACGATATGAAATATACTAAAACCATCCTTAAAAATTACCCACTTAACAATGATGCGCAAAAAATACGCCCAGTAAAAACTTTCAAAAAGACTAATCTTTCGGATTCGGGTTCACCTGATTATATAACCTTCACACACAACTGTTTGACTACGCAACGTAGAACAATATATAGCACACTAAAACCATTCCTGAAATAGCATATGACTAACAATACCATCTCATCAAAATCCGTCCAGTAAAAATTTTTTCAAAAGGCTAATCTTTCATAATCGGATTCACCTGATTATAGAACTTTCCCCCATAACGCTATAACTATAAGCAACCTAGAACGATATGTTATACAATAAAACCTTCCCTGAAAATTTATCTATCTTACAGTTTAAGTTCTATGAAAATCCATTCAGCAGAACTCCAGTTATAAGCAGCCGAAACGAAATTTCATATATAAGGTAGAAGTAAATAGAAGTATATTGCTATTAATATAATTTACGTTTGAATAAAAAAAGCTACTTTTCGGTTAGCCGGGCGACAGTGATATATGTACATGTATATGTATATATATACACATATATAAGGGTATATATATATAAATAAATATATATATATATATATATATATATATAAATATGTATATATATGTGTATGTGTAGATATATGTGTATATATATATATGTGTGTGTGTATATATTACATGTATATTTCTCACTGTTTCCCGGCTAACCGAAAAGTACCAAAAAAATACTCCAAAAATGCTGTCGTACACTTGAAAAAACACCTTTTGGCTTAAAATCAAATTGTTTGGGGACAAACGTAAAATCAAAATCGCCAAAAACAAAATAAAAGATAAATCGACAAATATTGTAATAGCAATGTTGCAAATTGAATAATGTTTTAAGCATTACGAACTATCTGAATCATGTTTGAAATAAATATTTTCGTTTTATAATATTATCTCTCATCAAAACTGTTTTTCTTTTTTTCTTTTCTTTCTCTTTCTTTCTTTCTTTTTTTTTTAAAGTAAAATAAGTAACAGTTTTTTCTTTTATTTTTCGAGTTGTATAGCCATTTCAATTATTTCTGCAACAACAAAAAAAAACACATTTTGGCTTAAAACCAAATTGTTTGGGGTCAAAAGTAAAATCAAAATCGCCAAAAACAAAAGATAAATCGCCATATATTGTTTCAATAGCAATCTTGCCCATTAAATAATTTTTTAAACTTTACGAACATTGCCAATCATGTTTAAATTAGATATTTTCGTTTTATAATATTATCTCTCAACAAAACTGTTTTTTTCCCTCTTTCTTTCTTTCTTTCTTTAAAAAAAAAATAAAATTAGCAATTGTTTTTTCTTTTGTTTTTCGAGATGTATAGCCTTTTCAATTCTTTCTGCAACAATAATGGTCGCCAAAATATTAGCAATGGCCAAAATAACAGAACTTTCTATGATAATTCTATAACTAAAGTACATAGAACGTTGCGTTATATACTAAAACCTTCCCTGAAAAATTATCTATCGAACAGCGCAAGTTCCATCAAAATCCATTCAGTGAAACTCGAGTTATAAAGGAACGGAACGAAATTCCCGTTTGTGTTTTATATATATAGTAGATGAAAGAAGGGTTAAAAGTTAATGCAATAATTGAAATCTTAAATATTATAAAGTAACCAGTACACCCGTGCGAGGATTTCGCACTGCAGTCTGATATTTTATCAATATCTAATGTTTTATAGATGTAGGTTTAAACTTCTAAAACAAATTAAGGATTAAAAACATCTGCAAACATCATTAGTTAAGACAGAATATCATCTCATTTATTTCATCAAAGTTACAGTGAAATCTGATCGAAGATAGCAAAAGGCATTAAACTTTGCTATCTTCGTGAATTAAACACAATTTAACTCCCGTTTATAATTTATTAAACGCATAAAAAAATTAACAATCGTATTTTAACTGCATTAGAATATGAAGTCTTCCGATTCTTGAAAAACATTAAACAATGAAAAATAAATTGATTGCATTAAAAATACAATTTAATCTAATATAAAAAAGCCTATATGAAAAAAGGCCTATTCTAACGTGAAATACCACTGCTTTGATCGATCGATAGTGGATTTTTAATTTAGTCTTTTTTTCTAAATATTTCAATTTCAATTCTGCTTTTTAATCATAAATATAAAATAAACCCATGCGGAGAAATCATACTTTATCTTTTCGTAGTACTTATATATATATATATATATAATC
The DNA here is from genome assembly GCA_963931845.1 of Maratus michaelseni. NCBI lineage: Eukaryota > Metazoa > Arthropoda > Arachnida > Araneae > Salticidae > Maratus > Maratus michaelseni. The sequence goes on along the minus strand of OZ007600.1, from coordinate 250,059,596 downwards.
ATTGTTGGGTATCATATAGTACGATATTTTATTTTTGTGGCTAATTTAAGCAGGGGTGATTGTGTTCCGGTATTTTGTACACCACTAAATTTATATAGCTATCTTTTTCTTCTTTAATCGATAAATTCTACGATGACATAACTGCTATATAAATTTAGTGGTGTACAAAATACCGGAACACAATCACCCCTGTTTGAGGAAAACCTTTCATTTCATTTATGAAAACAATGCCAATTTAATTTTTAATTAACATAAATTTTTAATCAAAAAATATGTTTTAACGAAATGTGAGTGTACTATGTCAGAAGCCGGTTCAAAAACCATTCAAATGATGCCTCATCCATTGTGGTATGTTTCGTAAATTCATAGAAAAAAGGATGTTGACAACAGAAACAATATATATGATTGTATTTTTTTATATGTAGGACTGTGAGTGTAACTTAACTTTTGGGTTCTCGTATAAGAACAAAAAACAACTTCCAGGGAAAGTACAGGAGAACCCCGATAATCCGAATCCCGGTTATCCGAAAATTGGCTTAACCGAAATATCTTAAAAGTCTTTTTTTTCTTTAAATATAAAAAATTTTATTTTTAAACAAGCATGATGTTTATGAAATAAATAAACAGCGTCAACTTACTAATTTGAACAATTGTGTAAATGCAGGCATTTTATTGCATAGACACATACAACACTTCATTTCTTTACAAAATATGTCGTGATTTTTTTGTTTGTTTGTTTGTTTTCAACTTTATATTGCTTCAATGCTGCCTTATCACGCCACCTTTTTAACAACAACACATATGACGCTGTTGCATCTTCCCATACTTCAATATATTGAGGTGCCAGTATCAAATTTTTTCACTCGTTAAGCTCTTTATGCTTATAAAAACACGTTCCTGCTTTAAAGTATTACTCATCTATATTAATAAAGGAAAGTTTCGCTCTGTTTGTGTGTGTGTGTGTTTGTCTGTCTGCGACGACAAGCAAAATCTAGCCCACCTAGAAGTCTGCAAATTTAGGTGCGGATAGTCCAAAGTCTGGCCATGTGCACCCGAGTCTCAGAATTTTAATATTTTGATAATTACCCAACATATTAATTAGATTCTCATTAACCATCGCTTCTAAAATGACATCTTTTAAATCAAAATGGCGAAAGAAACGAACAGGCGCATTGGATTTGCAAGCGGAAATGAACGAATTCGAAATTATTTTACTAATTAGCGAATTTTAAGAAAACTAATTGAGATATCAATTTGAAAATTTCTGAGCATATGTACAAAAAAAAATCTGTATCTGACTATGTAATTTTTGAAAATTTCGGTCGGTAATTTTTCCTAATTTATGCAAAAACTTCCAAAAATCTGTCTGCGCCAGTGATACAATCCGAGAAAGTTTCAGACAGGGATCTGCTTTCATTAAAAACTGAACTACAAAGAGATCTGTTTCTCTGGCCGATCCCTCCATTTAGTTTGCGAAAATGAAAGGAAATAATTACCAATTTTTACTAATGATCAAAAATTTAGGTAACTAATTAAGATATAGATTTGAAATTGAGGTTGGGAAGGGGTGTCATCTGCCGGCTATTTTAGCGTACCGTCTTCGTTATGTTCTAATTATCAGAAAAATGTAATTCTTTGTTTAATGATCGCTTTAATGTAGGTAACGGTGGTTCTCTTGAACAAATTATTCATTATATTTGCGGGTATTGGGAGGGAGGGGGTTAACCCTTTCCGGCACAGACAAATTCTGTTCTTAAAATAAGAAATTACTGACCGACACGGGAATTTACAAATGACTTTTTAAAAAATTAGAACTCCTTATTTTAAGCTTTCATTATAGAAACAAAATTTTATTAAAATATTGTTGGTGTCGTATGCAAGTTTGGAATTAAAACTAGGTGTGCCCGGAGTGGGATCACTGTGCCGGAAAGGGTTTAACGCCTTTCTCTGAGATTGTCATTATCTGGGGCCCGGGCAACGCCGGCGGGTTAGCTAGTCGTAAATAAAGTTTAGAGGAAATTAAAACAAGTGTAAAGAGAAAGGGGTAATCGAACAGAAAACGGACACTTGCTGCACCTGCAACCACAAACATTTTACCTGACTGTGTGGGTGTGAGAAGGGTGAGTAGTGTCATCTGGTGGAGTAAAATTAGGAAGCCTCTCGGTTATCCGAAAACTCCTACGGATCCCCTGTCAACCGAAAATCCTTTGGTCCCATACTTTTCGGATAACCGGGGTTTTCCTGTATCGTTTTTATTTAAAGTACGGAGTGGTTTTAAAAGCTTAAATGCTTAGAAATACTAATTTTAATTACATTTTCGTACTCATAAATGTAAAGTGAAAAAATAAAAATAAAATAAAAAATTGATACTTTTGGATCAAATTTGAAAAAAAAAGTGCAGTGTTCAATAATTAAAAGAATTGCAATAAAACCAAAATTTATTAATCAGGTATTGCCACCGTCAATATGACGCCAGCGTTACCGATGGACACGTTTTTGCTTTATAATATTTATTTTTGAATATTTGGTCCAATATTTGGTTTCAATATTTCAATAATATATAATCTATTTCGTATGTAAAAAAAAATTATCTTATTAAAAATTAATTTAAACAACTAAATACGTTCAATACCTGAAATTCCATTTTTAAAGAGAAAACAAAAGTTACGCCAGAAAAAAATTATTTAGTTCGTAAATAATTCATGAAATCTCTTTTGATTGCAAAGTTTGTGCTTTTATAAAAAAATTGTTTACTTATACTAAATTAAATAAGTGATGGGGGATGAATGGGACATTTTCACAAAAATGTTTATTTCAAATATTTTATTTAAGTTATTATCAATATTATATATCACATTTCATACTTTAAGTGTTTGACTACATCTTATGCACAATATTTATTCAAGATTAATATTATACAGAAATATATTATGAAATTAAAAAACAATTATTCTATGTCCCAATCATCCCAACAGCAGGGATGAATGGGACACAAATATTTCCTCCCTTTATTCAATTCTAAGGACTAAAAGCTGAAAAAAATGCCTCCTGGGCAAAAGCTGAGAGATTGAAAATTATAATATGATCTCCAGAATTATTTGTTAGCCAATCATATTGGACTCATCTCAGCTTTACCTTAAAAGGCCCATAAACGGAAGCATTCAATGGCTGAAGACGATAACTACAATGGTTTATGAAATGTTAAAAGAATAATTACCATAAATTATTAATATATCAAGCTATATAATATTATTTAGCTAATAAATATATTTTTCAGCATCCTCTAGGGATGAATGAGACAGTTCCATTCATCCCATTTGAAATGTCCCAATCATCCCCATGATGCATATATTCAATTGTCAGCCATTTTGTCTCAAAAATTATTTTGTCACAATGCTTAATATTCATTCATTTTAATTACCAATATTGAGCCTTGAAATACAACACTACAACATATCTTAATTGTTTATATTGCATAAGCTATTTAAGTAACTTCAAAATTAAAAAAAAATGCTTTTAAGCAGAGTTTTCAGGAAATGATAATTTGAAGGAAACTGAAAACAGCCATGTGGTCTTGCTTTCGGTTCTGAAGCACACTATGGTAGTGAAATCTATGAGGATAGGAAGCAACTAAAAAAAAAAGTTGATTCCCTGAAATATTGAGAACGCCCCATCCATCCCTTGTCCCATTCATCCTTCATCTCCCTTACTGGTAAGTATGCAACGTTATAAGGACCGTCGTCAGTGAAGTTTATAGATTAAAGATGATTCCAAGTACTTATAAAAAAATTTACATTTATAATGGTTATTTTTCTAAAATATTCGTTTGTATAATAGCTTCTATTCTAATGCCTTACATAATAATTTTATTTAGAAGATTAATAAAAATTATGTATTTATCAAAATTTTATTCAAAACGCTTTTAATCAGAAAGTTTTTCTAATATATTTTTTAAATTCTTGCTAAAGTCCTCATAAACTTTAACTAATAGTTTTAATATTTTTCATAGGTAATATCATTTTAGTTCGAAAAAAATATGAACGTGAGTTTCTTATAATAGTTAACTATTTATACAAATAACTAACTAAGCTTTTAAGAAAATTAAATATTTGCAAGTCTTACTCGGTAAATATGTTTTGCAATTTTCATGACAAATAAATGCTAAAAAATATCAAGTTAGAAATTAGAAGAAAAAGTTAAATCAAAAAGTTGTTTGTCTTATTTAAAAGGCGTATTAAATATTTGAAGAGCTTTTTTCATAAGAATTCTAGATGAAATATATGTTATTTGTATCTCCCCTTTTATAAAAGTTGCTGTAAATTTTTAAAATAAATATTTTGGTCTGATTGAAAGAAAAAGCATAAAGCAGTAAACACATGTTTAATCCTTAAATAAAGAAAACTGGAAATGAAAAATTATTCTTTGAGAGTTTGTTTTAGAAAATATGTTCATCTTGAAAAATGGGACACAGAGAAGCTATGAAAATGACTTAAAAGTATGACATGTACTCTGTCAGTTTATGTAAAAATTTGGTTGTCAGCTATTTTAAACATATGAAACGAAATTAAAGCCCAGCATAGGTAACCTATATTGGCTTATAAACCTATGCTGGTTTTTGATTTCTTCTCGTATATGTCACAGGGTTGTGTGCTAATGAAGGCATTTCCATCTTGTGCCATTTTTGAGTGAGATATGACAAGCGTGGTATCGTCCTTGTAGCTCAATGGTACAGCATTGAAGCATTGTTCCAAGTGCCCGTGTTCGATTCCAGGCTACAACAGTTTTCCCTTGTCAGTTGTACGCATTGTTAGCAATGTTTAAAATTACGTATTTAATATGTCATATACATATTTATTTATTTTTTAATATTCTGTAAAAAAAAAAGTAAAAGATTATCATTAACGCAAAAACTTAACACATATAACAGAAAAGTTTATTTCGAATACGTTGGAAAAGTTTGTTCTAGCAAGAATGCTTTTAGTTATTTTTAAAATAATCCATAGAAAGTTCAAAAATATCTGCACAAGAATGCAGCACGCAAAATACTCATTACGATTCGGAACTTTAACTTAATGCTCTGACTTTTGTATAAACTATAATTCCTCGTCGTTTTAAAAATTGTAAGTCAAGAAGTTTCTTTGAAAATATATATTTCTGGAAAAATAGTATGAATAGCTTTTTATATTTTATGTCAAAACTAGTTTGAATGAAGACGAAAAATATACATATTTTCATTCGAATACGTTGAAAAATTTTGTTATATACCAAGAACGCTTTTAGTTATTTTTAAAATAATCCAGAGAAAGTTAAAAAATATCTGCACAAGAATGCAGCACGCAAAATACTCATTACGACTTTTAGCTTTAACTTAATGCTCTGACTTTTGTAGAAACTATTATTTCGCGTTGTATTAAAGCCTGTAAGTCAAGAAGTTTCTATAAAAATATTTCTGAAAAAAATATATGAATACTTTTTTATATTTTATACCAAAACTAGTTTGAACGAAAGCCTAAAATATACATATTTTTATTCGAATACGTTGAAAAAGCTTGTTATACTAAGAACGCTTTGAGTTATTTTTAAAATAATCCAGAGAAAATTCAAAAATATCTGCTCAAGAATGCAGCACGCAAAATACTCATTAGGATTTTGAACTTTAACTTAATGCTCTGACTTTTGTACTAAATATTTCTGTAAACACAACATGGATATCTTATTATATTTTTACATCAAAATTGGTAGTCTGGATGAAGAAGTAAAATATACTAAATAGTTTAATTCCTCTTTAATTAATTTAGTTATTTTTCTCAATAGCAACTTTCAAGAGTTACAGTTTAAAAAAGTGCTTTTTTAACACTTTCCAACATAGTTGAAAAGTGTTTATAAATTCGGTTTGTCTGTCTATCTGCCGTCTGTCTGTCTGCCCATGCTCTAACTCACGTAAATATATATGTATAGTCATGCAATTCATATATGTTAATCAGGTTTACTATGGCTTGTTCGGTATTGCATATGAAGTGTGTAGCACTTATAGTTGTTTTACAGGGACACTCAAAAGGATTCCGTTACATGACGGTCTATGGGGAAAATCATTTACGGTTTATTTTAATCATGTTATAGAATTTCAAACATATTGAAATTGATATATATCACTGAGGTGCACTACAAGAGGCTTACTATAGAATAGGGTGTGTATAGATTATAAATTCCTTTTTTCAGGGACACTCGAAAGAATTCCGTTGCATTATGGTCTATGGAGAAAAATCTTTGCGGTTTATTTTAAGAATGTTTAAATATTTCAAACGAATTTAAATTTATATAAGTTACTAAGGTGCATTAGAAGAGGCTTACTATAGAATATTTAGAGTATAGCATTTATCGTTCATTTACAGGGACACACAAAATAATTTGGTACTGCCTGTTAACAATTATTGCTGGCAGTGCTTTTTCCATTGCTTAACACGTTTTTAAATTTAAATTAAATTTAATATAAACTCGTTTTTTTTTTCTTTTACTGGGTGTGTATAAATTCTATAAATCACATACAGGGCACCGCCAAAGGTCTGGAGTGCATTTACGTTTATTGAGGGAAATTCCAAAAGGGAAATTTTAAACTGTGCTACGCGTTTCCTACCTGAACTACAATTTAGCGTTCTATGTAACATATATAAAAATCTATAGATTAAATACAGTGCTGCACAAAAGAATTCGGATATTTTTAGGAATATTGTTAACAATTCCTGAAATTGGGTTATTAAATATGTTATGCGTTTTCCAAATTGTTTACTTAGATATTATATTTCACCTTATTAAACGGTAATGATTTGTACTATTATTTTGGAAGAGTTGGAAAGTGTTACATAATCTATGCTTGACGCACGATTATTCGTTCTTGTTTTTTGTAGCGTAGTGCACGTTTTGTAGTCTAAGAGACAGGAATGAGCTTTCTCCGCTTTTTTGCATACCAGTATAATCTTAGAGAAATCGTTGTTGTCTTAAATCGCAAAATGTTCGATTAAATAAAAAAAAAACATTTTCTGTAAGATTATTACTGGTATGCAAACAAGCGGAGAAATCTCATCCCTGAAGAGAGCTCTTATTTAGAAATCGCTGAAAAAAACGTAAAGTATCATGAATGCTCTTAGTTATCTTAAAATAAATACAAAGAAAATTCAAAATATCTGTACAAGAAAGTACAAAAGCAGAATTATCATTAAGACTTTCAGCTTTAACTTAATGCTCTGACTTTTGTAGAAACTATTATTTCGGGTTGCATTAAAAGCTAAAAATCAAGACCTTTCTGGAAACATAATTCAGGAAAAACAACATGAATGTCTTATTATTATATTTTTACATCAAACCTGGAAGTCTGAGTGAAGATGTAAAATATACTAAATAGTTTATTTTGTCTTCAGTTGTTTTCTGAATAGGGATTTTGAAGTGCTTCAGCTTACAATAGTGTTTTTTTTTACGTAGTGCTCGTTTTGGAGTTTAAGAGAGTAAACATTTTACTCACATATGTATGTTCATTTCAACATTTTAAAATGATAACTAAAGCAATAACGCAAAACCTTAAGACATATACAATTGGGAATCTTATTTAGAATTCGCTGAAAAAATATAAATTAGCATGAATGTTTTTAGTTATCTTAAAAGAAATTCAAAGAAAAATCAAAATATCCCTACAAGAAAGCAGTACACAAAATTATCATTAAGACTTTCAGCTTTAACTTAATGCTCTGACTTTTGTAGAAACTATTATTTCGGGTTGCATTAAAAGCTATAAATCCAGACGTTTCTGGAAACATAATTCTGGAAAAACAACATGAATGTTTTATTATTATATTTTTACATCAAAACTGGAAGTCTGAGTGAAGATGTAAAATATACTAAATAGTTTATTTTGTCTTCAGTTGTTTTCTGAATAGGGATTTTGAAGTGCTTCAGCTTACAATAGTGCTTTTTTTACGTAGTGCTCGTTTTGGAGTTTAAGAGAGTAAACATTTTACTCACATATGTATGTTCATTTCAACATTTTAAAAAAATAACTAAAGCAATAACGCAAAACCTTAAGGCATATACAATTGGGAATCTTATTTAGAATTCGCTGAAAAAATATAAATTAGCATGAATGTTTTTAGTTATCTTAAAAGAAATTCAAAGAAAAATCAAAATATCCCTACAAGAAAGCAGTACACAAAATTATCATTAAGACTTTCAGCTTTAACTTAATGCTCTGACTTTTGTAGAAACTATTATTTCGGGTTGCATTAAAAGTTATAAATCAAGACGTTTCTGGAAACATATTTCTGGAAAAACAACATGAATGTCTTATTATTATATTTTTACATCAAAAGTGGAAGTCTGAGTGAAGATGTAAAATATACTAAATAGTTTATTTTGCCTTCAGTTGTTTTCTGAATAGGGATTTTGAAGTGCTTCAGCTTACAATAGTGCTTTTTTTACGTAGTGCTCGTTTTGGAGTTTAAGAGAGTAAACATTTTACTCACATATGTATGTTCATTTCAACATTTTAAAATGATAACTAAAGCAATAACGCAAAACCTTAAGGCATATACAATTGGGAATCTTATTTAGAATTCGCTGAAAAAATATAAATTAGCATGAATGTTTTTAGTTATCTTAAAAGAAATTCAAAGAAAAATCAAAATATCCCTACAAGAAAGCAGTACACAAAATTATCATTAAGACTTTCAGCTTTAACTTAATGCTCTGACTTTTGTAGAAACTATTATTTCGGGTTGCATTAAAAGCTATAAATCAAGACGTTTCTGGAAACATATTTCTGGAAAAACAACATGAATGTCTTATTATTATATTTTTTTACATCAAAACTGGAAGTCTGAGTGAAGATGTAAAATATACTAAATAGTTTATTTTGCCTTCAGTTGTTTTCTGAATAGGGATTTTGAAGTGCTTCAGCTTACAATAGTGCTTTTTTTACGTAGTGCTCGTTTTGGAGTTTAAGAGAGTAAACATTTTACTCACATATGTATGTTCATTTCAACATTTTAAAATGATAACTAAAGCAATAACGCAAAACCTTAAGGCATATACAATTGGGAATCTTATTTAGAATTCGCTGAAAAAATATAAATTAGCATGAATGTTTTTAGTTATCTTAAAAGAAATTCAAAGAAAAATCAAAATATCCCTACGAGAAAGCAGTACACAAAATAAGACTTTTAACTTTAACTTAATGCTCTGACTTTTGTAGAAACTATTATTTCGCGTTGTATTAAAGGCTATAAATAAATAAGTTACTGGAAAAACAATATGAATGTCTTATTATCATAGTTTTACATCAAAACTGGAAGTCTGAATGAAGACGTAAAATACACTCAATAGTTTATTTTGTCTTTAGTTGTTTTCTGAATTGATATTTTGAAGTGCTTCAGTTTAAAAAACAGCATTTTTTTGCGCGGTGCTTGTTCTGGCGTTTAGGAGAGTAAATGTTTTACTCACATATTTATGTTCATTTCAACATTTTATAATGATAGCTAAAGCAATAACGCAAGAACTTAAGGCTTCAGTTTAAAGTGCAGTTTAAAGTGTCTTAAAAATGGGAATCTTATTTACAATTTGCGAAAAAAAATGTAAAGTAGCACGAATGCTTTTAGTTATCATAAAAGAAATCCAAAGAAAATTCAAAATATCTCTACAAGACAGCAGCACGCAAAATACTCATTAAGATTTTTAGCTTTAATTTAATGCTCTGACTTTTCTAGAAACTATTATTTCGGGTTGTATTAAAAGCTATAAATCAAGACGTTTCTGGAAAAATATTTCTGGCAAAACAACATGAATGTCTTATTATTATATTTTTACATCAAAACTGGAAGTCTGAGTGAAACGTAAAATATACTAAATAGTTTATTTTGTCTTAGTTGTTTTTCTGAATTGGGATATTGAAGTGCTTCAGCTTAAAATTGTGCTTTTTTGCGCGGTGCTTGTTTTGGAGTTTAAAAGGTTAAACATTGTACTCACATATTTATGTTCCTTTTGAAATTTTTTAATGATGGCTAAACAAAAACTCAAAAACTAAAGGCATATATAAGTGGGAATCTTATTTACAATTCACGAAAAAAATGTAAAGTAGCACGAATGCTTTTAGTTATTTTAAAAGAAATCCAAAGAAAATTCAAAATATCTCTACAAGACAGCAACACGCAAAATACTCTTTAAGATTTTTAGCTTTAACTCAATGCTCTGACTTTTCTAGAAACTATTATTTCGGGTTGTATAAGGCTATAAATCAAGACGTTTCTGGAAAACTATTTCTGGAAAAACAATATGAATGTCTTATTGTTATATTTTTACATCAAAACTGGAAATCTGAGCGAAGACGTAAAATATACTAAATAGTTTATTTTGTCTTTAGTTGTTTTCTGAATAGGGAGTTTGAAGTGCTTCAACTTAAAATAGTGCTTTTTTGCGCGGTGCTTGTTTTGGAGTTGAAGAGAGTAAACATTTTACTTACATACTTATGTACATTATTAAAGAATGTTAAATTCTTTAGTAATATTTAAAGCCATAACGCTAAAACCTAATGCATATAAGCGAACATCTTCTTTAGAAATCGGTGAGAAAATGTAAAGTAGTACAATTGATTTTAGTCACCTTTAAAATAATCTAGATAATCTTAAAAATAGCTGTTAAATAATTCAGCACGCAATAAACGCATTACGACATTTTACCTTGACTTATCGGGTCGCGGCAGTTTATCCGATTGGAAAATAATCGTATTTTAGCAAGTTATTTTCACCTCTACAAAAGTGGCAGAAATATATTGGCATTTACATAAAAAAAAAACACATGTATTAAACTTTTAAGAAGCAGGTCTGTACGCGACGCGTAGCATTGTGTTGTACATTAGATTTTTCTTTTAGGCTTCATCTTAAATGCATGAAACAAACAGACCGCTAAAATATATGCAAGGTGTCCCAAAAGCCTTTGACACATTTTAAAATTCAATAAACAATATAGCAATTGGCGTATGAGAGTGCGGTTTGGAGTAACATGTTTCTTATGATTAAAAAATTTGTTTAAGGAACTAAAACAAAATTGTTCTAAAACTTTCTCATAGATGGTGCTGCTTCTGAAAAGCTGTCGAATAGGTAGAATGCCTTTATTCTTTATACATAACATTGGCGAAAGACGCACAATGCACATACACAGGCTTTGTCCAAACTATGGCAACCCACATTCCAGAAGTGAACAACACTCGTATATCCATCCTTACTGGTCTAATCGAATTCAGGAAGGCGAGTGTTGTTAACGAAAAATTGTACACGAAAATGAATTGTTTTGTTCTCCATTCTTAGCGCTGCACTGAAAATAAACTTATGCCACAACACAAGCGAGAATTTTGTAGCGCAAGCAGAAAAGATCGAATTTACATATCGCGGTCATTCAGTGTCACTTCTTATCACCATTAGCAAAATAACTGGACGAAACTACGCTTCGCCTTTTTGAAGAACCGCAGAACTTTCTGAATGACCCAATAGATGTGTTTTAATATTTTTAAACGGCTTCGAGAGAGCATTCATGAAATAACAAACTTTCAGAAAACGCAAAAAAAAAAAAAAAAAAAAAAAAAAAAAAAAAAAAAAAAAAAAAAAAAAGCGACACACATTTTGAAACCGAAAAACATTCATAATCCCTTAACCCATTTGCATGATTAGCGCATTAATACGTGTATTTCAGATTTTTTTTATTATTATTCAGAAATTCCGATTCCATATCCGAAATTCCGAATGAAAATTATTGTATTATGTAATCCTGAAACGCCAGTCATTAAACCAAGCAAGTCAAAAAATTTCAAAGAAAATATTTTTGGAGAAATAACAGAAACGTTACTATACTTCTGCATCACAGATGTTAGTTTAAAAGAAAGCATTTGATGTAAATATATATATATATATAAGTTTTGTGAATAAAAAACTAAAAAGTACTTTAGATTAAAATTTCGCCTTTATTGTGTGACGCTCGTTTTATCGTCTAAGTGTGTGACATTTTTAAAATAATATTCAGGGACCGGAAGTAGCGAAACTACAGTAGTCGTTACTTTTTACAGTAGTTTGTAGTGTAGTGCGCTACATTTTGAATAATGTAGTGTAGCGTGTAGAGATGAGATACAAAGAAAACAGTAGTTTGTAGCGAGAACCGACGCTACTTTTAATGCTACTTCAGAGAGGGGCGGGGGGGATGTGCAATACTAAAAATTTGTTCTTCTTCATTTGTGAATCTCAGTTGCAAATCTCTGCTACAATGGATAGCGACACATCTCATGAATTCATACATTTCCCCCATTGACACTTGCCGCTAAAATAAAGTACTAACCCACTCAAGGAATTAAATTTCTTGCTGGCAACACTTGTCTATTTACTCGTTATTAGGTCCTCATGTTTTAAAGCTGTGTTTCTTATTATTTGGAATTGCTTTATTTACAGATTTATTTATTGTTGGCATTTTAGAGTTGTTTTTCTGTAATTTTCTAGATTACAAGATTAGACACTCAAAAAATTAAATTCTCAACAGAGATTAACAAATTAGCATATTAAGAGTGTATTGGGGAATTAAGTAAATAAATGTATTGGTGATATCAACGATAATTTTATATCCTAATGCAATAATTACACACTTTATTAGTAATCTGTGCCTTTAATTTCGAGTGTAACTTGAATCCTATCACAAAATCTGAAAGTAGCGAAGTAGTGACTACTTTTAAAAAGTAGTTTGCAGTATCTACTTTTAAAATGAGTAGTTGCAGTTGCAGTTAACTACATTTTCGATAAAGTAGTTGTAGTTGTAGTTCGCTACAGTAAAAAAGTAGTTTTTGCGACCCCTAATCATATTTAGGTATATAGTTTTAAATATAATAAAAAAAGTCCTTCCGGCCTGTACCGGGAGGAAAAGGTAGCTTTCCTATATTTTCGTTTTAAAATTTTAGCTAATGTTACACGAAAACAGCAACTTAAAATGCAAATAAAACGTTTTCAAAAGATTCGTTAATACTGAATTTGAATAAGAAATTCGCCAAATTATTGATCAATAGCCAAATTGGCTTCATTTATGAAGACTTATTTTGGTCGCCAAATTTGGCGATATTTCGCCCTATGTCGCCAAGTTTGGCGCTAACGGATATGAATATATAGTTTTATGCGTTTGATTGGGAAAATTATTACAACAATGAAAATTTTTGTAATGTGCTGTCTTGTTTCAAAATGTCAGCCACCCTAGAATTTCAAACTGCTCTATCTCAGCCGTTTTTTAAGATAGAGGTAAAACAGAAAATGCTCTGGAATCCTCGTTTCAAGGCCTAACACTGAATTAAAAAATAAATTTGAATTTTTAACTTTTTTGTACATTTATTTTAGTTTTAAATTTTTAATTGGCCGCCATCTTGAAACAAAATGGCGGACCAAGCTGTCCAACGAACTCGGTCGAGACATTGGTGAGTTTAATACACACAATTAGTTGCATCAAAATTGATTTATAAATACGAGCGTTATCGTATGACATAGGTCATATATATATATATATATATGGATATATATATATGGATATATATATATATATATATATATATAAATCAACATTTGAACGGAGGGTGGTTTTGGGGTCTGAGGGTCATGATCGGTGAAAATATATCGAAATTTTCTGGAACTGCTTTCCTCCGAACGGCTGCAATAGGTAGCTTTATACTTTTTTGTATTGAAAGCTACCTAATAAATTGGTCAATTAAGAGTATAAATCACGCTCAAAAGGTTCCGTAGATTAAATTTATTAAATACTATTTATTGATTAATAAACTCCTACTACCCATATGTTTTTCATAATGTTAGTTACAGTAGATTTGGAAATACGAGGGGGGGGCATATTTTTCCAGTATGCTTTCAACAATATCTCGGAAAATATAATACCTAAATACCTCTGATAATACCTAAAATTAAAACAAATATATTTTTGAGTTCCATGTTACGAGATCTTTCTAATGATACCCTATACTATATATAAAAAGAAAGATTTTTCAAGTAACTTAATTAATATCTCAGCTAATTACCAACAAATATTTTCGAAAATTATTATCAAATATCCATGTATGATTCTGCGTCGATACATACCTCGAGTGCCCGTCAACTCCTCCGAAAAGTAAAATTTGAGTGCAACAGAAAAACGCGTTTTTCTCAAAAACTATGTTAATTAGGAAAATCACTGTAGTTTTCCTGCAAAGCTTAGATAAATTCCTACTATCCCTAATTTTTCATAATTTTAGTTTCAATAAATTCAGAAATAGAGGGGAGGGGACATATTTTACAGGTGCATTTTCAATTATATTTCTGAAAATATAATATCTAAAATTAAAACAAATATATTTTTGAATTCGGTATTACGAGATCTTCCACACGTTATCCCACATGATGTACAAAATGAAAACTTTTTGTCAAGTAACATAAGGGGACGGTGGACGTTAATTTTTTTTTCATCATAGAGATATAAAATTTTTTGTATATATACATTTCATCATAAGTATATAAAACACATTAAACGAAATTTCCAAACTTTTTGTAATTTTAAGATTTAAAAAAAATTTTGAAATTTTAAAAGAAAGTTTTAAAATGCTCCGGGCGTCTTAATTTTCGAGATATGTCCTTGCTTTTGAATTTTAATCACTTAAAACTATATTACAAACAAATCTGTGCATTGATTTTTTTTATTTCTTGTATAGTGAATTTTTTAGAGAGATTTTTCTGAATTTCATATCGATTTTCATCAAAATTTTGCTTTTTAACGAGTTAAAAATCAAATTTAATTATCTTAACCCCTTCAGGCAAAGCACTCTTGTAGCGAAAATATTGAAATGATACATTGACACCAGAATACATGAACGAATTTATTTTAAAATAAGTAAAAGCTTTTCCTCGTGTTCCTTATAAATTCAAAATTTGATTATAAAATTCTGGTGCCGTTGTGACATTTTGGGATTAAAATTAAGTGGTATATATAATATACCGGTGCGCTTCAGGGGGTTAAAGAAATCAAATTTCAAATTTAACTATCATAAAGAAGTCAAATTTCAAAATGCATGCACAGTTTCCTTGTACGCAATATCACTATACTTACTTATCAATTTCGTGAATTTTGATCAAAAACTAAGACACTCGGAGCATTTCAAAAATCTGAAATCGTTGAAAAATCAGTTTTGAGAAAAACAGATTTAAAGTATATTAAAGGGCCGAAAAATTGTTAGTGTACAAAATTCAAACGCTTGTAACTTTGCGAAAAATAGTCGCAGCTGCATGCGGTTTTTCGCAACTGGCTCAGAACAAACTGGAAAAAAATAATATGCACAAAAATAATTTTCGATTTTTGGGTCGATTTTTGATCGAATGAAGGTCCACGGGGACCGTGGACCTTTGGTTGACCGTTTAATTAGCTCCCTAAATTTTTCCTAAATATATTTGTGAATGGCTAGTATAATCTGAAAATATGTGGGTAAAAAGATTTAATAACTTTCTCAAGTTTGAACTTTCCACGTCCCATAGTTTACGAGAAAAAGGGCTCAGACAGACGGACAGGCAGACACAGGAGTGATCTTATAATAGTTCCGTTTTTACTTTTTAAGTACGGAACCCTAAAAATTAATGTAATAAAGGAAAAACTTAACACATATAACTGGAAAGCTTATATTTAATGCATAGAAAAAAGTTTAAAATATCACGTTCCTTTTTACTTACCCATCATACGTAGTATAGGGTAAGTCTTGTAATCGTTTTGAAAATCGAAAAAAAAATTTTTTTGACGGATTTACACGTTTCAGACACTAGAGATTCTGAAAAACATATTTTTAGAAAAAAAATTGCCGTCTGTCTGTGTGTCTGTATGTCTGTATGTCTGTGTGTCTGTAAACGCTCTAACTCCCGAACAAATTGAGATAGAGACTTGAAATATGGTATGTACTTAGTAAGTAATAATGGAAAGAAGCTTATTGAATTTCAGTAACTTCGATTATCCGTAACTTTTTTTTTCGGACTCTCGAAATATTCGTTCTGATAAAATGTATGTAAAAATTTTCAAAATTGTTTATTTTAAGGAGTGAATATAAAATACAATAAAAAAAACATAAATTTTGCATAAATAATGAAGTCGATCAGATAATGTGTTGCCGAGATATTCGTAATCCTATTTTCCACAGTCTTCGATTTTTCATGACCCTGTATTTCATTCAAATTTCAATTCAAAGGTATGTTTTAATTGGAAATGATACGCTTAATCCGACGCAGTAAACCGTTAATTAATAGGATTATCAATTTTGGAGTTATAAGGATGTTTCTTTTACGCAATTCAGTAAGAGGGCATTTAAAGTTTATGACATCATCAAGCCACGATTTTATTCAAATTGCAGTGCATTTTATAAATAGTTTACGCATATTTTATTTTCAAATTTTATATTATGCATATCCATGATGGGTAAGTATTACGGTGGCCCCCAACGACTGGTTCTTTTCAAATTTTAAAGTATTCTGGAATATCTACAAAATAACATTTAAAAAATGTAGCACACAAAATACGCATTACAACTTTTTAATTTAATTTAATTGTCTGACATTCGTATGATAACTTATAGGTCAGAAAGTTCCTACGATAATACTTTTAAACAAATAAAACGAATAAATTATTATATTTCATACCATAACTGGTAGCTTGGAAGAAAGTGTGAAATATACGAAATACGATGTTAAGTCATTAAGTAAGTCACAAAAGATAATTAAATAATAACTTACAATGATATTCACTTCAAAAAAAATTTTATTTCTCAACATATTCTCCACCAATATTCATGCACTTATATCACCTTTTTATTTTCCCAACGCCAGCTGCATAAGATTCTTTGGGTTGCTGTCTCAGCCACATTAGGACTTCAAGTTGGACCTTTTCATATTCTGTGAACATCATCTTGCTTCCAAGATGGTTTTTTAGTGGACTAAACAGATGAAAATCGAAGTGCTAAGTCGAAGCTGTATGGTGGATGTTGAAGAAGTTGTCAACCAAACTTTTGAATTGCCTCCTGTGTTCAACTTGAAGTCCTAATGTGGCTAAGACAGCAACCCAAAGAATGTTATACAGCTGGTGTTGGGACACTGATAAAACGGTGATATAGGTGCATAAATATTGGTGGAGAATATGTTGAGAAATAACAAGTAATATAAAAACTTTTTTTTTAAGTCAATTCCTACTTAGGTCAAATAGAAACTTTTTCTCAGCGATCTTACACGCTTCGCCACTGACGGTATTTATTCCAAAAATTATATCCTGCTAAATATCTGACATAAGAGAAATTTTCGAAATGTATTAAAAATTAAATAAAAAATAAATAGCTAAAATACCAAAAATTAATAGCTCGAAAAGTATTTCTCACAAAATTGTTAGACAAACTGCGTTAGAAAGGTAAAAAAATTGTATTTTTCTTGATACAAATTTAAAATTTAATGATTATGCCGTTTTTCAAATATTGAATTTCAAAAATTACCAAACTTCACAATAAAGTGCCATAGCGATGTTACAGTTAGCGATAATTCAGTTTTTTTTATTTTATTATTTAATTTTAGTTTTATACTTCATTTCTGTTCAAAAGTATAGACTTACTCCACATTTATAGTCTCCTTCGCCCGCGAGCCGCCTGATCCTCGTCCGTGAACAGCCCCGATATTTTTTTACGTGTGAAGGTGAGACTATAAATATGGAGTGAGTCTATACTTTTGAACAGAAATGAAATATAAAATTAAATTAATTAATTGAATTTAATTAATGAATTAATATTTAAAAAAAACTGTATTAGCATCAATTGTCATCCAGTTCAAGTTTTAAAAAAATTATTTGAACTTGAATGGATGAATAGAAAATATTTTATTAACGATTGAAAATTCCAACAAGATATATATAGAGAGAGTGTGAGCTAATAGTAGGAATTTAAAAATAGTTTTGGAAGTGAATATCAGTGTAAGTTATTTAATTATCTTTTGTGCCTTACTTAATATCTTACCCTCGCATTTATAGTTTGTATGTAGATTTTTCTAAATAAGAAAATTTTCTTATTTTAACTAAAAATTTCTCTTTTTAGCGCGCTGCTAATTTTAGCGTCTAAAACTGTAAAAATTTTACATTATTATTCTTTTAAATATTCTTTAAAAATATTAATGCAATAAAGTAAAAACGTAACACATACAATAAGAAAACTTATTTCGAATGCGAGGAAAAATTTTATAATACCATAAATGCTTCTAGTTATTTTTAAAATAAACTAAAAAATCTTCAATATAGCTGTAAAAAGATTCAGCACGCAAAACAACAATTACGATTTTTTACATTAAGTTTATATGTGTCTGCCTTTTGTTGATAATAACATTCTTCTATGATTTGTAAGTCAAGTTATTTTTAGAATAATGTTTCGTGGAGAAATTACATGAATGTGTTTTTTTATTCTTACAACATAAGTGCTATAGTTTGAATGATAGCGTAAAATATACTGAATAGTTATCATTTATATCTAGATGCTTTTTTGAATTGAAACTTAGAATTGCGTTCTAAAAACTTAAGTGTTTAAGTATTAGATGATCCAGAAAGTTCTGTGGTTTTTTAGTATATTTTGAATTTATATAAATGCCACATTCCCACCAGAATTTTAGAATAAAAATTTGTTTCTATAATGTATGTGAAGAAACTACTTATTTTGAAATACATTTTGGTAATTTCGTGTTATAACGGCCACCAAAGATCAATCGCCAAGCGACCAAGATTGATCGCCAAATTATAAAGCATGTATCACATTATAATAATATATGTTGTACATAACATTTCGTGACGTATGCGGCCAAATTATAGTCCTATATAACGCATGTATCATATATATATATATGACATGTGTCATTTATATGTATATGATGTATAATTGCATATAAGACGTAAATAATATGTAAACCAGAAGGACCCGTGCGAAGCTTTCGCACTGCAATCTTTGAGACTATTTCCTGGTACGTTTTAGCACTAATTTTTAATTAACGGTTTTTTTAATCAAACATTGCGTTTTAACGAAATGTGGGTGCACTAAGTCAGAAACTTATTCAAAAACTTTTCGAATGCTACCTCATTCATCGTTGTATGTTTTGTATGTACATAGAAAAAGAATGTTGACAACAGAAATAATATATATGGTGATTGCTTGTGTATAAGAAAATGGGAATAGACTGCCAGAAAAATTTTTGCTAAATTTTTTTCTCCTCGCCAATGTTATTTCTTTAGGTTGCCAAGACCTCTATACTGAAAGAAAAACGAATTATAAAAAAAATTGAAGCGCTGAATCAGACGTTTAGAGAATTCATATGAAAGCATTTCCTCAGATTTTGCAAACCTGTTCCAGAAATGTCTTAAATACATAAATCAATATTTGGTACACCACATTTTTGCACGGCTATGGGAACTTACACATGGGATGTCCAAACTTTGTGGTGCAGCAGCCATTCAAGTGATGTCAGATTTCACTGGCGTATTAACAGCTTAATGAAATTTTAAAAAATAACTAATAGAAAATTTTTTGAACGGTATATCTAAATGAAAGATAATCCTTAAATTACCTAATCTTCCTATATCCATATCTCATTAAATATTCCATATATTCATCTGTAAATTGCATTATATTATTTCCACTTTTCTTTGTCAAGTTTTCGGAAAGCGGTGTTAAATTCGGTTGAAAACTCTGCTTGTTATAAATAAAAAGATTTAAAATATTCACAGAAATGTTAACATGTTCCCGAATATGCGTGCTATTCTTACACAAATGCACACAAACGTTGAACATGACTTGCATAGTCACTTGGTACATTGACGGACCCTTTTAAACATTTTCTGTTTCTTGGGGGAACGCAAATATTATTTTATTATTAAATATATTATCCCACCCTAATTGTCCTCGCGGCTACATTTTCACTGAAAAATATGAAGTACAACATGTTCTTTACATCCTGAAAGTTCAACGGCATTTCGTCCCGAATTTAAGTAGATATTCGACAATACGTCTGAAATTGAAAGCATCCGGTTACTGCCCCTTAATTTTTGGACATCAGTGTACATTTGCATCTCATGCGAGAATTATACGCATTTTAATATTGAATTCGTGGCATATCCGCCTGTTCAACTTTCACTCAGAATTACCATGATAACAAAATCATAAGATAAATTGCTTTATTATGTGTATCATTATGGAATGAGAACTGGTATGTTAAACAAATATATATGTACAAAAAGTATGGTTCTAGAAAAATTTTGTGTATACATATATTTGATAAAATGGTTATAAAATGTATGTTAAATCTTATAATGAGTCTTTGATCTGCGCAATTTGAATTTTCTTTTTCAAATATGAAAGTTTAATAAAAAAGGAGGAAATTAATTAAATGTCATCTTGGATGCAGATTAACCCTTCTTTGCATGAGTTTTTCTTTTACAATTGTGTTTTTTTTATACATATATTAAATATTAGACAGCAGAAATTTTAAGATAGATTTTTAACTTTGTTCAGCAACATAGTTCACGGGAAATTTACTGGATTAATATTTCTACATAAATATAGTGGTGGCGAAGAAGTTGATTTATTTATTAAAAGTTAAATAAACAGTGATGGAAATTTACATCACTATGCAATTAAGGGTTAACAATTTTAATTTTAATTCTGACACTTGAAGTTAGGAAGATGATGATAAGAATCGAATCGGTGTCTGATACTATTCGTGTCTACAACGTCACGAAAAGAGAATTGATAGTCCAGTTTTCAGTACTAGCTAGATTGTACACTCTGTAAACTGAAACGTCTGAAAATCAGACATATAAGTGTCTTAAACTGATGGTTAAAAAAAGAGACACATTAAAGTATCTTAATTTAAGACACTTAAGTGTCTGAATTGTTTTTTCGGGCACATATGCCGAATCATCGGATATGCCAATTCGGACACATCGTCCGAATTTAAGACGCCTGTATTTGCAGTGCAAAAACTATCATAAATTAATTAAAAATTTCTTTTGAGGTGTAGTATCAGAATACCTTTTACACTCCTTCATCTTAGGCAGTGGCGCAGCCAGAGTTCAGTTCAAGTGGAGGAGTGCAGTTAAGTTATTTTCAGCGAGTCCAGTAGTCGCTGTATAATATAATCGCTGATTAATCAGCCTTTTTATAATTTACGTAAAAAAAAACCTTTACTTATGCTCAAATAAATTTGTTCGTAAGACCCGGTTTCATTCAATCATTTCAGTTTGTTAGCAACAAAAGTACTTCGCCCTTAAAAGGGTTAAACGGTTGGAGCTAGAAATATATAATTAGATATGTTGTTAACTTTTATATTTGATATAAGTGCTTAGCTAAGAACGAAATTTAAATATTCAAAATTTTGCAAAGTGAAATTTTCCGAATTATTCTTACAGGAAATATAGTTTTACTTGGAAAATTAACTTAATCTTCAGTTTTATGAAGATTGAAACAATCAAAATAGCTTTTAAATGTAAAAGTAAGTCATACGCGATAAAAAAAAATTGAATAAATATATATCTTAGTACAACTTATGAGTGAAAGAAAAGCATATCTTTCAGTAACGAAAAAATCATTCTTGTCATAAAATAAATGCCCTTCTTTGCATGAGTTTTTCTTTAACAATTGTGCTTTTTTATACATATATTAAATATTAGACACCAGAAATTTTAAGATAGATTTTTAACAACATATGTTAACAACATGTTAACAACATATCTAATTACATATTTTTAGCTCCAACCGTTTAACTCTTTTAAGGGCGAAGTACTTTTGTTGCTAACAAACTGAAATGATTGAATAAAACCGGTTCTTACGAACACATTTATTTGAGCATAAGTAAAAGTTTTTTTTTACGTAAATTATAAAAAGGCTGATTAATCAGCGAAGTACTTTTGTTGCTAACAAACTGAAATGATTGAATGAAACCGGGTCTTACGAACAAATTTATTTGAGCATAAGTAAAAGTTTTTTTTTACGTAAATTATAAAAAGGCTGATTAATCAGCGAAGTACTTTTGTTGCTAACAAACTGAAATGATTGAATGAAACCGGGTCTTACGAACAAATTTATTTGAGCATAAGTAAAAGTTTTTTTTTACGTAAATTATAAAAAGGCTGATTAATCAGCGAAGTACTTTTGTTGCTAACAAACTGAAATGATTGAATGAAACCGGGTCTTACGAACAAATTTATTTTAGCATAAGTAAAAGTTTTTTTTACGTAAATTATAAAAAGGCTGATTAATCAGCGAAGTACTTTTGTTGCTAACAAACTGAAATGATTGAATGAAACCGGGTCTTACGAACAAATTTATTTGAGCATAAGTAAAAGTTTTTTTTTTACGTAAATTATAAAAAGGCTGATTAATCAGCGATTATATTATTTTGATAGCTTACGTTGGATACCATACATTCATTCAGACGTAAGTAATATAATTGAAATGCTTTCGCAGATCATCGATAAAACGCCTTTAGCATAATTACACGATTGAAAATTAACTTCATCTTCAGTTTTATGATGATTGAAACAACCAAAGATGCTGTTAAATAAAAAAGTAAATCATTCGCGATTTTAAAAAAAATATATTAATATATATCTTAGTACAACTTATGAGTGAAAGAAAAGCAAGTCTTTCAGTAACGAAAAAAAATCATTGTTGTCATAAAATAAATCAATCATTTTGATAGCTTACCGTTGGATACCATACATACAGACGTAAGTAATATAATTAAAGTGCTTTCGCAGCTCATCGATAAAATGTCTTTAGCATCATTACACGAAATTCTTTTGTTGATACTATTGATTGTTAGATTCATCTTTTCCTTTTGTTATCATTTTCTAAAAAGGTGGTTTTGTTCATTGAATACCATTATTCTCGTAGATGTTCAACTGTGAGATTAATATTCTCGATTAATAATTAGAAACGCAAGTAATAATTGAAATTTATGAATATTTTTTTTATATTTCAGGATTCGTACGCTTTTACCACAATTTTTTAATTTTATATTTAAATAGCAGCATTTGTAGACACCTCATTTATTTGTAATAATTTTCCGCATTTAAATAAGGCGAAAAATTCTATTAAAAATTTGTAGTAAGAGCATAGGATAGTAATATCAGTATAAAATCGAATATTCTGATAAAACGTAAAGTCCTATGTAGTAAAAATAATATTGTAATTTTCACTAATTAATTAAAGGACTCAATGTGATACCAACGTTTTTGTTGGTTATTTATATTTCATTTCCATATGGGATATTCTGATAAAGCTTAAAGTCATACATAGCAAAAATAATATTGTAATTATATCCAATGGTTGAAGTATCATAGTTGAGATTTTTTACCAACAGAGCGAAAATATGCCAGTACCAGGACTCAAACCTGGGTACTTTGGTTTGCCGTACCAACGCTTGGAATATATCACTCTTTTTTGTTGGACAAGGCTGCGAACTGCAGCGCCTTGCCAGTATTATACCGTAAAATCAACATTTTTTTTTTTTTTTTGCAGTGTAGTATATTTCTTTTAGTTGCTAAAAGGTGTAACAGTAAAATAACTTTTATTAAATTGTTGACATGTTGTGGCTCGAGTTACTCCACCGCTACATATATGAAAATGAACAACCAAGTAGAAATAATAAAAAATAACGTGCGTAATTTTTAAAAAGTACATGAAAATAAAATTGAGAGCATTTAAAATAATAACTTCAAAGACCCTGCAATTATAGAATATCCTCTTCTTTTTTTTTTATAATGGCTCGGAGCGAGCCGAAACATGTCAGCAATCTAATAAAAGTTATTTTACTGAATAATTTAGATTTATGGATAGCAGTCTTATCCTGGTGGGGGGGAAAATAGAAATTGTTTGGGCAAAGTGATGACTGTTTTCTTTGAAAACAAATGTTAAAACATATTTCTGATAGTAATCCGAGTTAGTTTTGAATGTTTTCACTCCTAATTTTAAGTTTTTCGTTATAAGATAATCCAACAATAAACGTAAAACCTTTAACAAAACATTCCTTGTTTTCTCTGAACCAACATTTTAGGTATTTTTCTCCTCTTTTTCGGTAGTAAATCGATCTTTATCTATTGTAGTCATTATTATAGTTGTATAAATATATCTAAGCCTCATCGATTGTTAAAATAAAACTCTATAATTTTATGAACCGTTCCTAAAGATTTTGCGATATATATATAATGGTGGGGGGCAGGGGTGCAAAAATCTAGGCGCCAATGGGCCGATTCCCATCACTAAATTTTTAGTATTTTTTGCCTAATAAGAATACTGATAAAATTTTGGCGAAGTATACTAATAAAATTTGACGAAGAATACTGATAAAATTTAGTGGTGGGAATCAGCGCATTGGCGCCTAGATTTTTGCACCCCTGGTGGGGGGGGGGGTGTACTTTTTTATAACATGAGATGCAAATTTAGTTAGTGAATTAAGTAAAAAGTCGTGTAGAATTTTTTATTAATTTCAAAGTGAATTTATTGATACAAATATCAAACATTAATTAATGATATAGTGGTCACTTTATTTGATGACATTTTCCTATTTTCTGGCCTATCTGCATAATTCTGCGTTCAAAGAAAGTTTGGTTTTTACCTGCAAAAAATTGAATGAACTTCTTTTGGTTAGCCTTATCTGAATCAAATATGTTTCCATTTAAAGGACTTTGAAAAGAACGGAATAAATAATAATCTGATGGTGCAGGGTCAGGGATATACGGCAGATGAAGCATCTCTTCCGAGCCCATCTCCAATACTTTGTGGTGAGATATAAAAAATGTGAGTAGTCTGGTGTTGCCCTAGTGTATCACATCACCTTTACGATTTGACACTTCTAGCGTTTTTCTTTGATTTTTTTCGTCCAGTTTCATTAGTTGTTGACAGTAGACATTCCAGATAATCGATTCATTCTTTGGAAGTAGCTCGAAATAAAGAATACCTTTATAATCCCATCAAAAAGACAGCATCACCCTTCTTTGATAAATATCCTTTTTTAACGCGCTTTGTGCTGGTTAATCTCGCTTGCTCCCTTTACTTTGATGAGATGAATTTCCTTCAATTTGTAAGGAATCCAAATATCGAGTTTACTTACCTAACTAAATTGTTTTAAATTGCTGTAAACACCTTTTTTTGCGATACACCAAGCTCTCGTTGTCGAAATGTGTCGATTAGCTTCGATCATTGCTTTTTTGTATTTGTCATCAACTTGAATAGGGAGTCCAGAACGTGGTGCATCTTCGAAAGCAAAATCTCGGAAACAAAAACGAGCGAACAAACTGACACTGACATTCAGTTTAACACTACCCACCATAAACAACACACTATTTATTTCTTACTTGTACGGTATTTTTAAATTTTCGGGAGTAAAAAAGCAAAATATGTCGAAAATGACCCGCTGTAATCTCCATTTTCAAATAAACGTAAAGCAATAAATACACAACATACGCAATGTAATCAAATACATACAATAAATCGAGTCCCAAATTTGGAAGAAATATTAGGTTAAATACCAGTATTTGCCAATACTTAGATTTACCTTATATAATCGCAGAAAAAAATTACAAATTCTGAGATTAAATCAGATAACTTATGGCAGGAGATAGCCACTCGCTTATAAAGGCAGTTAAGCTTTTGGTTGCTAGCGTTTTGTCCGATGACTAACATGTGCGCGCGGAAACGGCATCTATTCATTATTTCTATAGTTTTCACAGGTGAGATTGTGCCTCTCGAAATCTGTGTTTCGCGCTAATTTCATGAATTTTATGTTTTTAGGTTACAGTGGTCAGCTGATGAAGTATAAATATGGAAGTGAAAGGTTGAATCAGAGGATTTGAACCGATCCCTTCATCACAGAGTAGTCTTAGACTTGGAGTTCTTGCCTTGTACTGAGAGCGCAATCTGCTGCCATGTGCTCGGAAACGCAGAGCTCCCACTTGTCCGTTTTTTGTAAACCAGTATTTTTTAAGAAAAATTTCGTGGTATGGTTTTGCAACAATTGCAACCAAAACGGCATTCGAAGTAAGTTTCTACGACATTTATAAAGATTTTTCTTTGAAAAAAAGTGGTGTTGAAAAATCGGACCAAGTGGGACCCCTGGAAACGACAATATTGATTTAGCGGAAAAATTCGCCATTTGTTAAGAAGTTGCTTCATCGTATTTGAATAAAGTACATTGCGGAAACCACCGGTTTCTAGTCAGTAGTGCCATTTTTTATATTTGATTTGTTTGCTAGTAAAGTATTTTCAAAGGTATTGATTCTTCAACAGCGAAGCCGTCCTGAGTACAATCTTGAGAAACAATTTTTCTGAGGTTAGTGAATTTTAAAATTGATAAATTTGTATTTTAGTTTTTTGAGAGTTTGTAAGGGTAAATCTGATTATCATATTTAGATTGCTTCCAGCTCCACTGCGATCTTCATTTCTAATTAATATTAAATAAACCCAACGTAGTAAAGTTTGTCCTATGATGTTTTTGAAATAAAATTTCGAGATTTTGAGCGTTTTTTGCGATTTGCTGCAATCTTTTCACATTATTAAAAGGAATCGGTTTGAATCTTTCAATCCAATATAGTAAATGTTATTCTCCTTTCAATAAACTTTATTCGGAATTCAAATCGAATCGTGAATCCTTAAGTAAATTCTCTTTCTATTTCTTTTTCTCCTCATCTCTCTCTCTCTCTCACTCAGTGCGTGTATCAAACCTTTGTGTGTACATGTGTCTTTTTTCTTTTTTTCTTTGCTGTTTCCTTCTTTTTTACTTATTTATATATTTTTTAAATAGTTTTGAAACACACTGAATTCTGATTTTATAAATAAACTAGTCGGATGTGCCAATCCGAAAACTTTCTTCTATCTCACACAGGTTTCGCATACACTAATAAAAATCAACTCCAATTTATATCAAGGTCTAACTGCAGGGTGGCTACTGGTCAGGGAAAAATACAGTAAAAAAAAAGAAGTACCAGTATATTCTTATAGAAAAATTCAAATTGATTATTTGATCGAATAATGAACATAAATTTTTCTATAAGAATATACTGGTGTTCATCACTTTTTTTTTACTGTATTTTTCCTGACCACTAGCCACCCTGAACTGAATCTTAGTTTTATTAAATTCCGTTTATTAGTTCTTGAGATATGACTAGTGCTAAAATCGTGCAAATTCTGCAAAATATAGCATAGCAGGGCGACATCTTGAGAGATTTAGACCAAAACCTAATCAACAACAACTTATGTCAACGTCTAACGGAAACTGAAGTTTGATGAAAATCTTGCATTATTTCTTGAGATATAGTTATCGTGATAATAATGAAAAGCGTAGACTAGCAGCGTTACCTGTTGGGCTATTTACACTAAAACGTAAGCAGCATCGATTTATGTCAAAGTCTAACAGAATCTGAAGTTTGATGAAATTCCGTGCATTCGTTCTTGAAATATAGCTATCGTAAAAATCATGTAAAAAGTGGTATAGCAGCGCTACCTGTTAGATATCTACACAAAAACGTAATCAGCGTCTATTTATGATAAGGTCTAAAGGAATCTGAAGTTTGTTGAAAATAAATGCATCAGTTCTTGAGATAGAGCTCTTGCGGAAATCGCGAAACACGCAGCATAGCAGCGCCACCTATTAGGCGATTTTCACCAAAAACTAATCAGCTCGCATTTATATCAGGGACTAACTGAATATAAAGTTTTATTAAATTTCGTGCATTTGTTCTTGAGAGAGAGTGCCCACAAAATTTTTGTCATATTCATACATACATACAGATAGACAGACAGACAGGTTCACAGACTCACAGACAGACATTTTCTAAAAATAGTCAAATCGTGATCAGGTCCTTCTAAAACGTATCAATCCGTCTAGAACCGGAAGTCGGAAATTTTCATGAATCCAATACTTTCTTCTTGTAAAGATAGAAGAAAGTAAGAAGTGGAGAGAAAAATTACCTGTCGCAGAATTTATTATTAAGTGATGAAGTTCAGACTTAAATATTACAAGATAAAGAAGCCTTAAATGCACGATAACATACAAGTGGATCCAATACTCTCACAGTTGAAGTAACATGAAAAATAAATAAATACTGATTTTATGCGACTTATTTGTCCAGATTTCCAGACAGATTTTGTAATCCTGAAGTAAATATCCATTCACTTTCCTTTGCTCTCAGAATTTATTTTTTTCTATAAGTATTATTTTTACACAAAATATTTTCTCATACAGGTTTTGATATGGCCTTCGTCTTTTCAACCGACTTAAACAAAAGATATGAAGTCCAGACATAACATTTCATCGGATGCTCGGATATATATATATATATATATATATATATATTATATAATTTTCTTCTTATATTTCTGGATATTATTCAAATAGGTATGTGTTCATATTTCATTTTGATATTTATTCCCCCATTTGTGTATGATATTTCTGTGATGTCATATTAAGGCTGTATATATATATATATATATATATATATACAGTAAAGGACCGATTATACGACTTTCAAGGGGCCGTTCTAAAACGTCATTTAACTCAGAAAGACGTACAACCGAAATTGTAGTCGCCTAAGATGTAAAATCTTTGTCTTCAGAAATATAATACTGTAATCCTACAAATTTAATTTTTCTACCATTTTCGGTTTTTTAAGAAACACTATATATTGATAAAAAGTTAAAGCATAGAAAAAAAAATTAACAATCATTTCAAAAATTGCAAAATAAAAGTGAGAATTATCAGAATTTATACCAGTTGCATACCTTGGCTTGGATTGCACTTTTTTGTATTCTATTATCGAAACGTACAAAGAGATCTTAATTAAATAATCTTCAATCGTCGTAGATAATGATTTTCAGAGTTGAGATAAAAATATCTATTTAATTCTCCAATAATTCTAAATTCATTAAAAATAAAAATTTCCTTTTTTAGTGAAACTGCCTTATAAAAGAACCGACGTATAACCGAAGTTATGAGTCTTATAAACGAAAAATTACAACATCAAAATACATAGGGATGAATTGGGACCGCATTGAAACGACATATAATTGTAAAAGATGTATAAGTGAGAAACGTATAAACGGTGCTTTACTGTATATATAATTCATGAAAAACATGAACTTAAAAGTATTGGCATTTGAATGCAGGTGTATAGAAATAACAAACCAACAATATTAAACAATTAACTACAAATCTGAAAAAATTAAATTTAAAAACAAAACATTATAATACTGAGGTACACAGACGACCTTTTTCTCATCACTTGGTGGAAAGGCGTGGAAAAAACTCTACACAACACTACAAAAAAAATCAAATCATGTAGGTTTCAAAAGGTCTTATATTAATTATATTCATGACATAGAAACTTAATAAACATTCTTGAATTGAAATAAATCTCTTCCGAAACATAAAATACACCAAAATTGAAAGCCAAAACTTAGAATCAAATATTAAACAATATTATTCAAGTGTAAAGTAACTTATTCATTTTTCATTTTTCAATTTTCGAAACATAAAATGGAAGGTGGCTACATCTCCACCTAGCTCAAGGTATAGTATATATATATGTACATATATATATACTATAGTACTATACTATATATATATATATATATACTATATATGTGTATGTGTGTGTATGTGTGTGTGCAGGTGTGTGTGTGGATGTATGTGTATATGTGTACAGTGTGTCCGAACAGTCTGGAAACGGGTGAATAACTCGAAAAATATAAATCGGATTGAAAAACGGAAAACTGCATGTTCAATATTTTGAAAAATATATTTAAGGATATCAAAGTTGTCCCCCCCAACTCTGCCCCAATTTTGGGAAAGAGGGGCAATTTCGAAACATTAAATGATAACATCTCCCCTTTTTTGTTGCAGAATCGGATTCTGCGGGAAAAAATACACATTTTTTGTATTTAACATTTTCTTTGGAAAATCGTAGATGGCGCTGTAATCGAGTAAGATGCAGTGAGAATCGTTTCCATTGAAAATACTGGAAACGGTCAAATAACTCGAGAATTATGCATCGGATTAAAACACGGAAGAATACGTGTTCAGTATTTTAGAAAAATGCCTACTTTGATATCCCTAAATAGATTTTATAAAATATTGAATACGTATTTTCCGTTTTTCAGTTCAATGTACACTGCTCAAAATAATTAAAAGGATATTGCAGTTTTAGGTGGATTTTGTATCTGGGAAACTTTTTAGCTGATTGATACATGGTCGACAGACATAGTAGGTTATATGAGAATAAATTACACATGTTTGGCAGAAAAAAATGCATTTTATTGCGCATTTGTGTACAAAAGGAAAAAAACACAATTTGTGCATATGAGAAAAAAAGAATAAGAAAAGGTGTTTTCTTCAAAGAAAATCATTTTCAGTAGGAGGTATGGTTTCCACGGGCGGCCAGCAACGTTGTACACCTTTGAGGCATGGACTCAATGAGGCTATTAATGACGAGTTGGGGTATTCTGCCCCACTCTTCCAGAAGAGCTCTTTCCAGTTCTTGGAGAGTTTGTGGGGGTGATTGGCGGCCAGAAACTCGTCTTCCTAGAGCGTCCCAAACGTGCTCGATTGGATTCATGTCTGGAGAACACGCTGGCCATTCCATTCGAACGATTCCTTCCTCGAAAAGGAAATCCTCCACCAGGTTTGCACGATGTGGCCTGAAGTTGTCGTCCATTAAAATGAAGTTATCTCCGATTGCTGCAGCGTAAGGGACTACAATAGGTCTGAGGATCTCATCCCTATATCGGCGACCAGTCAGAGCTCCATCTCGAATGATGTAGAGGTCAGTGCGCCCGTCAATGGAGATGCCACCATACACCAACACTCCTCCACTGCCAAATCTGACACTTTCGTGCACGAACGCAGGATGATTCCTACTTCCACGGTCCCTCCAGATGAAAATACGCCTATTATCCGGATGCACAGAAAAACGGGACTCGTCAGAAAACAGAATATTGCTCCATTCATTTCTCCTCCAGTTGACATGCTCGGTTGCCCACTCCCTGCGTTCGCGACGATGCCTTGATGTTAATCTAACACATACCATCGGTCGGCGAGCATACAGACGTACAGCATGGAGCCGGTTTCGGACAGTCTGAGTTGAAATCGTGGTGCCTGTAGCCGAGCGAAGGTGTTGTTGGAGAAGAATAGCGTTCATGTTTCGGTGTCTCCGAGCTGTTAACGCTAAATACCGATCTTCATTGGGCGTTGTTGCCCGTCTACGACCTTGCCTTGGTCTTCGGTCTGCACATCCACTCTCCAAAAAACGGTTCCAGATCCTGGAAATGACACTTTGTGACACTCCAATGGCTTGCGCTACTTCGGCTTGAATTTGGCCCCCTTCTAACCTACCAACAATTCTCCAAGCTTCTGAATCTGTCAAATGACTTCGCTGAGACATCGTACACATCGAAACAAAGCAATCACTGAATGCCGATCATCCTTGTCTTCATTCTCTTTTATCCAGTTGAAAGTCAAATTTCATTCGCTGCCGCTGAAGCGACGTTTTTGACGTCGAACTCAAAATTTGCATACTCCACAGTTTGAAAACCAGAAAAATTTGCATTTGTGATTCTCTTCTTCTACTTTCGGCAAAAAAAATTTCGTTTATATCTTTATTTTATATAAAACTTCAAATATCCTTTAATTGTTTTGAGCAGTGTATATTTCTCGAGCTATTTTCTCGACAGTTTCCAGACTTTTCGATGGAAACGATTGTCACTGCATTTTATTCGATTACAGCGCCATCTACGATTTTCCGAAGAACCGAAAAACGATCTGTAAAGGACAAAATAATTTCCGTCCACACGTAACCCAACCCGAAACTCAAAATTCAATTTGACGTCAATCGGAACCCAAAAATGTTCCATCGAACCGAAAACCAATACGAACAGGACAAAATAATTTCTGTCGACACGCAACCCAACGTGACCCTGAAAATACAATTTGAAATCAATCCGAACCCAAAAAATGTTCCAGGGAACTGAAAACTGATAGGAACAGGACAAAATAACTTCCGTGGACACGCAACCTAACCCAAACATTAAAATTAAATTTGAACTCAAACCGAACCCCCAAAAAGTCACATCGAACCGAAAATAGATCCGAACACGACAAATTAATTTTCGTCAACATGCAACTCAAACCGAACCTGAAAATCCAATTTGAAGTGAATCCTTATCCAAAAAATGTTCCATTGAACCGAAAACTGATACGAACAGAACAAAATAATTTCCGTCGACGAGCAACCCAACCCGAACCTGAAATTTCCATTTGAAGTAAACCCGAACACAAAAAAGTTCCATTGAACCAAAAACTGATACAAACAGAACAAAATAGTTACCATTCTTAATTACGCAGCATGTAGCTCGGCATTTTTTAAACGAAAAAAGTGGCTGATTCTTGCATTTTTAGTGGTGTCGTCATGCTTCCAAA
Organism: Maratus michaelseni; assembly: GCA_963931845.1. Lineage (NCBI taxonomy): Eukaryota > Metazoa > Arthropoda > Arachnida > Araneae > Salticidae > Maratus > Maratus michaelseni. Next base: position 250,027,041 of record OZ007600.1, on the reverse strand, counting down.
AAGTAACTCACTTGAAAATAAAATTATGAAAACTTCATAATTGTTAAATTAATGCATAAAATGCCGGCTTCGGCTTGTAATTGCACAACCGGAATTCTTGACTGATAAATCACTCTTGTGTTATACACAACAAATGTTTTAAATGTGCTCTTATTATGCGGTAAATATTGAGGCAGTGTGAATATTAGATGGTAGTGTTTTATATATTATAATAATTTCAAATATCATAAAATTAATTTACTGTATTCACAATAATAATAAATTAAATTAATAGTCATTTGATAAGGATCATCGTTAATACTATTTATTGCAACAAATGGGGTATCTAAAGCAATTATTTTAAAGCTCTAAAGCATAATAACAAATTCGTTAAAATAATATCAACAACATCTGATTCAAGTGCTTTGAAAGATCTCAAGGGATGGATAAAGAAACTCCAGTAAATTCTTAAACTGATTTGAAATTGACATAAAGCTTTAAGAATTTTACAAAACTTCCTTAAAACTACTCTTTCTAGAGCTTTAAAGTTTAAAATTTAAACGTTTTCAGGCAAGAAAGAAAATACTTCTTTTTAAATTTTATTATTTTTTAAAGTGTGCTGCCTGCGTTATAAAGTATCATGTATTCAGTGTTTTAATGTTTAATCTAAAAAATTAAATAATATTATTGAAAGGAATAATCGTGTAATATTTTTCAACCACTGTCAATTATAGTTGTATATCAAATGTATATTATATATTTTTATTCATAGGAGATGCTTAATAATACATGATTCAATGATATTTAATACATTTTATATATTTAGAAATTTTTGGGGTACTTCTTTGTTATAAGGACCTCGTCATAACTCAGTCTTAAGAAAGTGCGATGTCACACCAAATATTATAAACAATCACGAAAGTGAATCGATGAATTATGAAAATATTTCAATATAATTCTATAATAATGAAGTACCATTTTTTTTTTCAGTCTTAATGCTAATTGTTAGAAAACACAAGAGTAAAAAATAAATTAATAGAGTTTATTGCAATTCATTATTGACAAGCAAACGTTATTTTTATTATATTCAATTGCGATGTGTGAGTAATTAGCATAAAGGTCTAAAAATCAATAACAAGCAGAGGGTGTATACGGTGTAACCACAATTTTTTTAACAGAATGTTTCGCCTTATTTAATCACGGGAAAATATCACAAATTATGGTAGCAAACGAAGTAATTGTAAACTCTGCAATTTAAATATCTTTAAATATGTCTAATCAGTATTATGATGCGAGACTCTTTCGAAAATCCAAGGTGTGTACGAACCTTGGAAACACATTAAATTAATACTACCAACATCTGAGGCAAATGTTTTCATGGGGCACTTGAGATGAATATTCAAAACTCCGGTAAATTCGTACATCGTTTTGGTACGGAGATAAAATTTTAAGCCAACTCATGAGAATAGTGACTTCTATATAAATCTCTATATAAATCTTATACATTTAGTTTGTAAAATACATTGTTATTTTCTAGGACACATTGTCATGCATGCTAACCTCTAGCTTTTTAAAAATAAAACGAACATACTTCGAACCAGAAATTTATTTAACGAATGATATTAAGTACTTTTCAAAGGACTCCCAACCAAGGCATTTTTTCCTTAATAATTTTTCTGGTTTAAAGTATGTTTTTCTAGTATAATAAAAGCTGGAGATTGGTAACTGTTCAACATTATAAAGCAATAATAATTACAGAAGGTTTATATACCAGGTGCTTCATAAATTCTCTAAAACTAAAAAAAAATATCATTAAAAGAGAACAAACGATCTAAAAAAATGCGGTTTGCAGGAATGGTATTAGAAGGAGGTCGGATTTTTTTTTTAAGAACACAAAAAGTTGTGGTTCAAAAAATTCCCGATATAGGGCGCTAACATGAATAATATGACGGAGATTTGTGCAAATCAGGCTGTCAAAAAAACATCCAGATACACAGGATTCTTCATTCGATACCAGCAGTATGGTATCGTTGTCAGGTAAAACGTTGTTGTTTAAGCTTAAAGTTGGAATCAGCAACCGGAACATTGCGAAAATTCCGCATGACAAAAGGACTCAAGACGAGAAAAGGGCACGTTTTATGTGATGTGATACTGACGATTGTAAAACGCTTCGAAAAAACTGGTTGTTTGGTGGATCGTCACGAAGTGGAAGACACTCCTTCACATCTGCTTCATATTATGCATGCCAGCGCCATCTATCGGTAATTTTTTAAACAAAATCTTTTTGGTATTAAAAAAATACGATCTCCTTCTAATCCCATTCGTGCAAACCGCAATTTTTTACCATCATTTATTCCTTTTTAAAGAATTTTTAAAGTTTTAACGAATTTATTGCACATTCGGTATATATATGAAGGGAAGTCAAATGAAAACAGAACTCCAGCCATAAAACACATCCCTTTCCAATGTTGATAAGATTGTTGTAACATATCGATACTTCCATCTAGAAGGTTGGTAGAAATGCATAATGACAGTTCACAGGTACTCACAGTTGTTTTTTTAGTTATTTGTAGGTGAGCGTAGTGAAAGTAAGTTCGTCCAACATTAGAAATGGAGGTAAGCAAAGAAGAGCAGAGAGGTGTGGTTCAGTTTTTCGTGGCTGAGGGTACTGGAACATCGTCGCATGCCTGCTGTCTATAGCGAACATTGTATCGATGGGCCTGTCCTGGCGGGGATCGTCTTGCATTGATGTGCGTCCTTCTCGGAATCTCTTATGCCAGTCGTGCACAGTTGTCAATGACATGTAGTGTTAGCCATAGTACAGCGCCCAGAATACATAGTGTGGAAAACGGCTACAAAATAGTACTAAGAAATTGAATCCGATAAATGTAGAACGATGCTGAAAAGATAAGAGTTCGATCGCATTGACATCTTCTAGCATTGGCGTAGACAGAGTGGAGGTCCAGTTCGTTTTGATAACCACTAATTTTATAAAAATATTTTTTCCTTATCTAATCGGGGAATTTTCTGCGATATTGAAGCCGAAGGAAACTTTATAATCTTACTGGTTTCCAGAGGATTCGGAGCCCCCTCTCTGGCTACGACACTTTCTGATAGCTCTTTTCAATGCAAACACTGTATAAAAATCGAACTGAGAAAACGTTTCAGCTGGTGGTAAATATTTTAAATAATTAAATTATACCCTATTTCCTTTGACATGGAGCGTGATTTTCATAAGCTTTGAAAATATGAATGATATTTATCATGACCAAAAAATGTGATACGCATTCTTTTTTTTGGCCTGGTTGCAGTACTCGATACAAGACAAACAAGAAACTATACCTATTTAGCATACCAAAGAATGAATCTCTGCTAGAAGAGTGGAAAAGATTAAAGCACTGATATGATAAAAAACACTTCAAAATCAGTTACATCTGAAATATACACTTACAAGAAGATTTTATTAACAGAAATTATGTTCATGTTCTCAATAGTGAAAGGCTTACTTTTGATGGAGGTAAATCTATTTTTAAAGCAGATATCGCTGCGATCGTCCTATTAATGTACCGCATCGTTGTACGTTTATCAGCTACAATTTTTTAGCAATTTTTAAAGCATTACCAGTTGCATTTTTAAAATTCCGAAATTTCGCATTCATACCAGATTTTCCCTATAATGTTCGTTGTGTTACTTAATGACAGATATTTCGTGACTTCTTAAACTAAAAATTCTTGTTTCAGAATTTCCGGTTTGAATTCGAAAATTTTGAATTAAAAAACGGTAAAACCGTTTTCCGCACTATGTATTCTAGGCTCTGTAGCTCCAGTCAGCAGACATGAGACGATAAATGTCACGTGTTCCAGCACCCTCAGCCACCAGAAACCGAACCACACCTCTCTGCTCTTCTCTACTTTCCTCCATTTCTAATGATGGACGAACACACATTTCACTACGTCCACCTGCAAAGAAATAAAACAAAATCAAGTATCAGTACCTGTGAGCAGTCATTATGCATTTCTACCAATCCTCAAGATCGAAGTATCGATATGTTTAAATAATGTTGTCATTTTTGTCGAGGAATGTGTTTTATCGCGGGTGTTTTGCTTTCATTTGACTGCCCAAACACAACAATAACCTTAAAGTAATTTATAATGGCTTAACCTTTTCATAACGGGTGCAAAGTATACATTCCATATAGCATGTGTATAGCTTTTATTTTTCAGAACCAGAATAGTTTTTCGTAATCTTTGTCTTTGCCATAGAACTTTTGGATTAAACATGACGTTAAATACTAGAAGGAACGACTGATATTAAAGATTAAATAGTCGTTAAATGGCGCCCGTACTGAAAGGTTTAACGGTTAAATTGCATGTTCTAGTTTAACCGGGAAAAGGTTATTTTAAGTAACACAACTACTCCTTAAAATTATTTCTATTCATTATAAAAATATATATGTATAACATTAAAATATTTCTTACGATAAATCGTACAGAAATTAATAAAAGATTAATTATGTAAATGTTATCTGCATGTTATGTATTTTCATTTTTAAGACAATGAAATATTACAGGGTTCGTACGCTTTTACTACATTTTTTTAATTGCGTGTGAATTGTGCTGTGAATGTTTCCATTTAATGTTTAAATAGCAGAAATTGTAGACGCCTCGTTTAATTGCAGGATTTGTAATACTTTTCTGAATTTAAATAAGGCGAAAAATTCTATTACAAAATTGTGGTAAAAGCGTACAAACCCTGTATTACGTGATTCGACATCTGTTCTAATAATGTTTGTTATACAAAGCTTATCAGCAGCGATGGTAGGATGACTAATTTAAATTAATACTGTTCATTCCGTGATGACTAATGATATATCTTTTTATTGTTTCTAATTGCCATATCAATAGCAAGTATCATACAGTTCTAAGACTGAATAACAAACCCATTAAAATATTACTACAAACATCTAAGTCAAATGCTTTCATTGGTCCCTTGGGATGAATATAGAAGACCCCACTAAATTTGTAAAATGCTTTGGAATTGCCATAAAACTCTAAGCCAATAAGATCCAGTTGGCTGTTGCATAAATCTCTTTTAAAAGAATAATGCTTTTTAACACACATCGTGTAACCTTGTTAAAGAAAGAAGAAGAGGACGGTTGTGCTTAAATATTTAAAATTATACAACGTTTTATTATTTAAACAGAGGTGCCAAACTCTCACTAATCTTCCGTAATATGTGGGTTACTTTAATCCAGGTCTAATACGTTTCGAACCTAAAATTTTTTAAGAAATAAAATTAAAATTGTTCCATGTAGAAATCTGAAATTAACTAAATAAAAAATATCAAATAATTTTTCTGGTTTGAAACGTTGTTAAACTGGGTCAAATTCATCCACATATTACGGAAGATTAGTGAGAGCTTTGCACCTCTGTTTTAACATTATTCGTCACCATACCATTTCATTTCTGTATGAGTATCAAGCAAGAGTATCAAATAAAATGAATAGCATTCATTCAATAATGACTAAAGATAATTATTTTTATTGCATCCACTTGCGATATCTAGATAAAATCATTATAAAGTTCTAAGGCTGAATAACAGACCCATTAAAATAATACTACGAACATCTGAGTCAAATGCTCTCATTGGTCCCTTGGGATGAATACAGAAAACTCCACCAAACTCGTAAAGTACTTTGGAATTACCATAAAAATCTAAGCGAACAAGATCCACTTACTAACAGTCGCTGCCGAATAAAATCTCTTTTAAAAGAATAATATTTTTAACAAAACACCGTGTAAGCTGGTTATAAAAGGAAGAAGAGGAACGTTGTGCTGAAATGACCGAAGTTATTTAAAGTATATCATTTAAGTGATTTCATATTTAGTTTTACAGTTAAATATATAATGATTTTAAGCGTAAATCTGATAAATTTGTAAATGTACAATGTTTTAAATAACTCGTTTTATTTATGTTTTTATTGTTGTTATTATTTGTAATTAAAACAGAAAACCTCTGGTATTTTGCAAAATTTATAGAGAAATTGAATTAAACGACCACCAACTCTCCGTTCCTTTGGATAGAATTTCATTTAAAAATCTGAAATCGTACAAATTCTTGGATGTGCGCTGCCGAATGCAGTGGGGACCCACCAATATCAGTTTGGAAAGATTTTCGTTTAAAAATATAAAATTATTCAATACTGATTTTAGCTATATTTAAGATTATTATCACGGGCCCGGGGAACACTGTGTGGGTCAGCAAATATAGAAATGCACTAAAATAAAATGAACAAAATTAAAAAAACTATAAATTATAATAAATAAACAAACTATAATAAATAAACTATCTGGTTGTCATGTTACTGTTATTAGTATTATTGACTTGTATTGTTGAGACATGGATAATACATAAGTACCCACTATTCTCGTATTGTTAAAAAGTGTAATCATATTTTTATTTAATATTGTATCATAACTTTAATTATAATAGTTTTTATAAGTCTTCACTATTTGTTCCGTCTCATTACAAAACTTTAGACTTTGTCATACACATAGTTTCCAACATCCCGATTTTTTTCATACCAATATTTTTATTCAAAAATATTTGTTTTATTTAAAGTTAACACGACCCACAAAGAATATGTTTAATGTTAACCGACACGACCCGAACAGCGGGTCGGTTCGGCTTTCAGTAAAATCGGGTTGCAAGATATGCTGCAGAACTTTGTGTCGAATGTATAAAATACAGCTACCCGAAAGAAGGATCTTCAACATTTTGTGGAAGCAAAATCAAAAAGTGTCGGATATTATGGCCTCGTATTTTAAAGCAACATGAGATGTCCTTCCGTGAAAACAATGGCTTTCGTTGAACACTATGCGAACTCCATTGCGCTATTATATTTTTCAATGTGTTCTGCAAAATTTGGGCTATTGCGGACCAACATTTTTAGTTGATCATTTACAGTAGAATATGGTAAGGAAATGAGGCTGTCATGACAAAATTTAAGTTGTCTTTAGTCGTCTCATAACTGAAATAGACAGCATTACAATGATTGCGGATATTGTTCATTGCAGCTAAATAACGTTCGCGTGATTCATTCTCATTTGTTAGTTCTGGAACTCCGGGTTTATATGAGTTTCGCGCCATGTTTGGTTCTGTTCTTTTAAATACAAATTATATTTCATACAAAAGTTCTATGATATTTTAATACGTTTAATACCGGTAAAATTGTAATATATGATAATTTTATTATAGGTAGAAATTAAAATTTTACCGGTATTAAAGGTACTAAAATTAGATCACCGCCCTCTGAATACTATTAGTCAGCGCCTGCGCGCTGACAAAAATGGCGGCTGTCGCAGGCGAATATATTTTTTTTTCAGCGTTTGTACGATCCCTCAAACTTTAACATCAATATTATCTAAAAGTTGTCCTTGACTTAGTTGATCTCAGAAAGACAAGGCGAATGACTTAAAAAAATGATTGGTGTTGAACTTCGGGGGATCGTTCAAACGCTACAAAAAAAATCTCATGTTTTATTCTCAGTGCGCAGGCCTAGTATTCAGGGGGCGATGATTAGATATTAAAATACGACAAAATATTTGGATCAACCTAATAACTCTACGTTCCGCTATATTTCTTAATACACGCCGTAATGCGGCAGGCCTACTCCAGTTTTCCATATATGGATTCTAGCATATTAAATGCAGTCAAAAATGTAATAGCAGTAAATTAGACTTGTAGTCACAGATAATAAGAAGTAACAGTAATTAATTGTACATGAAAAGCAGGTGAAGAAAATGAAGCAACGACGCAGTGCTTTATGACTTCTAATAATTTCTAACAATTTTAACATCTGCTGCCATCATGAGTTAAAGTAAAACACATTTTATTAATAAATCACGAAGAACTCTTTCAAAACAAATAAGAAAATAAAATAAATGAAGCAAATAAAAATCATCGGTTTTTATTTATAACATTTTACGACGATTGTATCAGAAATTACTACACTTTTTCACGTGAATAACGGCAGAAACATTTCTATAATCGGAATTTTCGTTTACATTCTAAATTAACTCCACAAAAAAAGAAGGTAAAAATTTATATTCTTTCCGAAGCCCGGTGAGAGGGGGAGGAGGTCAAGTCAATTTCTATTAAACTGCAAAACATGCTGCTCAGTTCAGTTGTTTTCTGGTACTTGTAAAATAAGTATAATCCTAACGGAAATATATACTCTTTACGGAATAGAGAGCCATTTTTTATTAAACAATTTCACTAAAATTTCATAAAAAATAATAGATTATAGTAGTTATTAAAAAGCTATTAAGTAATAAGATATGATAATGATTTTGTGATACATTATTGTGACAATTAAATTTGTAATTTTATTTTGTATATCTAAATGAAACACTTTTATTAAAATCTACAACACAACTATTAAAACAATAACACCTGCAGCTGCGTCTGATGCTTTCATGTGTCCCTGGAGCTCTATAAAGGAGATTCTGGAAAACTCGTAATTGATTTTGCACTTGCCAAGAAACTATAATCCAAATAAATTTACTTAAAAATAATGGTGTTTTGTATATCTATATAAACAATGCCATTATTTCTAAGACATAATACTTAAAACCTTAAAATGATAATTTAACCACTTAACTCTCGCGCCCGTGATATTCACGGACTGTGTAAGATGCTTTTTAAAAATTCAGATCGCTTGATTCACACCAGTTTTTGAAAACAGTGCAATTGGCTTTATTCTCTCATTATTTTATCTGCTATTAAATAAGGTGAATATTTCTACTTCAAAAAAGTGGGGGCAATCAAACAATCTAAAAAAAAAAAAATAATAATAATAAAAATAAGTAGCCTACATTTATCGGCGTGACCATTAAGAGGTTAATATAGCCTCTTTTCTGGCCGAAGTCCTGGCGGAAAATAATACTAACTACGCATTTATTTCTATATGCGTTTGCAATAAATATAGATAATAATAATAAATAATAACTAATAATAATAATAACTAATAATAATAGTAAATAATAATAATAATAAATATAATAATGATAAATAATAATAATAAATATAATAATAATAAATATAGATAAACATTGAATATATTCTTCCTATTTTAAAGTAGTTTTGTAAGTTACCGCATATACTCGCGTATAAGTCGATCCTCCAAATTAGTGAAGCAAATTAGTTGAATATCAGAATTTACTAATAGTTATTTCCACTTAATGGAACACATTCGTCACTATCGTCGCGTAACATGAAGTATAATGCGCTCAGAATCCTTCTTTATTACTATCGCTAATATTGAATAGAAATTTATTGTGAATTCCTCTATTATGTAGGACAAAAAAATCCATTAGAAAATTCTGGTATTCACGAGTTTTTCCTCTCGAACTTTGGATCCGATCTATACACCAGGATATACGAGGGTTGCCTGTTTGGACTGCTTTTTATTAAAAAATTGCAAAATAGTACCAGAAGTTTTGAATAGTAATTTTTGTTTTATCAAATGTCACATATTTCGTGATTAAATGCAGTAAAAATACTTCTTTCGGAATCTCAGATACGAATTCGAAATTTCTGAATTGAAAAGGAAGCCAAACTGATAACCATGGAATATACGTTAACCCTTTCCGGCACAGACAAAGTCTGTTCGTAAAATGAGAAATTACTGTCTGACATTGGAATTCACAAACGACTTTTTTAGAAAATAAGAGCTCCTTATTTTAAGCTTTCATTCTAGAAACAAAATTCTATTAAATATTCTTGGTGTCGAAAGCAAGTTTGGAATTAAAATTAGGTGTGCCCAGAGTGGGACCACTGTGCCGGAAAGGGTTAAGTATTAAAATAGATATATGTTAAAACGTCTTTAATATTTTAATATACCTCATTATGTTTGACACCCTTTTTTCAATAAAACATAAATGAGCATAATATATTAACTGATGTTTCAAATAAAATGATATATAAAAATACAATTACATTTATTAAATAAATTTAAGCGTAATTTGTTTGTCCAATTCTAAAAATTGGATTAAACATAATGCAATATTTGATATTTAGTAAGAGTCTAGAACATTTTATATGTGTATTATTTTTTTTTATTAGGCCGAATTTCAAGTTTTGAAGACTTTTTTAAAGCGCGCATGCGCAGAATGTCCTGTTATAAATTAGTCCTAGTGAGAATTGACTTCGCTATCTGATTCTGCAACATGAATATAAATTTTGATTTGGTGGTAAGCCACTCTAAAGGTTTGGAAAAATTTGTATAGTGTTGTGAAGCCGACCACGGCCAAACTCCATCTTTCTCCCTTTCCTCATACGGCCTTCACAATCACCCTTAGTTTCGGAATCGTTAAAGGGCTATTTTGGCCGGTAGATGGCGCGATATACTTACCATAAATAATGCTTATTAAAGGTTACTTCTGTACATAAAAATACAAAAATCTTTGCAATATATTCATTATAAAAGGTATATATAACATATGTATCTTTTGTTTCGACGCTTTCTTTACTACAAACAGGAAAAACTAAAAGATTTAGAGGTAAAATAAATAAATACAATGCTTTAATCCAGGGGTACTCAAACTTTTAGACCGACGTACCACTAAATCAAAGTTCATACTTCCTCGTACCACCAGGTAACAAACGTAAAGCTAATATAGAAAAACCTGTCTAAAACGAAATATCTCTCCGGTCTTTTGTATTTCCTTCATAGCAGATTTTATTGCATTTACAAATGAATGATTAAATTACTAAATTGACTGCTTTATAATAAACATTCAAGTAAAAAAGTAGTATCATCATTAAATTTTAATAATGCATACAATATCAAAATACAGTATTTTGGTATAGTAAAAAAGCCACAATACTTAATGACATATTGGCGCACACTGATCCATATACTGTTGTACTAGACCAAAGAAAAGGGTGGGCTTGTTTCATCAAGCACAACTTCCTCATGTATGGTTCAATAGTAAGAAGTTTTAGTCGTAAGTCGGATTCGATGTTTAGTTTATTCCTGTATTTGTTTTTCATATAACAAAGTTTGGAAAAGAACATTCACAGAGATATGTTGTGCTAAACACAAACAGACTTTGACAATATTAGACGGTACTCTGATATTTTCGTCAACGAAAATTCTGTTAATTCATCCTTTTGAATATGGACTCCAGTAATCCATCGCAGGAGATGACATCTGAATAATTTTACTTCTTTCCTCTCTAGTGAGATACAGTGGCAGGGTGTCTCAAATGAGAAACTAGTATCCGGAGCACGATTAAGATCATGTGGAGTCCAAGGCCCAGTACCTTTTCAGAGCTAGTCTCAAACCAAGATAATAGTTATAAATATTCTGGGGGAGTATTCGGTGGTTACCCTTAGATATTATGATATGGTTATTAAGTTAATCAAAATCTTTTTTGGTGTTGGGGGAAATAATTGCAAAAAAATGCATTTTTAATAAACTTTTTGCAAACGATTTTATTTATTTTGGGGGCCCCCATCAGTGGTGGACCCTAGGCCACGACCTAGTCGGCCTCTGCAATAATCCGACCTTGCGAATTTCTTAACCAAAGCTTAGTTAGCGCATTTAACATAGGCTCAATACAACCGTATTAATATTCTGCATACCTTTAAATGCGACAATAATGTCTCTCAATGGGCAAAACTTGCAAGTTCTTCATACATTCATGTGTATACCACCCTCAATATATATGTACAATGTTTTACCTCAAATCCGCGCTGCATACGACTGCAGTTTTTGTTTGATTTAAATAATCTTACTCTCTTGGCCATTTTAAATAAATATACTCTTAAAAACTAATTTTCATGAAATAAGAGGAAACTATAACACTTTTTGCACAAGAGAAGAAAAATATTTCAATCAACACAATGAATCAATTTATGGATTATGCTTGAAATAAGATTTTTATTTCAACACCTCCTAGAAGCTCTTCTAGTGCAAAGAGAGCAATGCGTTATAAGTTACACTTGGAATGTTATTTTGCTTTAATTCCTCCTACTCATACAAGCTCCTCCTACTTGCAAGCATTCAGACTTTACCTTCAGATAATTCAATTTATAAAGCATGTTTAAAACAGCTCTTCCGCTAATTAAAAATGCTTCATTCATTCATTAGTTTTACTAGGTCTTTATTACAAAATTCAGCTTTGATCTATATAAATGTAATAATTGTGTGTTTAATTCTGAAAAACTGATTGTATCATAAGCGTTGTGTGCGAATTTCAGCAAGTCTACTATAACAAACATTTCTGGTAACAAAAAAATATAAAAAGCGTTTACAAATCCTAAATCGCTTTCAAATTTTTTTTGAAAATTTCCAAGTTAATAAAGAAAAGCCGTTTTCGATTCCATAATAATATGCCGCATTTTGTATTTTATTTCACGTACTAGTAACGGACTTCTGCGTACCAGTAAGCAGAGCTTCACGTACCAGTACTGGTACGCGTACCATAGTTTGAGAACCCCTGCTTTAAGCAATTAAAAATAGTTTAAATAACACGCTACTACAAAATGCAAAACAAACATTATAAGTAAATTTCTATATTTATTGTCTGAGTGCAACGAAGACTCATACACAACGCAGTATTACTTTGCCCCATATATAGCTAGGATGGATATTAAAACCTTTCGTCAAGCATAACTCAAGAAATATTTAACGGATTTTGTTCAAATTTTTACAGCAGGTACCTATAAAGGTGACAACGACGTCTATTTATTACCAAGAATAAATGTCAAACCGTTTGGAAATTATATTAAAAAAATAGATAAAAAAGCACAATTAAAGTACATACGTCACTAAATTTTGTGCGTACGTCATTTTCACCGGCGGGAGATTTTCGTAGACAATCAGAATTGAAAAGTTCATGGAGTACATGGAGCAAAATAATATGCAAGAACTAATATTCAGCACAATAAAATATACTTCAATTTAGTAGAAATCAAAAATTAATCTGGATTTTTTTCTGTTTGAAAGAAAAACCCCGCAATAACTTGGTAGACTTGGTATTAGAGATTTGGCGCAAATCTCAGCAATAGCAGCTTTTTTTATTTCGCGTGTGTAAATTAAAAATATATATATATATATATATATATATTTGGTGTTTAAAGAAAAGGTTTCGATTTATGGCATTATTTCTTTTTTTTTTCTTTTTAGCATTTTAAATGAGATTAATGAAAGGCATGTATTTTAAATTAAATGAGTGAAAGAAAGGTTTATATTTAAGTGAAATGAATTCAATATGAAAATGTCATAGGAACAATATTTGGCGATTTATCAACTGCGCCAGGATAACATAAAAGTACCAATATATATCAAACGGTATGTAGTATGTGAAATTATTATAATCACCCATCGTACAAAAAAAAAAAAAAAAAAAAAAAAAAAAAAACTAATATTCTGCATTAAGAGGGGAAAATCCATAATCTCCTGTGCGTAAGATTTTGCGAGTTCTTTTTTGATGATAAGTTTTCCGATGTGATTGTTGGGATCTGCAGGATTTGGCTTACTTTTTCTAAATCCTATTTTTTTTTTGCAGATTTAGTATTATGTAAATATATTTTTTGCAGATATTTTTCTATTTTGTAAATTTGGCATTCTATTTTGTATATTTTCTATTTGGCATTTGGAAAAGAGATTTTTACCTTTTTATCTGGGCCTTCGGAAATATTAAAAAATAAAAAAAGATTTACATATATCAAGCGTATAATGTTATGTTTTGCATTTTTATACGGACCACTTCTCCATTTTTAGATTTTAAATGCTATTTAATTTTTACTAGCCGTTTATTAATTGTTTACAATTTACCCCCCTGACAATAACAATTATTTATCACAAAAATGCCTTTTTGGTTTGTTAAATAAGTTTGTTTGAGTATTTTCATTACTTATTAAAATATCGAATATGGCGATAAAATTTTATTTTAGCATCGTGCTTAAATTTTTAAGATGGTGCAAAAACATGCTTTAATAAACGTATGTTTGTAAATATTTGAAAAACATGTTTTACTGCTCTCTTGAAAAAATTTTGTACCATGCTAGAACTACCTTTTGGCACCATTTTAAATTTTTTTCGCCAACCGACATAGGATACGAAACTTTTCCCCATTCAGATACATAGGCAAGGCTGGTCTCAAATAAGAGTAAAGCTAGCAACAATATTGTTTTAACTCTATAAGAGTTACAATAATGATATTAAATGCTCCGATTGGCTTTGGGCCCAATTACGAAAGTTTCTCCTAAAAAAACTGTAGAAGAAGTCTTTTACATTTGTTTCAAATGAAGCTCGGTCTACAAGGTATTAGTTAATAATACAAACAACACTAATGGCATGGAGGCAAAAGTTTTAATTTAAATGTATACATTTGAAACCCTTCCCCCCTACCCCCCCCCCCAAAAAAAAAAAAGAAAAGAAAAGAAATTTACTGTAATGAATTTAAAATGGCGTTAAGCCACGCTTTCTGACATAAGCAATTGGCTGCACACGCGATAACGAAACTTTCACTTAACTTAATAACATGTAGCTAATATAGCCTCAGTGTACTCTGCAGTTATACTGACCTTGTGTTTTTTTCTTTTTAAACTTGAGACAATTCAGGTTTAAGAAGTTGAGATTTACTGTCAAATGATATAAACAACTATGAACACAAAACTGATGAATTAATATTCAGGTTTATGTATGTATTTAAAAAAATTGCATCTGATTACACTTATTAGATAAATTACTTTTGTTTGCATTTAATAACTGATAAACGGCTTCTGTATATTAAATGAATTGTTTTAATATTGGGAAGAGGTGGCGAGAGGTAGAAAGACGAGTAAACAAACGGGTAGACAGACGAGTAGCGACATAGGAAGGCTGACGGGTAGAGAAACGAATAGACAGACGGCTAGAGAGAAAGGTAAAAAGAGGGTTGACAGAGGGGTAGCGAGATGGGTCACGAGACGGGTAGCGACACCGGTAGACAGGAATGTAGCGAGAAAGGTTGCGAGCCGCGTAGCGTGGTGGATAAAGAGACGAGTTGACTGACGGGTAATGAGATTTTTAACGAGTTGGGTACAAAAACAGACGGATAATGAGACGGGTATACATACGAGTAGAGAGAAAGTAGATGGGTACGGAAATGGGTCAGAAGATGGGTATAGAGGCGTATAGCCAGACGGGTAGAGAGACAGATAGACAAGTTGTGAGACAGATAGACAAATGGGTAGCGAAGTGGATAGAGACACGGTTAAACATACAAGTAGTTAGACGGATAGACAGACGGTTAGAGAAATAGATTGGCGGGTAGCGAGACCAGTAGAGAAATATAGAGACAGGTAGCGAGAAGTGTAGAGAGATAGACAATCGGTTAGAGAGACAGGCAGAAGAACGGATAGGGAAACAGACAGATTGTGGAGCGACAGATTGGCTAAAGAAAAGTCTGCGGATTGGCGCAGTAAAGGCGCAGGGGGCAGAGCCTCCTAGAGAATAATCAAGAAGTATCTGTTAAGCTTAACTTTGAAATATATATGATTTTTTAATTTTGCCGATATGGAGATTTAATTTAAAAGTTATTTTACAGAAGTCATCGAAAGATTTTTTTGTACACTTTAATAGTAATTTAGACTATAGTTTTGCAATCTGGTTTGTAGCAAAGCATGCTATCAATGTGGTTTGAAGTGTAAGAGTTTCTATAAACAGTTATACAAATAATAGATATATAATCAAGGAAGAAAAATTTTAAATTCACACACAAAAAAAAGTGCAACAATGAAATGAAATTTGCGTTAAGCCACGCTTGACAGAATCATCTATTGGCTGCAAATCCAATTACGTAACTTTAAAAAGCTTGGCGTTTTAAAAGATCCGGCGGGTTTTTTTTTGTTTTTTTTCCAAGTTTTGCGCAATACGTGCTTAAGAAAAGGAGATTCTTTGCCACATGTTAAAAAAAATTATGACAACACATCTCATGAACGGTACTTCTTTTCTATTTTTTAACAGTGTATATGAATTTATATATAATATTTTGTAATTCTATCATTTAATTTGCTCTTTTTCTTTATATTGTAATTGTTAACCCTATGTTCTCAGCAGTATCACTCAGACTAATCCCTTTGAGGGAAGTCCTAGTATACATTTAGATTCTTGATTACTTGAAACATTAATAATTCTGAGCGTAAAATACATAGTAATAAATTAAAAAAATATTTACTAGTTTCACAATAATAAGAAGATTAAGCAAGTTCGCCAATTTCCGGCAATGAACTCATATCGAATTTTTTTTTCTTCTCAAAACATGGATTATTTTTACACGATTCTGAATTATTTAAAATATGTATAATATGTACATTCAAAAGAATTTGCAATAAATTTAACCATTATAGGTGGTGATCTGAAATACATAAGCATATAGAAATATAATAGAATTAGATATAAATTTAAATATTATATTCTAATTCTGGAAAGTCATTGTATAAAAGTATGTATATGATAAAAATAAAAAGATACTTACAGGTTTCATAATATCAAGAGAATAACAAAACCTATTTCGCCAATATCCGGCAATCAACTCATATCGATTTTTTTCTCTTTAAACATGGATTATTTAACAAAATAATAATAATTTTTACAAGTTTCATTATTTTAGAAAATGAACAAGTTTTTTTTTTTTTTTTTGCTGTAGCATTATGTGTTCCATTTATGAGAGAATAGTTTTTGTGGAAATTTTACAATATTGGTTACAGAAATTACAGAATATTTTTATTCATAAATCTATCCATCATACTTGTATATATAAATGTATCTATAGGTATATGCAGATTCCATTTCTTGATTAGACTTTAAACATTGATAATTTTTACAGTGTAATATACAGTAAATATTAAAATATATAATATATATTTATATAATAATAAATATATAATAATATAAAAATTAAAATTAAGTAAACTTTAAAAATTTTCTTGATAAAAAGTTCTTACATGAGGATGAATTGGCTTCATTTGTAAAATTCCTTGCCATATTTTTTTAAATGATGGGCAAAAATTTTGCACATATTAATGAGCATATATTTGTTTTATGACCGTTTAACTCAAATTCCCATAAAGGGTTTTTTATTACTCTCGGATATATTAATTCATATATAGTTTTGACGATTCCGTTTGTACTTAGGATTGGTATAATTTGCTCCATAAAGTCTAAAATTGTGGAAATTAGAACGATGAATTGTGGTTTGGGATAAGACAATCCACTTCTGTCTTGATTGGCAATTAATTGAAGTATGGTTGCATCACATTCATCTGTTTCTATGTTTGATAAGCAGGATTCACAATTAAAATTTTCTTTAATGACTCTTACGAAATATCCGCTAACAATGGCAATACTTGCAAACTTCAGGTTAACTCTTGGTGGTGCTAGCAATTAAAAAGAAATTAATTAAGTGGTTTATAATTCCGATCATTAAAATTCAATTTAAATCTAAAAATAAATTGAGAGCCGCAGCAATTTTATAGAGCACCTGTTTCGAAAATTTTGCTCTGTAATTCTACTGATTTCTGGTGTATCGGTAATAATTTAATAAAATAATTTTAACAATTTGATGTAATTTTATAGTATTATTTTACATAAATATTTGTACACCAGTCAGTAAAAACGTGTGTTTACTATACACAAAATTTTTTATACGGCAATAAAATATTTCACAAAAGAAGCGCCTATTCGGTACGGCTCCTGGTGCCAGAGCACCACCCGCATCAACGTTGCTGCGACTCTAATTGCATTCAAAATTAAAATTAAATGACTTACCTTGTTCTATCATTAGACGATCCAGAATTTCTAGAACATTTTCAGGAAGATTATATGTAAATTCTGGCTTTTGAAGAGAACGGCCTTTAATGATTCGAACATTCCTTGTAGAGATACTATTATGACTCTGTCCGGCATTCAAATATTTGGATTTCATCAGTTGTCCAGTTTTCAAAATTTTCTCCATGCTTAATAAGGTTGTTCTTACATCCATCACATCATTTCCCCCATTCATCTGTCTTAGTGCAGAAAATAATGATTCAATAGGATCACTATCAAATGCTCTGGTCAAAATATAGTGATAGCCAGACTCTAACAGATATCGTATGCAGTTTGTGGTAGACAATGTCGTTAACATTAATGCTTCATGTGTTTCTCTAGTTAAATACTGCATTTTTCTTTCGGTTGATAATATCTTTATACATTTCATATATTCGAGAAAATCATTTTCCAGCCAATTAAGCCTTTCATCATCCAAGGCAAAGAAATGCATTTTGTTTTTATTTCTTGAATTAATATGCTGATGGCAATTGGATACATCATGCATTGTAAACCATTTGTATATGTTTTTCATAAACGTAATTGTTCCCGAAGCATCTTTAAACTCATACGCTTTTGGATGCCTGGATGAATTTTCACAAAAAAAAGATAGAGCAGCAGTCACTGGGGGAGAGAAAATCATTACGGCACGACCAACATTCATCTTATCGATATTACTTGGCTCGACATGTCGCCTTGTCAAATTTCTAACTGCTTTTATATTCGCTGTTTGTTGCAGTTGTTGCAGTTGTTTTATGTATTTTCCGGAAATAATTTCCTCTTTATGCGCCATTTCTCTTTCTAATAACTGGGATCTAATATTTTTGATCAAATGATTTTGATCAAAACTTAAAAAGAGAGGCGTTGTACTATCGTTTGGATGGTTTACTTTGTAATTTAACTTTCCATTCCCGAGCATGCGAAACATACAGACATTTGTCTTGTGATTGTCAGTAACTAATCTAATTATTTTAAAACCGCAACTTTCTACCTCTGATAATACCTTCAGAGTCAACTCATACAGTTCCTTGCCAGTTAGTTGCTTGGTAAAAAAGTACCCACACGGTATTCTAAAATTTGATGACAAACCATTAATTAAAAAACATAACAATCTGTTGGCTAATTGGCATGAGTTTTTTTTTCATAATTTGTTTGAAAACCAAAAAAAACAATCAGTTTTAGCATCATACTGCAGATTTTTTTGTATTGCCATTTCATCAATAATCAGGGAGCAGAATCTTTCAAAATTATTTAATTTATCTGCTTTTAATTTATCTGTCTTTCCTTTATTAAAGATGTGACTCCTAGCTCTCCAGTAAATGGCCCCAGATAGCGCGCTAAAGTCCTCTTAGACGGCAGAGTCAACAGTTTTCTATCTCGTACACAATTATATCCTTTGGGAGAAGAGGCAGTAGATGGAAAGTTGGGGTTCAACGGCCACAGGAGCAATCGTGCAATGTGGAGCTCCAAATCCGATGTGGAGCGGACTCCTACGTCATAGTATCTTTACAAGATTCTTATCTCTTTATAGCACTAGTTTTTTTTCCAATGCTATGTTTGATATTATCCTGGCAAAGCAGATTTATTTATCTCTCTCAATATATACGTGTATGTCTGATATTATCCTGGCAAAGCAGATTTATTAATCTCTCTCTATATATTCGTGTATGTCTGGTATTATCCTGTCAAAGCTGATTTATTTATCTCTCTCTATATACGTGTCTGATATTAAGCTAACAAAGTGGATTTATTTATCTCTCTCTATGTATGTATGTACATGAGTAAATAGAAATATATATATATATATCATTCATAAACTGGAAAAAATATTAAAAACATTTTAAAAAAGAATGCATAATTTAAAAAAAAAAACTTTAGAAAATTACATGTTAAAAAAAAAAAAAAAAAAAAAAAAAAAGTTTAGAAAATTACAAAGTATATTACAAAGTATTACAAAAAAAAAACTTTAGAAAATTACAAAGTAGTAAAAAAAAAAGTTTAAAAACTTTATATGATGATAAAAATACATATGTTTGTATATGTGGGTGATTGTACGTATTAATAGAATAGGTTTCAATGAAGTTCACATACATAGCATTCTACGAAAAATGTTTGTGTAGAAGATTTTAATAAGTACACATATTTAAAATTAACATTTTTTATTTAAACAAAAAATACAGGAAGTTTTATTTACAGTAAAGTATTTACATATCTATTTTGCATTAACAATACAAATCAGCATTTTCTTCCTTATTACAAGCGTGATTAATGTCATAATGTCCATATTCCAGGCTGCTTATCCCAACATCCATCAAGTAACGCTTCTCGTCAAAGGGACATAAGCTAATTTTATTTTGAGTTAATGTATATAGGCGATGGCCATCTTGGGCGATCCTTATCTGTTTTTCCATACTTGTTTTTGTTGCTGTAGGCACTCCAAGTAGTCTTCATGTTTGATTTTCTGTCGAACAATCTGCGTAGACACGCCTTTCGCACGCTTTTTCTCGTCTTTAACAGATTTTAGAGAGTACATTTTTGACCTCAGTCCAACAAACTCCAGGGCTAATTCCCCATTAAGTTCACCGAGAACCTTCTTATTGTCTTCAGAGTATAGGCGATGAGATTTCGGGTACTCAGAGAAGTCAAACAAATTACAGTATTGTTCCATATCCTTATAAATATTATTGGTTTTAATATCATAAGTTAAGGAATCTATATCCGTAAAGAGTAAAACTGCACGATCTTTGTATGTTTTCTTTATAAAATTGTAATGAAAATCATACATAACTAATTTAGATAATACTAAAATAGAAAATCCAACATAGATGGTCGGTTTATTAAAATGCTAGTTTTTAGTCGTTCTACAGCGGTTAAATCTTCATCATATGTCTTGAATGATTTAAAAGTAGGCGAAGCTACTAATTTTTTGGCTCTTTTTTCACCATTACAAAGCACAATATTTCTTCTGTTTCGGAGATTTTCCATGGTTTTACCAAAAAGAGAATTATTTAATAATTTTAAAAAATCCTTTTCAAAAGAAGATTTTGCTTCTTTCCTTTTTTCGGTATTAAAATTAATATATTTCTGTAACCATGGAGCCTGTTTAAATTTTAAAGCTTTGTGCACAGCTGAAATTTTTAAACCAAGTTCTAAATACAATTTAAGATTACGATAATGGGTTATATAATTATTTTTATTATTCAAATTTGGAATAAGTTTGGGAGTTCCTATGAATTTTCTATTATTATTCACCAAGTTTCGTGCATAGGGAGATAGCATTTGTTCCTCTACAGTTACTCTCTCAGGGGCGACAGGGTATTCATTGTGCAAAGGATGTAAATGTTTTGGATAATCGAGGTCCACCTCGAAGAGATACCCAATTTCAGAACTATCAGGTAGAGACAGAACCCACCCTTCTGTGATATGACTAGTTTCACACCATTCAAAACCGCCATAGGGTAAAAATTGGCTCATAGCCCACCCATATAAGTTATTGGCATCCCAGTACATGATGTAGCTGGGTGCCTCATTTTCCTTATAATCGGGCGTACCGGGTATGTTTGCCTTAGCATATCTTCGGCTTATCATACTGACACCTCCACGTATTCCATTTTCCACCATGAGCAACATGTTTATATCAGTAAGTAACTCTAAAGGTGTTTCGGACATCTTCAAACTCGCCTGCCATGCGAGCGAAGGTGCAGTGAACAGATGAGCAGAATCAATTTCATAATACTGCTGACATAATTTCCTAAAATTTTGAAACACGTCAGCAAGTAGTAGAACATCTGTCTTCACATACAGATTGTGATAATCCCCCAAAGTTTTAAGACTGAAGGAGTTCCACACATTCTGGGCATGTTGATACTCTTTTTCATCTATTGGCTGATTGGTTAAACTATTAAAAAATGCAGAAGGTGAGGGAAGCTGCTTATTATTAAATTTTTCAAAACACGTAAAATAATCATAGGGGTAAACCCCTTTACGTATAAGTAAAGATAAATTATTATTTTGTGGGAAATTTTCTTCAAGTATAGGGAATTGATCACTTTGATGGTTTTTAACAAGTTTTTCCAATTACGTAGGCAAAAATTGGAAAGAATCGATAAAAACCATTTGAATAGGGGAGGTAGGCTTTTTGATTTTAAAAGTTATATAATTTTCAAGCGTACACGCAATCACATCGATTTCAATATCTTTAAATTTTCCTAACTTTGTCATAAGGTGGTGGGCATCATAGTTTTTTAAGTTATGAAATATAACAGGAATTGTCTTTGATTGTCTGAAATTGAGGTTGCAATATGGGTGGGCAGCTCCTCCGTACGCACCTGACAGGAGATCATGATCACGTGTACGTTTCTCATATAAAGCTTTTTTACAGATATGACAAATCTCTGCTTCTCGAAATGCCTTTTCTTCCTGGGGAGTAAGCTTCATAGGTTTAATATTTAGTAACTTCTGTCCCAAAATTTCCTTCTCTTGCATCATTTGGTTTAAAAAATGCTCAACACAGTTTGTACCACGATATACCCGTGCTTTCTTCACACATGTTCCATCGGGTCCAACAACCACATAAGTGTACCCACACGGTAAGTGATAGGTTGTTTTCTCAGTATAGGATGTTTTAGAAGAGGGTGAGACTGATGAAATGGGTATAAGTAGACTCTCAAAATCCGCATAAATCGCATAGGCCACAGGATGTTGTAGGTGAATACCACAAAACCAAAGTATATTGTTTTCTTTACTAGGCATCTTTATAACTTGTGCTGCATGTCGCGAACAATATTCTTCATGTTTATCCAAAAGATCTTGTCTTGAAAATCGATGTAAACATCGATAACAGTAATAGGCGGCGGCTCTATGCTTGGTAAGATCACCTAAAAGCCTTGAAAAGCTACGTATAAGGCAATAGTGTTGTTTTTCACCATCACCAACCAATAACAAATTGATCACATTAGAATCTTCTCTAGGGGAAACATAAAGGGGATACACTTCTTCATCTTCATCTTCATATCCAAACACATTAATGCGTAAATTGTTGAGTTGTTCAATAACAGGTATCTTCTGAATAGAAATAGGGCCTTCTACACTGCCTAATTTAATATCATGTTCATAAGGTCGATAATGTGAAACGCGTTCAGGCTTTTTTGTAAAGTCTAAGTTTAGTTTAAACGCCAAAAGACACCATACCAAACATTTATTGTCTTCGTTTTTTTTATGTTAAGCACCGCTTTTTTAGCATCCAGTTTTCTAGATAATGGGATGTATGAACTTGCAGCGAGAGGATGATATTTACCAATCTTGAGTTCTAAATTATGAATTTTTCTCATTTTCCATCCAGATCCCCTTTGTAGAAAATCCTCAAAAGATTTTGTTATTTTGGAGAATCCTTCTTCTATGTGTTGTATAGACTCTTCGATAAGTTCGGTCATACATGAGCATCGAAAAAAAGATTCAATTTCTTGCATCTCCTCATTATTTGTCATACGTTCAAGTGATATTTTTTCTACCATATACCATTTAATGGCACACTTTTCTTGAAATTCACTTACTAAGCGTTCCTGTATTTCAGATTGTAAGTGTGTATGAAATACCTCTAAATCACTTTCTTCATGTTCATCAGGATACAAAATTACTGTTTTAAATACATTAAGCACATCAGACTGCTTTCTCTTTTTTCACTTTACATTAGATAAAAACATTTCTTCCGTTTCACACTCATGATACATACATAGGATGTTGGGTACGCATATGTTGTTTCAGTTCATAATTTCGCCCCAACACTTTATGACAAACACCACAAGTAGGTCGAAAATTTTGATGTGACCTTACATGTCGCTGGAAGTTAAACTTTTGAAATATCTGACCACAATCATTACACTGAAATGTAGACAATGCTCCACTATCATGAGCTTCCAAATGTCTTTTTAAATCCGATTTTCTTCCAAAGGCTCTTTGACATATATCACATATATACGGCATTATATTTATGTGAATTTTCGAATGCTGATTTAGGTTGGAAGTAGAGGAAAAACCCTTGCTACAGATAGAGCAAGCATTATTCTTCTTCTCAGCATTCGTAAGGGTCACAGTCTTTAGAGAAACATCTTCTTCCGGTGACATCTCGATATCCATGAGACTAGGGGATATAGTGTCCTTCTCTGTTAAAACTTGAGAATCCTCATAGAGTTCAATACTATTATGCATCTTCATGTGTCTAATCAAGCTTGATTTCTGTCCAAAGGCTTTCTGACACACGTCACAGATATACAACTTCTCATTTAAATGAGACTTTATATGTCGCCTCAAATTAAAAGGAGTTGAAAATGTCTTCACACAAGTCAGACACGAATGCATCTTCTTCACAGGCGTAGAATTTCTCAAAGGCGTAACTCCATCACTAGGCACAACGCTATCCATAATATATCAACAAAAAAACTTTTAAAACCAAAACACAATCTTCACAAATAAATGATCCACTTAGGTAAAGATAGGGATCAGGAGCGGTTTAAGACACGTCCGTTCACTAAAAAGCAAATCAACAAATGACACGAATCACACTTCTCGCCCGCTATTTATACCCCAGACCCCTCACGACCACCCACGTTGATCATAATCTGGCGACAAAAAATATTCCACTTGGTGAGAAAACATAAAATTAAAATTGTCAAATCAAGACAAAATAATTCATACGGCGAGAAAACGAAAGATTCAAATTGCCAAATTATAAGACAATTTTTTCCCCGTGAGTGTCTCTTAAAATATCTAGCTGAAGACTTATAATTCTATTCATTCGTTAATTAAATCCTGTATACAAATGTTTACTTCATATGAAACTTCGATTATTAAAAAAGGTTTTTCTAAAGATTAAATAAGATTATATTAGATATAGATAAAAAAATTATATTAGTCTATTATATCAGAAAAAATATATATACGAAGTTTAAAATACTTCAAAATTTTTATATTATTAAATCCCGAACGATTAAAATATATGTATATTATCAAACTCTTCTAATGAATTTATCTGTTATAGGGAGACTCGCAATATGAATCAGTCTTTCCCCACTACTCATGTCTAAACCTATATCCGAGAAACACTCACTAGACCACTACGCTTCCTAAACTACAAGATCTCAAATCGAAACCCGCCTAAGCAAATAATGAAAACATTTTCCAAAATACTTCAAAAACATCTCATAGACACTTTCAGTCCTAAACTTCAACACTTTCAACACTTTCAATCCTAAACTAAAAAAAAAAAATTCTAATTCACAAAGACAGAGAAAAAAATCTGTACAATTAATTTACCCCACTCATTAAAACTAAAAAAAAAATTATAAAGATACTAAATAATCCACCGTTAAAAATACTAACACACGAATGAATCAGTCTTTCCCCACAACTCATGTCTAAACCTATATCCGAGAAACACTCACTAGACCCCTACGCTTCCTAAACTACAAGATCTCAAATCGAACCCCGCCTAAGCAAATAATGAAAACATTTTCCAAAATACTTCAAAAACATCTCATAGACACTTTCAGTCCTAAACTTCAACACTTTCAACACTTTCAATCCTAAACTAAAAAAAAAAAAATTCTAATTCACAAAGACAGAGAAAAAAATCTGTACAATTAATTTACCCCACTCATTAAAACTAAAAAAAAAATTATAAAGATACTAAATAATCCACCGTTAAAAATACTAACACACGAATGAATCAGTCTTTCCCCACAACTCATGTCTAAACCTATATCCGAGAAACACTCACTAGACCCCTACGCTTCCTAAACTACAAGATCTCAAATCGAACCCCGCCTAAGCAAATAATGAAAACATTTTCCAAAATACTTCAAAAACATCTCATAGACACTTTCAGTCCTAAACTTCAACACTTTCAACACTTTCAATCCTAAACTAAAAAAAAAAAAATTCTAATTCACAAAGACAGAGAAAAAAATCTGTACAATTAATTTACCCCACTCATTAAAACTAAAAAAAAAATTATAAAGATACTAAATAATCCACCGTTAAAAATACTAACACACGAATGAATCAGTCTTTCCCCACAACTCATGTCTAAACCTATATCCGAGAAACACTCACTAGACCCCTACGCTTCCTAAACTACAAGATCTCAAATCGAACCCCGCCTAAGCAAATAATGAAAACATTTTCCAAAATACTTCAAAAACATCTCATAGACACTTTCAGTCCTAAACTTCAACACTTTCAACACTTTCAATCCTAAACTAAAAAAAAAAAAATTCTAATTCACAAAGACAGAGAAAAAAATCTGTACAATTAATTTACCCCACTCATTAAAACTAAAAAAAAAATTATAAAGATACTAAATAATCCACCGTTAAAAATACTAACACACGAATGAATCAGTCTTTCCCCACAACTCATGTCTAAACCTATATCCGAGAAACACTCACTAGACCCCTACGCTTCCTAAACTACAAGATCTCAAATCGAACCCCGCCTAAGCAAATAATGAAAACATTTTCCAAAATACTTCAAAAACATCTCATAGACACTTTCAGTCCTAAACTTCAACACTTTCAACACTTTCAATCCTAAACTAAAAAAAAAAAAAATTCTAATTCACAAAGACAGAGAAAAAAATCTGTACAATTAATTTACCCCACTCATTAAAACTAAAAAAAAAATTATAAAGATACTAAATAATCCACCGTTAAAAATACTAACACACGAATGAATCAGTCTTTCCCCACAACTCATGTCTAAACCTATATCCGAGAAACACTCACTAGACCCCTACGCTTCCTAAACTACAAGATCTCAAATCGAACCCCGCCTAAGCAAATAATGAAAACATTTTTCAAAATACTTCAAAAACATCTCATAGATGGCGCTACTACAGATAAAAAAAAGTCGAAACTAATTTAAAACACTTTAAAAAATAAATTCTAAACTTATTTCACACCATCTAAACTAAAATATCTCAAATCGATCCAAGCCTAAACAAATAATAAAAATATTTTCCAAAATACTTCAAAAACATCTCATAGATGGCGCTACTAAAAAGAAAAAAAGTCGAAACTAATTTAAAACACTTTAAAAAATAAATTCTAAACTTATTTTAACAGAAAATTTCATGATAGGTTTCTACAACATTTCCGGAAAAATCTGTTTCTGCAAAATTTGCAAGAAAAATTTAAAAATGAAATTTTTCATGAAAATACCGGTATACAAAAAGTGGACCATTTGGGAGTCCTGTATCGATGATGTGGCTCTGAGTATACACGAATAAAATAATTTTAACACTTTGTTTACAGGTTACCAGAATTTGAGAAATTTTATTTCGTTTACGTTCTTATATAGCAGGTATTTTGTTACATTCGGAAGTAAGTAAAATTGTAAATTATTTGTTCCTTTTATTGTTTGTACACTGCTCAAAACAATTAAAGGATATTGCAGTTTTAGGTGGATTTTGTATCTGGGAAACTTTTTAGCTGATTGATACATGGTCGACAGACATAGTAGGTTATATGAGAATAAATTACACATGTTTGGCAGAAAAAAATGCATTTTATTGCGCATTTGTGCACAAAAGGAAAAAAACACAATTTGTGCATATGAGAAAAAAAGAATAAGAAAAGGTGTTTTCTTCAAAGAAAATCATTTTCAGTAGGGGGTATGGTTTCCACGGGCGGCCGGCAACATTGAACACCTTTGAGGCATGGACTCAATGAGGCTATTAATGACGAGTTGGGGTATTCTGCCCCACTCTTCCAGAAGAGCTCTTTCCAGTTCTTGGAGAGTTTGTGGGGGTTGTTGGCGGCCAGAAACTCGTCTTCCTAGAGCGTCCCAAACGTGCGCGTCCCAAACGTGCTCGATTGGATTCATGGCTGGAGAACACGCTGGCCATTCCATTCGATCGATTCCTTCCTCGAAAAGGAAATCCTCCACCAGGTTTGCACGATGTGGCCTGCAGTTGTCGTCCATTAAAATGAAGTTATCTCCGATTGCTGCAGCGTAAGGGACTACAATAGGTCTGAGGATCTCATCCCTATATCGGCGACCAGTCAGAGCTCCATCTCGAATGATGTAGAGGTCAGTGCGCCCGTCAATGGAGATGCCACCATACACCAACACTCCTCCACCGCCAAATCTGACACTTTCGTGCACGAACGCAGGATTATTCCTACTGCCACGGTCCCTCCAGATGAAAATACGCCTATTATCCGGATGCACAGAAAAACGGGACTCGTCAGAAAACAGAATATTGCTCCATTCATTTCTCCTCCAGTTGACATGCTCGGTTGCCCACTCCCTGCGGTCGCGACGATGCCTTGATGTTAATCTAACACATATCAACGGTCGGCGAGCATACAGACCTACAGCATGGAGCCTGTTTCGGACAGTCTGAGTTGAAATCGTGGTGCCTGTAGCCGAGCGAAGGTGTTGTTGGAGAAGAGTAGCGTTCATGTTTTGGTGTCTCCGAGCTGTTAACGCTAAATACCGATCTTCATTGGGCGTTGTTGCCCGTCTACGACCTTGCCCTGGTCTTCGGCCTGCACATCCACTCTCCAAAAAACGGTTCCAGATCCTGGAACTGACACTTTGTGACACTCCAATGGCTTGCGCTACTTCGGATTGAGTTTGGCCCCCTTCTAACCTATCAACAATTCTCCAAGCTTCTGAATCTGTCAAATGACTTCGCTGAGACATCGTACTCATCGAAAACAAAGCAATCACTGAATGCCGATCATCCTTGTCTTCATTCTCTTTTATCCAGTTGAAAGTCAAATTTCATTCGCTGCCGCTGAAGCGACGTTTTTGAGGTCGAACTCAAAATTTGCATACTCCACAGTTTGAAAACCAGAAAAATTTGCATTTGTGATTCTCTTCTTCTATTTTCGGCAAAAAAAATTTCGTTTATATCTTTATTTTATATAAAACTTCAAATATCCTTTAATTGTTTTGAGCAGTGTATTTCACAATCGTCAGAATTGCACCAAAATTTTGAAATAAACTTATCTTTTACAATATAGGTAAAGAAATGTTTTTGCTTATTCTCAATTAAATCTGTTCGTAAAATCTGTTGTCATTTAGTAATTTCAACATTTTTGCTGCAGAAGTACTTTGCCTCTGAAAAGTTTAAACCGCATGAAAGAAACATGTTGTAATCGAAAAAAGTATACAGGTAATAGGGAGTGTTGGACCATATGAAAGGTTTAACCCTTTCCGGCACAGAGAAATTCTGTTTGTAAAATGAGAAATTACCGACTGTCACCGTAATTTCCAAACGACTTTTTTAGAAAATAAGAACTCCTTATTTTAAGCTTTCATTATAGAAACAAAATTTTATTAAAATATTCTTGGTGTTGTATGCAAGTTTGGAATTAAAATTAGGTATGCCCGGAGTGGGACCACTGTGCCGGAAAGGGTTAAGCCATTGCCTTTATTTCACTTACGAAAAACTTTCTGCTTATAAGCAGAATATCAAAGTATATCATAAATAAGCCTTTACTATTTTAGGAACTTAATTTTGTTTTTCGAATATTTCTGTAAATAATAAAAAATAAAGTGAAATTTTACAATTTTCCACCAAAAAACAAAGTTTTTCATTTGCAGTGGTAAATTTCTGTCCTTCTTAATTTATAAAGTTAAATACTATATTTTTCCTTTCTGGTGTAACTTATTTATAAGACCGTGTTATAGCTATTGCAATGTGTTTTAAATATTCTTTTTTCAAAATTGCAGTTGCGATTTTTTTATCCACTGCATTTGGGGATGATCCACCCGGATAAAATCTCTCGTTTTTCATTTAATGTAATTGAGCAGATTTTAATAATTGGGTTTTACCTTATCAAAAATGATATCAATTAATTTATGTCAGTAATTAATAGTATATGTTATATATTTTAATAAATAAGAACTAAAATGCAATATTTCAATTGCAACTGAATGCAAAAATGCCTTTTAATGAATGATCTAAGGTATAAATTAAAAAAAGTTTCTTGAATTCCGGAAAAAAAATTATTTAGAACACATCTACATTAACATTAAATATATACCGTATATTACGAGATATAAAGCGCTCCTGCGTATAGCGTGTATCTTTCATTGAGACTGCATTTTTATATTTGTAGCACTGTTTGCCTTGAGCTCATCCTCTTATTTCCAGATAAACCTTTACGAATCATTTAGGATGAAAATGTAACCAAAATTATTAAAAAGTATTATAAGTATTACCAAAATAACTTTAATAATAATATAAAATACGAAACGAAAGATTCGCCTTTGCTTATCCACAATAAGAGAAATATTTATATGAAAAATGATTTAATTACACATTACTAAAATAGACGTCCATTAAAAAATTTCAATCAGCGGAGACCAAAGCTCTGATGCTGTTAATAATGCTGTTCTGATTCTTGAACAGCATCAGAGCGCTGATTGAAATCCTTGATAATGGATTAGTTTAGAGCCGAAAGCGCGAGGAAAGTGTTATGTACAACTAATGTATTGTGTTTTAAAGTTTTTAAGACATTTGTACATACGTTTTTATCGGACGTCTATTTTAGTAATGTGTAAGTAAATCATTTTTCATAAAAAATGTTTTTCTTATTGTGAATAAGTATTACGACAGGGTTCGCACGCTCTTAAGCCACGCCCCATTTTGTAAAGACTCTGCCACCAGTATAATTGAAAGATAATTTTCTTCCGAATGGTATTCCAGATTCATTAGGTAGAAAATAGTTTTATGCGATTACTGGGGGAAGAGTCCTTACAAAATGGGGCGTGGCTTAAAAGCGTGCGAACCCTGTACGATCATAGACAAAATATGAACAAATTCCACCTAAAAACGTAACATAAAATCTATTTGTATACCAGAATACCCACAAAAGACTTTGGTCCATATATTGCTTCCTTCAATTCATCCTGTCATCTTTTTCTGTTTAATTATGTGGAATTCTAAATTCTTATGGTAATCATTTTCTACCACTTATAATATGGTAGTAACGCGGAAAAAAAGAAGTTAATAATTCTAAACAAAACCCATTTAAATACAACTTACTCTAAGTTCTGACACAAAAATGGTGGTTGTCGTTTTCGGACTCCTTTCAGCGTTTGTACGGTCTTTTGAATTTTAATACCAATGTTTTCTAAACGTATTATTTGCCTCATTTATTTGCAGAAAAGTCAGGCGAAGAGAACTCTTGGAATATTCTGATAATCAAATTTAAGGAACCGTAAAAACGCTAAAATAGATCCTTCTACGATACCCGCCATTTTTGTGTCAGCGCTTAGGTCTGGTATTCAGAGGACTGTGATTAAATCAGTCACAGTATACTATTGAAATTTCTCGTTTTCATTTCAACATATTTAGATTTTTTTTTTTTTAAATAGGATGTTTGAAGTCGAGATCTAACCATGTAAGATAGTACATCTGTATCAAATATCCTATGCAAAAAATCATTTAAAATATTGAATTGCGCGAAGAACTTTGAAAAGAAGGCTGCATTGTTTTACATGAATTTGTGAGTGTTTATGAGTTTCTAGCGTAGTGCTTTGAAACCCTCTGATCTCCGAGTAAAAGGGAAAAATTGTAATGTTGTTTCCACTGTTATGTATTTTAAAATGCTAAAAAAACATGATACTTCAAACATGATATAAAAAACTTAATTACATACATGCACATAATCCTTGAGACTATTAATCATCACTTAATGTTTAAAACTACATTATATTTTTAGAATTATATTAATTTAAATAATATTAATATTGCAGTGAAACCTACAGCATCGTGAAAGGATATATCAGTTCACGGAGTATCAGATTTGCTTACTGTGTTTAATAGCATGAACAAATTCTTCTTACTTGTGATAAACCGTAAAAGGCAGATGAAGAGACAAAAAACATGGGAATGTGCGGTCTCATACTGAGCATTTATTCATTGATAATAATAATAAAAAAAACAATTTAACACGTTCGCTGCCAAGCTAAAAATGCTGGAATTTTCATTTTATTTAGAAAGTTCAAATTCACACCAGAAAATACTAATAGCAATACTTACTTTGTTTTATTACAGACATTTCGTGATTACATAAAATAAAAATTCTTCTTTTGAAATTTCCGGTGCGAATAACTAATTTTAGATTGAAGAAACGTAGATAGCACTACGAGTATACTCGTAGTTGGCAGCGAACATGTTAAAACCTGATATTTAACTGATATCCAACGAAGGAGGAGTATACAGGAAACTGGGATATCCGACATTATAGAAGATGTCCACTGTTCTGTTAAACTGTAAATCCACTGTTTTTATTTCATTTACGAAATCCTTTCTGCTTATAAACAGAATATGGAAGTATATCATAAGCCTTTACTATTTGCTAATTTTGTTTTTCGACCATATCTGCGAATAATAAGAAATAAAGTGGTATTTAGCAATTTTACAACAAAAAAGTAAGTTTGCATTTGCCAGTCGTAAGCTTTAATCCTTGTTAATATATAATGCAATTTTGTTTTCTTTACAGTGTAATTTAATTATTGATTTAAAATATAAAATAGCTATTAGAACATGTTATAGCTACTGTCATGTGTTTCTAAATAACTTTTTTCCACTTTCCTCCTGCAGGGGAAGCACTCTGTTATACACAAACCTTTTTTCGAACGAAACTCCGACATGTGTCCCCGTTGCCTACGACACCGTACAGCAGGCGTGCGGTGCACGCACTGTAAATAATTTTAGGTCCACTTTCTACCACCAGGGGCGTTAAATTTATTTCTTAATTGGTTCCCCATATCGTAATTAGTTCGTTTTAAGTTGAATGAACCTATTCTCATTGAAATCAGGTCCATAGAACCGTAGAAAATAAATTTCCCCGTGGAGATTATATTTCAGAAATAGTGGTAACCAAGGGTTGAAAAAATCATACCAAAGTTTATTTAGTACGTGGGAGACGCAAGAAGAATGTTAGAAAAGGTTTCGTTTGAATCGGACCAAGATTAAATGCAAAATCTTTTAGTTACATTTTCCACTGACAGGGAGCACACTCTGTTCTAAACAAAACCTCTTTCCGGGGGAAACTGCTGTGACCCCGCTACACGTGATCCCGCTACCGACGAAACGATATAGCAGGCATGCTGTGCACGTGCTGCAAAATCTTTCAGTTCCACTTTCTACCACAAGGGGGCACGAATTCTGTATCTTAATTAGCCTCGTGTTAAGTTGAATAAACAAACACCCATTGAAATCGGGCCCGAGAAAATAATCTCATCATCATAAAATAACAATTTCGAAATAATAATCATCCGGAAAGTTATGTGGTTTGCTTCTGTTGAGATAATGCTAAAATAATTGAATGTCACCAAAATTTACAAACAAATTTATTTCGAAATAATAAGTAAAAGAAGTACGTAAAACCAGTTCCTGCACAGAGAAACTAAAAGCAAAGTTTTTCCGAAATTCCGGTGGAAATGTGACATTTATGGATTCAAAATACATTTTAAAAAAGGACTTTCCGGATGACGTAATACTATGCATACAGCTTTGGGTGTGCAGATCTGACGTGAACGGCTGACATTTTTTTTAAATATACAAATCGGTCGTCCGAAACAGTCTGTAACCGATTATCTTGAATGGATAGAACATCTAACTTCTGCATACATTTGTTCAGAATAAAAGTTTTGCCACTATATTTTACTGTATAGAATTTACGGTGACAATTTAAATTAATTCATCGTTAGAAACATAGAAAAATACGTTTTTTTCAACCCGTTTATAGGGCGCGTAATAATATGTTTTGAGCACTTTACAACATAGTTTAAAAGTGTTTAGAAATTCGATTTGTCTGTCCTTCTCTCTGCTTTGTCTGTATATTTGTCCGCGTAAATATACTCCGACGGCCATGTAATTTTTATACGTTATTAAGTTTCGGTATTATGGAAGGTTCGGTATTGAAGATATAGTTCATGTACATGGCCACTTAAAAGTATACCAATACATTATGGTCTGTGAAAAAAAATATGTTGCGGTTTATTTTAACGGTGTTACACAATTTTAAAGATAATTCAATTTATATACACCATTGAGGTGTACTACAATATTTTTATTGTAGAAAACGTTATGTGTATAGCACTTACAATTTGTTTACAGGTGCACTGAAGAATTTCCGTTATCTTATGGTATTTAGGAAAAAATCGTTTACGGTGTATTTTAATGATGTTACACATTTACACACATAATAAAGTCCACATGAATTTCTTAGGTGAACTGAAACATTCTTTCTGTATAATATGGGGAGCAAAGCATTTATCACTCATTTGCAGCGAAACACAAAATAATGCTGTTATTAATGGTCTACGGAGAAAATATTTTGTAGCGTATTTTAATTATGTTGCACTATTTCAAACATGATGAAAATGCATACAAACATTACTGAGGTTTACTAAAAGATTCTTGCTGAAGTATATAATGTGCACAGCATTTATCGTTCATATACAAAGCCTGACAACAGATTTCGGATACAGTACTGTGTCCGAAGTATTATCTATTAGGGATGTTTGCTGGTGGTTTCTGCTATGATGTACTTTTTTAAGTACAACTAAACTTTTGCATACAACGTGGTGTCTATAAATTGTATATGTCATGTAAAGAGCTAACATAGGTGCCAACCTCTCATTAATATTCTGTAATATGCGGGTTAATTTGACCCAGGTTTAACACGTTTCGCACCAGAAATTTTTTTTAAGAAATGAAATTAAATAAATTCCACGTAGAAACTTGAAATTGAAAAAATAAAGATTCATCCAATAAATTTTCTAGTTTGAAGTGTTGTTAAACTGGATCAAATTAACTCGCATATTACGGAATATTAATGTGAGGTTGGTACCTAACAGAGCTAAGTAAAATAATTCGTATTCATTACAGAAGATAAGCATGAATTGCTTAAAGGTGTTTTTTATTTTGAGTTTTGCATTCTCAAGATAAACTAAACTATATTTAGTACACTAAAAGTTGTTTGATTGTACTATCGTTATTCGATAACGACAACTTACTTTCGTGAGTAATAAACAAAACGTAACGTGGCAGGATGAAGGAAAGTTCATTTAATATAATATTTTACCTTTTATTCGTAGTCTTTTACTGGTACAAGTAAAATAAATAATTAGTAATGTAAAAAAGTTATTCAGTATAGAGATTTCGACGATTATTTACTAATCTTTTGAAGGGCGATAACATGATATTTATTCCACTTAATTTTAATTCCCAAATAACAGTATGTTACATAAACAATTAAATTTTTTTTCTTAAATATCAGAATTTTGGAATAAAATTTATATATTATACCGTACGTGAATAAAATCTTTTACTTATTTTCAATCAATCCTGTTCATATTCTACTGTCATTCAACAATTTCAACATTTTAGCAATAGAAGTATTTTGTTACTAGAAGCATACTTCTAAGCGAGAAGAAGAAAGAAAAATCATGCGTCAAGCATAGAGTATGAATTACTTATTATTATTATTATTATTACCGTAAATAGTCGGAAAAGTATCCGAATTCTTTTGTGTAGCTCTGTGTATGATCTATAGATTTGTGTATATATATATATATATATATATATATATATATACATATATATATACTACATTACATAGTATCTGAAATTTACTTCAGTTAGAAAACACATATAGCACAGTAGAAAATTCCCCTGCAACAAATTCCGCCAATAAATGTAAATGTACTTAAGAGATTTTGTATCGCCCTGTATAGGATCTATAAATATTATGTATGGTGAATTTATATACTCCAAGTTATATGCAAAAATTGAGTTAAATTTGAAAACGCGTACCACAATTGAAAACGAACTTCCAGCAATTATCCTATATATTAAAACGAAAAGGGTTGGTTGATTGGTTGGTTGTGTTTATGACGGCTGATTAGAATGATATAGGCCTTGGGGGGAAATGTCCTCCGTGAGGGTCTTTCTAAGGGATCCTAATCCGTATTTATGGCAAGGTTCGAAGAAAACCACGGAAAACTCCGAACGTTTAAGTCGACGAGCGCGACAGGGGTTTGAACCCAGCACCTTCCGTCTACCAACTTTGAGAGCAGAACCTCTCAGTCACTGGTGGGGCGTAAACGAAGCGAGATATTTATCAAATTATACTTTTCACCCGAAAATGACCCATTTGCGCATGCATAAAATTAAATCTAGAACCTAACCAGTTTTAAAGTACACTCGAACGAGAAAAGGGTGGACGAGTGGTATAAGGTGAGGTGTTTCTCTGTTCCGATCATTGTGTCGGTTCGAAACCTCACTCCGGGCAGAATGACTTTTCTTATTTTACTGACAATAATTCATTTTAATAATGCCATATTTAATTCAGCAGTAAAAGTTATATAATTTGTATTTTTTTTATTCGACTGCTTTATAATTTAAGTAAAATTTAACTCCCAAAAATATTTTTAATTACTAAAATAATATTAAAAGCATTTGAATTAAAAGATCGTGCATAGCTTGTAATTATCGATTAAATAAAATTAACAGGTCTACAACTTTTATTATATTTGGTATGACCATTATCAAGATGTCATATATATAATAAGATAAGTATGTAAATATTTTAGCAAAAAAGGAAAAACAAAAGGAGAGAAAAATAAAAGAAAGAAAAATATCCACATAAGAACTCTAAATTATCTTTGCATTCATGATTTTACAAGTAAACAATGTGTGAAAATGATAGCTGCAAACAGCAAAGTTTAAATTTGGGGTTTTAGAATCAGACTGATAAAAATTAATTTAATGAAAAAATGTAATGGTCGTGTAGTTTAGAAATATAGTCAAAATATTGGGACTGTGGAAAATAAAATTAAAAATAAGTCAAAATTACAGCATGGAAAAACTGGTGTCAACTGGTTAACCCCTTCGCGACGAGCGTCCTTTACAGAATTTTTAATCTTTTCCCACCGGTTTTTCAAAACAGAAATTTCCGCCTAGTCGAATAGCAGAAATGCTAAGATTTAATAAGGCAAATTTTACAATAAAAAATAACTGGTGGGAAAAGTCGAGGATTCTGAGCATCTTATGCGTCACGTACACGTGTTGCTCGTCCCCAAGGGGTTAAGGCAACACCCCCTAGATAAGAAAGCCGTGACACGCTCCACGAAAACGTCATACCAAGCAGACAAAACAAAGAAAAAAATTCAAACAACTTGCATGTTTCGATTTCATTGGCTCATAGAATTAATAACTATAGTTTACGACTAATAATTAATAATTCCACGAGCTATCGAAATCGAAACATGCGAGTTGTTCGAATTTTTTTCTTTGTTTTGCCTGCTTGGTATGACGTTTTCGTGACGAGTGTCAAGGCTTTCTTGTCTAGGGGGCGTTGGTAAGGGCTTAATTTCAGATCTCAAGACTAACTAAATTAACACGGGCCGGTAAATGAAATTCGCAACTCACTTATAGGTTTTTCACAAGTTACCGTTGGTAACGACAACTTGCCTGCTTGAACAATCTTATGGAAGACCATGCAGAATTCAGCTCCAAAAGTTTAATATAATATTTCAACATTTTCAAGTATATTTTAACTGGTACAAATAAAATAATTTGTTCATAATTTAATGTGTGATTCATATAATAGTAGTGTTGTAGATTATCTATTAAACCTATGAAGGGCGGTGGTAAATTATATACATCACCTAAATCTTAATTCACAATCAACAGAATTCTACCAAAATTTTGAAATAGAAATAATTTTTTATAATGTACGTGAAGAAATGTTTTTACTTATATTCAACTAAATCTGCTCGTACACTGTAAAAAAAAATCTGTAATTTTGGCAAAAAATATTGTATTTTTTACAGAAAAAACTATATTTTTTACAGAAAAAATTGTTTTAATGCAAACATACATATATTTTCTGTATATTAAAGAGTTTTCTACTGGTGCGAAAATTGACAGAGTTTCTCCGTCAATTTGAGAGAATTTTTATTATAGTGTAATTTCTGTTGTCATTTCGTACGTTCAACATTTTCGCTAAAGTAGAACTTTGCCCCCGAAAGGAGAAATTGTCGAACATACCGAATGTTTAACCAACCGCCTTTCTTTCATACAGGATATTTGCAATTTTTCATCAAATACTAAGTTTCCATCTGACACTCCCCTTGTTAATATATAAATTGAAAAAAAAAATCTTTATAGTGTAATTTATATATTGATTTAAAATATAAGATAGTTATCACAACATGGCAGAGCATGGTGTTTTTAAATATATATATATATATATATATATTCAAAACGACAGTTGCGGTATTTTTTATTGACTGCATTTGGGGAAGATTGACACGGGTAAAATCTTCTTTTTAAATACATTTTAGTAATTGTTTTCTGCTACATCAAAAATAATATCAATTATTGTATGTCAGTAATTAATAGTATATGTTATATATTTTATTAAATAAAGACTATAATGGAATATTTCAATTGAAACGGAGTGCAAAAATGCCTTTTAATAAATGATGTGAGATATCAATTAATACAAAAGTGTCTTGCAATTCGGAAAAAAAAATATTTAGAACACAGCTACTTTAATATTAAATATATACCGTCTATTAACGCATATAACGCGCATCATTGGGTTGAGAGTGTATATTATATTAGTAGCATTATTCGCCTGTGTTACACGCATCCTCTTCTTTGCAGAAAAACCTTTACGAGTCATTTAGAATCAAAATGTAATAAAGATCATTAATACGCATAATAAGTATTAAAATCATAAAAAAAGTGGGTAAGTGTGATCGAAGATCGCACAAAGGGTTTCGTTTAATATTCCTTTCAAAACACTTTATTCTTTCTTTAATAAATCAAAAAAAAAAAAAAAAAAAAAAAAAAAAAAAAAAAAAAAAAAAAAAAGTTTTTTTATAAAGTAAAAATTTACCGGTCTATTTTTCTCGTTTTTTCAAAAATCTTAACCGGTCCCTCTATCTGTCCGAATAATATCTATCATGTGGACTAAATGCGATATTTAAAAAAAAATCAATTTCAAAATTAAACATGTTGTATTGACATTATTGTTATTTTATTCACAATAATTCATTTTAATAATGCCATATTTAATTCAACAGTAAAAGTTATGTAATTTGTATTTTTTTTTATTTGAATGCTTTATAATTAAGTAAAATTTAACTCCCAAGAATATTTTTAATTACTTACCCTTTTAATTACTAAAATAATATTAGAAGCATTTGAATTAAAAGATCGTGCATGCAGACCTGCCAAGTATCCGTTATTTTGGATACCAGTAATTTAGTACAGAAAATGTTGTTTTATTTATTCGGGGCATTTTTCGATTTAAAAGAACAACATTTTCTCTAAAAAATTGCTGGTGTGCAAAACGCCGCAGACTGGGCAACTCTGTGCATGTAATTATCGATTAAATTAATTGAACTGGTCTACAACTACTGGTGTGGAACCTTCAAAATTTTAGACGTCAGATTAATTTTCTCTTTAATTCTCTAATGACGTAATATTAAGCTGCTTTCTGTATTTACACATACTCATACTCCTTCTATTATTGAGAAATCATTGAAAATTTCCGTTTTATTACCAATATGACATCATAGTTATCTTTTTTTTCAATTGGTGAAACTTTATATTTATTTTCATTTTTCACGTGGAAATCTTTCAATAGAAAATGAATTATTGTAGAAGGAATTTTATCGTGTATTTTTAATTCTTGGCAACTGCTATAACGAAAACTGCGTAAATTTAATAGGAGTAGGTTGTTAGATTTTTGGTTTTTTATATCTATATATTAAAATAATACGATTTTTTTCAAATTTCATTATTTTGAGCTTCATAGTAGGTATTCAGCTAGAAGTACACAAAATTTCATAACTATAAGTTATATAGTTTCTGAAAACCGGCTCTGTGAAAGACAGATAACGAAGCGAGACTAATATATGTTTCGTGAGATGACCGAAACCCTAAAAATGAGCAAATTCCAACCGAATGCGCAAGATAAAGTCCATCTTTCTACCTGAATCCCCACAAAGGACTTGATTTCTTACATTAGTTCATTCAATTGATATTGTCTTTTTTTATTCATTAGTGTCGAATTCGAAATTCTTATGCTCATAATTTCTTATTAGTTAATATATTGTAAAGAGACTATATCAGCAATTCAAAAAAACTCACAAGTTAAATTTAGGCCTAGGCGCTAATACAAAAATGGTGGCTGGCGTAATTGGATTACGTTCAGAACATCTACGATCTTTTGAATTTTAATACCAGTATATTCAGGCATTTGCCTTATTTAATCGCAGAAAAATCATTCGAAAGGAACTTTTGGAAAAAAAATTGATATTCAAATTTAAGGAACTATAAAAACGCTGAAGTAAATCCACCTACGATTGGTTGGTTGGTAATTTGTTACGGCCGATTATCTGAGCTAGGGATATAGGCCTGTGGCGGAATGGCCTTAGTGGGGGTCTTTCTAAGGGATCCTAACCCGTATTTACGGCAAGGATAGAAGAAATCCACGTAAAACCCCAAACGGTTAGGTCGACGAGCGTGACAGGGGTTTGAACCCTGCACCTACCGTCTACCAGCTTTGAGAGCAGAACATTTTAGTCACTGGTGGGGCTAAATCCACCTATGACTACCGCCATTATTGTGTCAGCACATAGCCCTAGTATTCGGAGGATTGTTATTAAACCAATCACAGCATACATTTCAAATTTCTCGTTTCCATTTCAACATATTTGTTATTCTATATTTTTCATAGGATATTTGAGTTCGATATCTAACCGGGTACGTTTGTACTTTTTTTATCTTTTTGTTTCAGATATCCTATGAAAAAAAAAGAAAAAAGAAGAAATAAATATAATCACGTAAACATATTGAAATGTAAGAGAGAACTTTGAAAAATGTATGCAATTTGTTTAAGATTAGACATGAGAGTATTTTTGAGTTAACAATTTAGTGCTCTTAAGCATTAGGTTTGCTTACTGCGTTTAATCGCAAGTGAAACATTCTTGTTTTTTGTGATAAACCGTGAGAAGGCTGATGAAACGAAAAACAGAGCTGGAAATGTGCGGTCTTATACAGAGCATTTATTTATTGATAAGAATAAACATTAAAAAATTCAAAGACACATGATGTAAAACATGATATTTAACCGATATACAACGCAGGAGGTTATATAATTCATTTGTATGTTTCCTTTTTCTATATGTTTGCGGTACGTTTATCTCTATGTATTTAACGCTATGAATTTTTTTTATATGTGTCATTGCTTTGAAGGTTTTCTCTGATTTGTTATATACAGGGTTGTTATAATTAAAGTTCGCCTATTCAGAAGGCTCTAGAGCCGGTTCTATGGCTCCAAACGAAACAAAATTTCACTAGTACGTAATTGAAGAGATGCGCTCTGCGAAAATCGAAAAAAAAAATAGTTACATTTTTCGTCAGTAGGTGGCGCTGCGCCAATATTTAAGGCGATGTTTTCAGATTCATTATATCAATTTCAGTCAATCCAGACGAAGGACACAAATTTAAAAGATTCAACAAACTTCGACGAACTGCGAATTGTTATAATTAAAGTTCACCTAATCAGACAGCTCTAGAACCTGACCTATGACTCCAAACAATATAGAAAAATGAATATATTTTCATGTGATGTAATCTGCATTAACAAAAATAAAACATGTCGCTCGGCAGCGAGGAAATAACGAAGAATAACATTACGAATGCTCAATAAATCCTCCACCATTTTCAATAGCGCATTCCATTCTCAGAATGTGCTTTCTACAGCACTGCGTAAACCGTCCTGTGAGATTGAGCGAATATGAAGTCTAATACTGTCTTTCAGATCAGAGATTGTCTGTCATCTGTCTTTAGATACAGAATCTTTCAAAAATCCCCACAACCAAACATCGCATGGTGTTAGATTAGGCGATCGTGGTGGCCAGACTATTTCAAAATAACGACTTATGATGCGGTCTTCTGTAAAATAGCTTGTTAAGAAAGTCCGAACTGCTCTAGTAATGTGCGGTGGTGCACCGTCTTGCATAAACACGATATTTTGAAGGCAGCCTCGCTGTTGCAGCTCGGAAATCAGAAAATTTGACAACATATTGAGATACCTTCTCCCATTTACGGAACATGTAATGGG
This sequence comes from Maratus michaelseni, assembly GCA_963931845.1. Classification (NCBI taxonomy): domain Eukaryota; kingdom Metazoa; phylum Arthropoda; class Arachnida; order Araneae; family Salticidae; genus Maratus; species Maratus michaelseni. The sequence continues at coordinate 249,985,026 of OZ007600.1, read as the reverse complement.
GCCTGTGGATGTTAGTTCCTGAAAAAAATATGGCCCTATCATAAAGTAGCTGTGAAACCGCACCACACCGTCACTTTAGCTGCATGCAATGGAACTTCTTGGACAACTTTAGGATTCTCTTTCGCCCAAATTCGACAGTTGTGTGTGTTCACTTGTCCGTTTAAATAAAAATGCCCTTTATCAGTCAATAGAATATTCAAGGGCCAAGAATTGTCCACATTCATTCGTGAAAAAAACTGTAGTGAAAATGAGAGCCGACTTTCGGTATCACCCTGTATTAGTTGTTGCACCCTCTGAATCTTGTGTAAATAGTAGCGCAAAATTTGACCCATCACTTTGCTCACAGTGGAAATCGGCATATCGACTTCATTCGCAATAGCTGGCACACTTGCATTACCAAATGATGACTGGCTTGCTAAATCCACAGCAGCAGTAGCAATATCTTCCATGCTAGAAATGTCTAACTTTTTTCGTCCTCTGCCAGGAAGAATGTCGAGTTTTCCTGTTTCCTCGAACTTTTTAATCATTTTGTGAACTCCACGATCCGACATTGATCCACGTCTACCATCTTTTAGTTTCCGGAATTCTCGAAGAGCTGCAGCTGAGTTGCTATTATTTTGATAAAATAACTTTACAAGAAGTGTCTTTTCTTTCAAAGTTACCATTCTCCATAAAGCGTAGATTCAAATGCTTTTCAGAAACAATTAACTGTTCCAGTGTCAAAGAAATCACAGACACACTTTTTCAGCAAGTTTTAAATCGTCCGGTGGTTAGAAGGGTATTTCAAGTTTTCGAAGTTGCGACGTCACTTTGACGTCGTTCGCCGAAAATTTGAATAAAATGTGACCTTTTTCAAGCATTGGGTGAAATTTTGTGATTTTGTGTGTTTCATCTGGATTGACCGAAATTGTTATAACGTATCTGAAGAAGTTTACTCTTACCAATTGTGAAATAAAATTTCCTGTATTTTGTTTTTTTTACAAAGTAAAGGAATCTGCAAATATCGGCTTAAATATTGGCTCAGCGCCACCTATTGACAAAAATTTTAACTATTTTTTTTTTCGATTTTCGCGGAGCGCATATCTTCAACTACGTACTAGTGAAATTTTGTTTCGTTTGGAGCCACAGAACCGGCTCTAGAGCCTTCTGAATAGGCGAACTTTAATTATAACAACCCTGTATGTATATGCCCAACCTCCATCCATACCCCGCAGGAATCAAAAGCACTCTAATATTCTCTTTTTTGAAAAGATTAATCGATTACAAAAAAAAAATCAAAGATATTACCGTGACCAGTAGCGATGTTCTATAATCGTGTTACCATTTATTTCTCGTTGACTCGACTGATTTTTCTGTTTCCAAGCCAGCATCCACCACTGTCGCGACACCTGAGGTCTGTTTTCCTAATTAGCTAAATTAGCTAAATTACATATTTGAAATCAGCTTGTATAAAATGTTTAAGTAAATTATATCTCTGCTTCCCGCACCGTTATAATATCTAGAAGAAAAGTTTTCTTTTAAATGCTGTAAGGAAATTATTTTAATTATGTTGTTTTAATTATGGCGTAATTTTCATAATCAAGTTTTTTCCAGAGGTACCAATTTAATTAGTTTTAGGTTTTGATTTCTTTTTGTTATTGAAAGGTAAATATATATTTTAATTGAAAGTACAATGCTTCTAAATATTATTATTTGTGCTTTTTTTAAAATATGACAAAGGTAGATAAAATCCGCTATTTCAAATTGTGAATAAATCTCTATTCATATAATTAAATTTTAAATATAAAAATTTGAAAAATGCTAAAAAAATTAGACATTTAAAAAAATGATTGTACACAACACATCACAATCTAGTCAAGTATATACCTGCAAGAAAATAGTTAAATTGCTATGCATAGTTTGCAACATTACAAAATTTATTAATCTAAAAAATTTACCAATTTCAACATTAAATAGCGCTTAAAATAATTTTTCGATTTAAATATTGCCTACTTCAGCGTTTTTGTCATTCATTTCTTTTTAAAGCAAACAGTTCTTATATTTTATATGCAATAGTTTTTGCAGAATACACCAAGAAAGTGAAAAAATTACAATTGATTCAATTATGGCAGCGGCAGCGTTAGTAAATTTTTTTTGACTATAGAAAAAAAATCAAAAAGAATACTTGCTATTCAGTTTTTAAAAAATCTTTTAGGTTTTGTGCCTAATAATTTTTAAAATATCAAGTTTTAAAACTGTCTTGAGTTTTTGAAGTTTCAAAGATTACTGAACTTACGAATAAAACAAAACAATACCCGTTCACCATTTACCTATCAATTTTTCTGTTATGTCGATTTGGCTTACACACTTTTTAAGCAAGTACAAGCAGTTTAACAGTTATAAACCGGAACTATGAAAAGATAAATTAATTTAGTATTTTTTATCAAAAATAGTGCACAGATGTCCACATGATATGATTGCTGTAAGATTTCTCGAACGTAGAGCTTCAGGTGATGTGGCTCTGGGTCTACATGAGTATATAGATATAGCCCTTTGTTCACTTGACCAGTTCAGTGGCAAGTAATTGTGTTTCTGTAATGCAAAAATTCACATTAGATGATTCGAAACATTATAATTGAAAATATGAGGTAATGCCATCTTACAGCTTTTTTCTTTTAATCAAAATTATAAAAACAAAATTTCATTTTATAAAATATGGTACAAATCTTGAATAAAATTAAGTGGGATAAAATATATCCCACCGCTCTAAAAGGGATGAAGGATATATATATATATATATATATATATATATATATATATATATTGGGCCTAAAATTCATGTAAGTTTTACTTTTCTTACGGTTATAACGAAAAGCGATACCCCTTTCGGACATTTTGACTAACATTTATTACTTGTATCTTAATTTGTGTGTAAAAAAAATGAATAATACGCTTTGTGCAAAGAGGCGTGGCTGGGGCACGCCGTGAACTGCTTATCGGTCGACCGTTTTTCTTCTGTCACAAAAGCATCTGAAAGAAATTGGGTCGCCAAATTATCACACACCTCACTCACCTTTTAACCCCTTCAGCGTCGCTATATTTTTGTGTAGGCTACTTTTTAAAAATTTCAAATTGTTTGATTGCCACCACATTTTTTAAGTAGAAATATTCACCTTATTCAATGACGGATAAAATGATGCGAGAATAAAGCTAATTTCACTCTTTTAAAAAACTGGTGGGAATCGAAGAATCTGAATTTAGGAAAGTCCTTCCGGCCTGTACCGGGAGGAAAAGGTAGCTTTCCTATATCTTCGTTTTAAAATTTTAGCTAATGTTACACGAAAACAGCAAGTTAAAATGCAAAGAAACGTTTACAAAAGATTCGTTAATACTGAATTTGAATAAAAATTTCGCCAAATTATTGAGCAATAGCCAAATTGGGTCGCCAAATTATCACACACCTCACTCACCTTTTAACACCTTCAGCGTCGCTATATTTTTGTGTAGGCTACTTTTTAAAAATTTCAAATTGTTTGATTGCCACCACTTTTTTTTAAGTTGAAATATTCACCTTATTCAGTGACGGATAAAATGATGCGAGAATAAAGCTAATTTCACTCTTTTAAAAAACTGGTGGGAATCGAAGAATCTGAATTAAAAAAAGTCCTTCCGGCCTGTACCGGGAGGAAAAGGTAGCTTTCCTATATCTTCGTTTTAAAATTTTAGCTAATGTTACACGAAAACAGCAAGTTAAAATGCAAAGAAACGTTTACAAAAGATTCGTTAATACTGAATTTGAATAAGAAATTCGCCAAATTATTGAGCAATAGCCAAATTGGCTTCATTTATGAAGACTTATTTTGGTCGCCAAATTGGTCGATATTTCGCCAAATGTCACAAATTTTGCCAATTTTGTCGCCAATGTCACCAATTTTGGTGCTAATGGATATGAATATATAGTTTTATGCGTATGATTGGGAAAATTATTACAACAATGAAAGAAAATAATTTGCGAGTATTCGCGTTAATGTGCTGTTTTGTTTCAAAATGTCAGCCACCCTAGAATTTCAAGCTGCTCTATCTCAGCCATTTTTTAAGATAGAGGTAAACCAAAAAATGCTCTGGAATCCTTGTATCAAGGCCTAACACGTAATTAAAAAATAAATTTGAATTTTTAACGTTTTGTTATATTTATTTTAGTTTTAAATTTTTAAATGGCCGCCATCTTGAAACAAAATGGCGGACCAAGCTGGCCAACGAACTCGGTCGAGACATTGGTGAACCTTAATACACACAATTAGTTTCATCAAAATCGATTTATAAATACGAGCGTTATCGTATGACATATGTCAGATATATATATATATATATAGAGAGAGAGAGAGAGAGAGCCCTGTCATAGAGCCCTGTCAATTTACAAATTAAAATTGTAGTCCTAATAAATGTAACATTATTAATTCAAATTAAGAAGAAGAAGAAAAAAAATTAAATAAATAGAAAATAAGGAATGAAATGTAAACCACACGAGTATATACACAAGTATATACACACATACTTTTTTGTATTGAAAGCTACCTAAAAAAGTATATTGCACAGCCCGTGAATAATAACGGGCGCGAGAATTAAGGGGTTAAATACGTACAAGCAGTTTAATAGTTATAAACCGGAATCATGAAAAGATAAATTAATTTAGTATTTTTTATCAGAACTAATACATCGTGTCCGCATGGTATTATTGCCGTAAGATTTCTAGAAAGAGAGCTTCAGATGATGTGGCTCTGAGTGTACATGAGTATATAAATATAACCCTTCGTTCATTTAACCCGTTCAGTGGCGAGTAATTGTGTTTCTGTAATGCAAAAATTCACGTTAGATATTTCGAAACATTTTAGTTGAAAATATGAGTTAACCCTTCTTTGAATGAGTTTTAGGTAGCTTTCAATACAAAAAAGTATAAAGCTACCTATTGCAGCCGTTCGGAGGAAAGCAGTTCCGGAAAATTTCGATATATTTTCACCGATCATGACCCCCAGACCCTAAAACCACCCTCCGTTCAAATGTTGATTTATATATATATATATATATATATATATATATATATATATATATATATATATATATATATATATATATCTGACATATGTCATACGATAACGCTCGTATTTATAAATCAATTTCGATGAAACTAATTGTGTGTATTAAGCTCACCAATGTCTCGACCGAGTTCGTTGGCCAGCTTGCTCCGCCATTTTGTTTCAAGATGGCGGCCAATTAAAAATATAAAACTAAAATAAATGTACAAAAAAGTTAAAAATTCAAATTTATTTTTTAATTCAGTGTTAGGCCTTGAAACGAGGATTCCAGAGCATTTTTTGTTTTACCTCTATCTTAAAAAACGGCTGAGATAGAGCAGTTTGAAATTCTAGGGTGGCTGACATTTTGAAACAAGACAGCACATCACAAAAATTTTCATTGTTGTAATAATTTTCCCAATCAAACGCATAAAACTATATATTCATATCCGTTAGAGCCAAATTCTCGCCAAATTTGCCGACATTTGGTGAAATATCGCCAAATTTGGCGACCAAAATAAGTCTTCATAAATGAAGACAATTTGGCTATTGCTCAATAATTTAACGAATTTCTTATTCAAATTCAGTATTAACGAATCTTTTGTAAACGTTTTATTTACATTTTAAGTTACTGTTTTCGTGTAACATTAGCTAAAATTTTAAAACGAAGATATAGGAAAGCTACCTTTTCCTCCCGGTACAGGCCGGAAGGACTTTTTCTTTTACAATTGTGTTTTTTTATACATATATTAAATATTAGACACCAGAATTTTTAAGAGAGATTTTAAACTTTGTTCAGCAACATAGTTCACGCGAAATTTACTGGATTAATATTTCTATATTAATATAGTGGTGGCGAAGAAGTTGATTTATTTATTAAAAGTTAAATAAAAGGTGATGGAAATTTACATCACTATGCAATTAACGGTTAATGCCATCTTACAGTTTCTTTCTCTTTACTAACATTATAAAAGTCAAATGTCGTTTTTAAAAATATGGTACAAATCTTGAATAAAATTAAGTGGGATAAAATATATCCCACCGCCCTTCAAGGGATGAAGTACATATTTAACTTCTTTGGCCTAAAATTCAATTGATTTTTACTTTTTTTACTATAACGGAAAGAGATACCCATTTCGGACTGTTTGAGCTATATATATTATTTGTATATTAAATTATGTGTAAATAAAATGAATGATACGCTTTGTGCAACGTAGTGTAGCTGGTGCGCGTCGTGAACTTCTTATTAATCAACAGTTTTTCTTTTGTCACAAAAGCATCTGGAACAAATTGGGTCGACCAATTATGAAAGAGAATTGAATCTATAGAGCTTATACCAACATTCATTTTTTTAAAGTTGATTTTTCAAAAAATGGTGGTTATTTGAACAAAAAAGATTATTTTTCCAGCAAAGTCTTTGTTTGAAGTATTTCGAGCTCGAAAAAACAATCAACTACAGCTATATGTTTTGGTAGTATAAACAAAAGCAAAAGGGATTCGCTTTCTTTTAATTAAAAAATGAAGGAAATCAATTAAATGAATTCGGCCAGTTTGAAAAACAAGGTTTCGAAAAAGCAAGTTAAAATTTTTACAGTAGCGTTACGTTTAAGGATCAATAAATATTGTAAGGAATTGGAATATCACTAAACCGATTTAAGATAACAATCTACACACTTAATCTGTTAACTGTGTATGACGAAATATTTCATCATATACAAACTACTACTGCAATGGTCATGACGACATTTTTCGTCATAGAAAGCCGTAATATTTTGAATACTTCCACCAGTAAACATTAATAGAAATTTTCGTCTTATTAAAACGCATATTCATGCAAAAGTACTACCATGAATAAGGAAAAAAATTCTGTACTATTTTACGGGTGGAAGTGTGCCCCATTGGTAATCAGGCCCTGACAATGTTACTTATCACTAAGAAGAAAAAAGTCCCCATTGTGAAACTAGTTAAACCTTTCAAGGCGGTGGTATGATTATGAAACCACTTAAGTTTAATTTCCAAATGCCACAATACACCGGAATTTTGGTATAAAATTTTCCGTTTACTATGTATATAAAATATAGCATTTTGTCGTTTCCAAATATATCTCTTCATAAATTCCGGTGTCACTTATTCATGTCAACATTTTAGCAATGTAAATTTTTTGCCCTGAAATGGTTAAACAAAAGTTTATTACCCGGTAACAGGCTAAGGAATGCAAAAAACGCAAAATAAAATAAATAAATAAATAATTTTAACCCCCCCTCCCCCCAAAAAAAATAGAACTTCTCCTTAAGATTTCTATTAACACGGTACATATATAATGAGGCTCTGGTATACACAAGTATACATTTTTAATGGTTTGTTGACGGATTAGCTGCATTTGCAAAAGTTTACTTCGTTTACTTGTAGGATATTTTATTAAAAACGAAAGTATGTAAAACGCATTATAAAACAACAAATAGCATTCTTGTGATACTCAAAGATTTTACTACACTTCCCAATACCAACAAAATCAACCAATGAAACATATTTTAACACTCTTTTGGCCGATCGCGAGAGTACTCGACTTCAGTTTATAAAAGTAAACGCTATTTTCTAAATGCCTTGCACCGAATTCTTTTCCGCATATGCAATTTTTATTGTATAAGATATTGTTGAGTTTTCAACAAGAGTATACTTATATGTTTTTAGACTGTAAGGAATTTTAAATAAAATACATTCACTGTAAAATGTGTAGATGTAAAACTTTTCTGGACAACCACCTTTCTAAAGACTTTCAATTGAAAACAGGGATTCTATTGTTTCGAAACCATGATTTCATAGACAAATGACAGTTAACAAAGTGTTCACAAGAACGTTTTAAATAGCTATTTTGAAATCGCTGCTCTAGTTAAGATGTGATATCGTCGCTTCCTTGTCAAACTATCGAATATGAAAAAATGCATTTTTCACTACTTTTAAAAATGGGTCGATTGCCACCACTAAATTTTAATAGAGATCTTGGCCTAGTAAAACTGATAATAAAATTTCTGCAAAGAGCAGGCACGCCAGTTTAGCTTTCATTTTCATTCAGAGATGCCAAATTCATACCGGAAATTTTGAGAAAGAAAAATTACTTTGCGTATAATCACGACATGACTGTCATTAAATAAAATAAAATAAAATTTGAAATTTGAAATTTCTGAATAAATATGGAGACCAAACTGGCAACCATGGTGCAGAATATACTATTAAATTTTAGTGGTGATAATCAGGCCATTTTTTAAAGCAATGAAAAATGTATTTTTTCACATTCGATGGTTTGACATGGTAGCTACGATATAAGTGACACAAATTATGTTTTATATCTCAAGAACTCTCATATAAGTCAGTGATTATGCTAAAAAAAGAAATATTTATTTTTTTAAACGTAATATTTAAACAGTTAATCTAATTTTATTTATAATTGAATATTCTTAATTTATTACTTTACATATTCAAAAAGTTTCCAGGTTCATATATTAATTTGTTAATGATGGATACTCATACTGTTTTCCACTGCAATGTCTCTTATACTGTATAAGGCGGCAGCCTTCAAATTTTACGAGTATTTTAAAGACGAGCATTTAAAGTTTGTACAGAAAAATATTTAGAGAAGGAACTAAACAGTATAAGAGACATTGCAGTGGAAAAAGGTTTTTCACTATCCATCGTTAACAAACTAATATATGAATTAGGTCATCGGGAAAGTTTTATTAGAGCAGAACGTAAAGAAATGATTTATAAAAAAATTTGCTATATCCCTACTTTGTTTGAGAAATTAAGATATGCCTTATTAAAGCATGATATAAATTTGGTAGCTTGTCCCCCACGAAAACTGGGTGATTTAATTTGCACTAAAATAGATCCAATCCGGAAAAAATGAAATAGCTGATGTATAGACTATTCCTTTTACAATCGACGGCAATAATACAATGGAATACATAGGCATGACAAAAAGGAAATTTGGTGAAAGAGTAAAAGAACATAAGGCAGATATTATATTTGGCTGTCCGTCTGTTGCTTTATCCCGGTTAGATTGTAAACAAAATATTATAATAGATTTCAATCAAGCAAAAATTATTTATCTGTCATCTAACTACTATACATCCTTTATCAGAGAATCTATAGATATTTTGTGCAAAGGAGATCAAGGTTTGCAACGATACAGTATCATACAATATACCCAATATACGGTTTAATGTCTTAAATATTAGAAGATAAAAAACTATTAACACCCTCCCCCTCATTTTTCGCATAGTTCACAAAGTTGCTTACATTATCATTCAGAATATCCATAGAAACCAACTCAAGTAACACCCAAGAAATAATGGACTTTTCCACCTCAAGATGAAGCTGGAGTTCAGATGTGTAAGACGCCAGTCAGTAAGGATTTTCGCTCCCTCATGATGTCGGTGGTAGCCATCCGAAAGTACTAGAACAATTTTTAAACAACTTTCAACCCATTCACTCCCGATACTATGTGGGCGGAGTCTTCGATATTTCTACTGAAATTCGTTTCCCACCAAAAATTCTGGTAACTTTAATAGCAAAGTTTTTGTCATTAAATAAAGTACTATTTTTTAACATATTAAAATAGTGGTGGCTAGGCAGGTTTTCTTTATCATACACTTTATTTTGAATGTTGACAACCACGAGTATACTCGTGGTTGGCAGCGAATGAGCTAACATCTATTTGTGTCTTTTAAATTGTCCTGTCTTATCACCTGTTAACCCCTTCAGGGGCAAAGCACTCTTGTAGCTAAAATATTGAAATCACTGATTGACACCAGGATTTACAAATAAATTTATTTTAAAATAAGTAAAAGCTTTTCCTCATAAACCTCACAAATTCAGAAATTGATTATAAAATTATGGTGTCATTGTAACATTTTGGGATTAAAATTAAGTGGTATATATAATATACCGGTGCCCTTCAAGTGGTTAAGTAAACAGTGGGATCTGTCGGGTCTCATATTGGAATTTTATTTTGATTAACATTAAAGGGTTGAAATAATAACTACCGAATTTCGAAGGGTTAAATATGAATCGGATTAAGGATTTAACCTTAACACAAAAGAGAAAGGCAAACCGCATGCGTAACTCGCTTTTATGGTTTCTCTCAAGCTACGTTATTCATTAACGGTGACTTGATTGCATGAATAACCAGCAAAGCAATTACTTACGCAGGATTTCAATTTAATATAATATTGGACCTTTTTCCCGTATTGTTTTACCGGTACAGATAAAATAAATAGTTAAAAATACAACTGGTGATTCAAAATAGAGGTTTCGGGGATTATTTATAATTCTTTTGAAGAGAGGTATTATGATATTTATACTACTTAATTTTAATTCCCAAATACCAGAAATGCACCAGAAGTTTGGAATAAAATTAATATTTGTATATCGTACGTGAATAAAAGCTTTTACTTACTTTGAATCAAATCTGTTCGTACATTACACTGTCATTCAGTAATTTCAACAAATTAGCATTAAAAGTTTTTTTTTTTGCCCCTGAAAAGGTTAAACCGTACACTGTTAAAAATTTGCAAAACATTCTCCAGTCATTTGACCGTTTTTATAGAAAACGGTAATTTAACCGTAATGTAACTCTATTCTCACCGTAATATGGGCAATAATATGGTCGGAATAGCGTTTAATTACGGTTTTGTAATCGTTTTCTATAAAAAACGGTCGAATGACCTTTTTATTTTTTTCCCCTGAAAATGTTAAACCGTACACTATTAAAAATTTGCAAAAAATTATCCAATCATTTGACCGTTTTTATAGAAAACGGTAATATAACCCTCATTTAACTCTATTCTGACCATAATATGGGCAATAATATCGTCCAAATAGCGTTTAATTACGGTTTTGTTATCGTTCGCTATAAAAACGGTCTAATGACCGGACAATTTGCTGCAAAATTTTAACAGTGCATGATAGAAAAATCCTTCTAAACGAAAAATGTATGTGGGAAATTGGAAATATTCCTCCATATGGCTAGTTTGACCAACTGCCTTTATTTTATTTAACCCATTAAAGCCTAGCGGTACCATATGGTACCAGATAAGTTTCAACCATTTTTTTTTGTTTATACACCAGTATTTTTTTTACGTAAACATTATCTTTATTTTATGACTCCAAGTTCTTGATAAAGAAAACAAAAATTGCTAGTTGAAAAATACTGGTGTGAAATGTAAATTTTGCATTTTAAAGACGAATAAAATTCCGGCTTTAATGGGTTAAGAAGTCCTTTTTGCTAATAAGCACAACATGGAAGCATATCATAAGTCCTTTCTACTAGCTAATTTTGATTTTCGACCATTTGTGGGAATAATAAAAAATAAAGTGCAATTTACAATTTTCTTCACCAAAAGTAAGTTTTCCATTTGTCAGTCATTAACGTCTATACTTGTTGTAAACATAGCTTAAAAATATTATTTTTTCGTTTAAGTGTAATTTATCTTAAATATAAAATATTTAATTAAAACTTGGATAGATATTGTCATGCGCTTTTAACACTAGAACTACCGGAAATCTTATTCAAGTTTTTTAAAACTATCTCACACCAGAAATTTTATTTAAAACTACTTAACTTATTCATTTAACATATTTCTGTGAGTTTAACATTTAATTTATTTTAAAAAGAAATTTCTTGTTCGAATCGGAATATATTCATTTTGTAACCGTCAAAATGACGGATCGTGGTAGTTCTAGTGTTAAACATCTTTTTAATGGCAGTTGCGGGATGTTTGATCCACAGTATTTGGGGAGGACTGACCAGGGTAATGTCTGCCATTTTCGATCTTGTGTAATTGAACACATTTTAATAATTAGGTTTCACTTTATCAAAAATAGTAACATTTAATTTATTTCATTAATTCATAGTATATGTTATATACATATTTTTGAAATAAGAACCATAATGAAATATTTCATTTGAAATGGAACACGAAAATGTCTTTTGTAAATCTAAATGGTGTGGAGTATAAATTCAAACAAAAGTGTTTTACAACAATTCGGAACACAGCTGTTTGATCCACAGTATTTGGGGAGGACTGACCAGGGTAATGTCTCCCGTTTTTGATCTTGTGTAATTGAACACATTTTAATAATTAGGTTTCACTTTATCAAAAATAATAACATTTAATTTACTTCAGTAATTCATAGTATATGTTATATACATGTTTTATGAAATAAGAACCATAATGAAATATTTCAATTGAAATGGAACACAAAAGTGTATATTAATAAATCTAAATGGTATGAAGTATAAATTCAAACAAAAGTGTTTCACAACAATTCGGAACACAGCTACATATATTTTTAATTTATACCGTATATTTCAGAGTTAACTCAAATTCTTGATATGAGACTGCATTCTTCTATTTTTAGCTATATTCGCCGTATTACGCGTCCTACTCTCCATTTTTTGAAAAAGAACAATTACGTGTCATTTAGCATGAAAATGTAATAAATATCATTAAAAAGTATAATGAGTATTCCTGCCATAAAGAAAATATGAAGAAATTCGAATGGAAAACACAAGATAAAAGTTATCTGTCTCCATGAATCCCCACACAGAATTTCGGGCCAATCATTGTTTAGTTCAATTCACCTTGTATTATTTTATTGTTCATTAGTGTCGAAAGCTAAATTCTTATACTTATTTTTTCTTACCTGTAAAAATTTTATTTTTATATTCGGCGGTATATAGACGCACCTGTAAATTTCAATAAAATTTCTTGTTTCAAAAGTTCTGTTGTATTCCGGAATATAATGCTTATTTTATGTATTTTATGCATACTATACATATATTACAGCTTATGTCATAGCTATTGTGCTAATTTGTTCTGAGGGTGATCTTAAGCTACCACACCCAATTATTAGTTCCTTTAAAAAAAAATAGCTTTAATATGCTTTTGGCTGCCCTGATTATGAAAATATTCGTTAATTTCCAAAACTGTGAATATGAGAAATTAACATATTCAGGCTCCTTAACTTTATCCAGTAGCCAGAAAAAATATGTTGGGCAGCAAACTTTTTATTTTGTTAAAGAAACTAAGTTAAAACCTTACAAATCTAAGTTGCTTTTCATTAAATAAACTTTCTGGAAATACATACTTATTTTAATTTAGTGGGTTAAACCCTCCTTACGATAGACCAAGGCGCCCGGAAGTGTAGATGTTCGACACAATTTTACACACTTATGTGAAAAAAATTTATGTATAGATAGATAAATCATTTAACACATTCCGGCACTGACAAAGTCTGTTCGTAAAATGAGAAATTGCTGACTGACACCGGAATTTACAAACGACTTTTTTACCAAATACGAACTCCTTATTGTAAGCTTTCGTCGGAGAAACAAAATTTTATTAAAACATTCTTGGTGCCGCATGCAAGTTTGGAATTAAAATTAGGTGTACCCGGAGTGGGACCACTGTGTCGGAAAGGATTAATGAATTTTCAAAATTTTTACAACGTGAAAAGATAGAATATACCGTGTGTCCAAAATGATTAGACCGATTTGAAAGAATCATAATTCTAAAAGTAATTGAGTTAACGAATTTATTTTCTTTCCAAAGTACTCGGCATTTATCCAAGATTTGTTAGATGTAGCTGTGTTAAAGTCTTGACATTCAGTCAACAATTTCTCATTTTACGAACAGACTTTGTCTGTGCCTGAAATGGTTAAAGTCATGACATTCAAACGATGCGCAGAATCGATGATCTGAAAATGCAAATCGGACCACATATTCTTAATTTCTTCGGTGATTCCGGAGTGGAAAACGTATAAGTCTAAAACTATAAACCCCTTCAGGGGCAAAGTACTTTCGTAGCTAAAATATTGAAATGATTGATTGACACCAGGATTCACGAACGAATTTATTTCAAAATAAGTAAAGGCTTTTTCTCATGTACCTTATAAGTTCAAAATTTGATTATAAAATTCTGGTGTCATTGTGGCATTTTGGGATTAAAATTAAGTGGTATATATAATATACCGGTGCCCTTCAAGGGGTTAAAGGTATGGGAAAAATGTCAATTAGCAAGTTCTTCAGCATCTTCGACGTAGTAGGAAAGAATCCACTATGTACACGAATAACTTAAGCAAAAAGTTAAAATTGCGAATGTGTGGTGCAATTTGCATTTTCCGATCATCGATTCTGCGCATCGTTTGAATGTCATGACTTTAACCATTTCAGGCACAGACAAAGTCTGCTCGTAAAATGAGAAATTGTTGACTGATACCGGAATTTACAAACGACTTTTTTAGAAAATATGAACTCCTTATTTTAAGCTTTCATTGTAGAAACAAAATTTTAATAAAATATTTTTTGGGCCGTATTCAAGTTTGGAAAAAATTTGGTGTGCCCGGAGTGGGACCACTGTGCCAGAAAGGGTTACAACAACTACATCTTACAAATCTTGGAAATTTGCCGAGTACTTCAGAAAGAAAATAATTGCGCTTTCTCAATTACTTTTAGAGTTATGATTCTTTCAAATTTGTCCAATCTTTTTCGGACAACCTGTATAATAAACTACTTATAAGTGATAAGACGTTATTTTATATCAAACACATATTACGAGAATCGTACTAAAAAGTGGATGAAATGTACCCAGTCTTCTTTACAAATGAAGTGTAGCTTTTAGATATGACATTGTGTTAAAAAGAGGCTGTTACAAATTAAAACACGAAATTTAATTTTTTATGAATTATATCCTATATTTAAAAAAATGTTCATCCTGCTGTAGCAAGTGTCATTTTTATACGAGCAAAACTTAGAATTATGATACTTTAAATTTTATGGAATTTTTATGTGTTCTGGTGATACTAGTGGATAGAAATATAGAGGGTCGCCAAATTCTCAGGAAAAATAAATATGCAATCATTTTTATTTATATAATATACTATATTTGTTATTATTATGAATAGCAATATGAATTAGGCTATTAGTAGGATTTCAGTTGGTTGCTTTTTATTCGAACGCATTTTTGGCGGTTATCTGAAACATAAAAATATAAGTGTACTAGAACTACCATAGCGTCATTTTTACTGGGAACAAGAAAATAAATTTGGGATACAAACGAGAAATTTCTTAGCCAAATAAAACAAATACGTGTCACAGAGAAATAAGTGAAGTACATTAAGTATTAATAAATCCAAATTCTGGTTTAAATATACTTATAAGCAGGGGTGTAAAAACTGGGCGCCCACCAGTAAATTTCTTGCCTAAATTTTATTAGTACAATTCTAAATTTTCCCAATATTCTTATTAACCCCTTGGGAACGAGCGACACGTATACGTGACACATAAGATGCTCAGAATCCTCGATTATTCACACCAATTAGTTTTTACTGTAAGCTTTTCTTTATTTAATGCTAGCATTTCTGCGATTCAATTAGGCGAAAATTTCTGTTTTGATAAACCGGTGGTAAAAGATTAAAAATTCTGTAAAGGACGCTCGTCGCGATAGGGTTAAGCAAAGCCATTAAATAATAAGCCCGGTCAGATAAATGGGAAACTTTTCGCAAGTTGAAAATAGCGCCATCTAGCGGTTGGGAGTGCTGCATTCGGCACCAAGAATATTTTAATAAAATTTTGCTTCTAAAATTAAAGCTTAAAATAAGGAGTTCATATTTTCTAAGAAAGTCGTTTGTAAATTCCGGTGTCAGTCAGTAATTTCACATTTTACGAACATAATTTGTCTGTGCCGGAAAGGGTTAATTGCACAGTGATGTAAATTTCCATCACTTTTTATTTAAGTTTTAATAAATAAATCAACTTCTTCGCCACCACTATATTTATATAGAAATATTAATCCAGTAAATTTCCACATTTTTTTTTTCATTAAAGTTTTAGCTTTAATGTAAAAGATCCCAATAATTAGCAAGCTTCTAAAGGAAGTGCAAAAACAAAACATCGATAAAAATCGTATAAAATACCGATATAAATAAATCGTATCGTTTCTCTGCGACCCACTTCTGTTTTGTCCTCCTGCCGCAGCAGAGGTTTGGTGCTAGTCTGTCGCTAACAAATTTAACACTATCTGACTCGGCTTATTATTTAATGGCTTTGGGGTTAAGCGAAGAGCACTAAAAATTTAGCGGTGGACATCTGTCCAATGGCGCCTAGATTTTTACATCCCTGCTTATAAGATTTGAGTTGAATTTACGGCCGATCTAGAGTTAAAAATCCATTGAAACGTATAGCCCACCTTGTAGAATAATTAATACATTGGTCAAAGTTAGAAAAGTCAAATAAAATATTTGAAAACTAAGTTACTTCCAAAAAACAATTTTGTGAAAAATAGGAGGGATTTTTACTTGATGGACGCACACTGTACGCCCCACTAAGTTTAAATGACAGTCCTAATAAGCCCGCTGTGTACTCCGTGGCCTTGCGTTACTAGAAAGGAAATGAGGTCAGCCCGAGCTCGAACCCGGGCTCGAAGTGAAAATTTTATATAACACAAATTGAAAAGAGAAATAAACTTCCTATTTAAGAAAGAAGAATATATTCTTAATTTCTTAAAATGTTATAGAATACTTTTAAAAAATCTGTTTAAACACTTTTCAGCACAGTGGTCCCAGTCCGGGCACACCTAATTTTAATTCCAAACTTGCATACGGGACCAAGAATATTTTTAAAATTTCGTTTCTACAATGAAAGCTTAAAATAAGGAGTTCTTATTTTCTAAAAAAGTCGTTTGTAAATTCCGGTGTCAGTCAGTAATTTCTCATTTTACGAACCGAATTTGTCTGGGCCGGAAAGTGTTAAAGGAAAGCGTTATTGATTGTATATAACAGAGGTGTCAAGCTCCCACTAATCTTCCATAATATGTGGATTAATTTGACCCAGTTTAACAACGTTTCGAACCAGAACATTTATTTGAAGAATCTTTATTTATTTAATTTCAAATTTCTACGTGAAATATATTTAATTGAATTTCTTAAAACATTTTCTGGTGAGATAGGTATTAAACCTGGGTCAAATTAACACACATATTACGGATGATTAATGAGAGCTTGGCACGAAATATTTTCTCTAATTCCGAAGAGTTTGCATGGTAATAACATAAAGAATCTGTGGGATATCCCTTATGCATCCTCTCTTTCTATTTGAACTTCTTTTCAGGAATACTGGGAAAAACAACTCATGTCTTTCTCCTATTGTTGTACAGTGATATTTTAAAACAGTAAGAATTCTGACTCTTCAGCTTTCTGACAGCAGATGGGTATAAATAACAAATTTGCCATTTTAAACAAATATTCAGTGATATGAAACTCACGAAACGTTTTATTTGGCATTAATACTTATATCTATGCAAGAAGAGACTTTTAAATGAAAAAAAATAATCTTGAAACAAGTTTAAAATGTTATTAACAATTTTAAAACGTCATTAATTTTTTTTTAAATTATGATCAATTTTCTATTGCGTACTTTTAGTTACAGACTCGGGCTCTGAAGATTAAAAAAATTTCGGGCTGGACGTGCTCGGGACCCGATAAAAGAACCCGAAATCATGTCTAAGAGATGTGACGTACTATAGGTTCGTAAACACTGCTTTAATTTATTTTCACCTTAAAATACAATAAACAACTTATGACAGGGTCCTAGAATTTCCAGGGCAATTACCAGTATTTTCTCATAGAAAAACTCGCTTATCGCGCGATTATGTAAGCCGAGGTTATCAATTAGAAAATACAGGTAATTACCATGATATTTGCAGGGCCCCGTGAGAACCCTGTTATGAGAATAAGTTATTTAGTAAAAAATTAAATCTATTACTGATCTAAGGTAAATTAGGGATTAAAACGCGGGAAACAACAAAACCATATTTAGAAATACACATGTTATTTAATATGTTATAATTTATTGATGTGTCCAGAGTTGCCAAGTTGCCACTAATCTTTTGTAATATGTGGGTTAACTTGACCCAGTTTAACAACGTTTCGAACCAGAAAATTTATCTGATGAATCTTTACTTATTTAATTTCAGATTTCTGCGTGGAATATAATTAATTTCATTTAAAAAAATTCTGGTGTGAAACATATTAAATCTGGGTGAAATTAACCCACATATTACGAAGGATTCGTGAGAGCTTGGCACCTCTGGATGTGTAGCACCTTTTTCACTTTATTCATTGTTCTTTTTCCTGAATTAGTTTATTGGACCTGCGCGTTGTACCCCTGGATAAACGGAAAATGACATAGAAATGAGTCATTTATTATACAAATTCGGCAATACCACGAAAAAATGAATTTGGATTTATATAATACGCCTTTTTTAAAACTTTATCTCTATTTTGCATTGTTTGAATGCAACTGCCATTCACAGCAGTAATTACTTGATAGGTTTAAATATAAATGTAAAGTTCACATGAAGTCGGCGTACCAAATGAGAAACAGATTTTGCTTAAAGAAAATACCGGTGTGAAATATTAATTACAAGACTTTAGAATATATGTAAATAGCACATTTGCACGCATATATAAATGCATATGGATATGCGTGTTTAATGTGAAATGTTCTACACACATACACATATATTTAGAACTACACATGTTATTTAATATGTTATAATTTATTGATGTGTCGCACCTTTTTTGCTTTATTCATTATTTTTTTTTTTCTCAATGAGTTTATTTGACCCGTGCGTTGTACTCCTGGATAGACGGAAAATGATATTGAAATGAGTAATGCATTATAAAAATTCGGCAATACCACGAAACAATGAATTTGGATTAATACTACACCTTTATTGAAACTTTATCCCTATTTTGCGTTGTTTGAATTCAACTGCCATTCACAGCAGTAATTACTTGATAAGTTTACAGATAAATGTAAAGCTCACATGATGTCGGCTTACCAAATGAGAAACAGATTTTGCTTAAAGAAAATACCGGTGTGAAATATTAATAACACGACTTTAGAATATATTTAAATAGCACATTTCCACGAATATATAAATACATATGGATATGAATTTTTAATATGAAATGTTTTTCACACACACATATATTTTTACAAGGTGCATACACGCCTTGAAATATCCAAAGTGTCTGGTCCCACCACTTAAGATCGGAAATTTTTTATTTAATATTTAAATAGCGGAATTCACAACCGCCACTATGAAACGCAAGTTGTTTAAAAGTTTTCTGATATTAAATAATGCAAACATTTTTATTAAAGATTTGCAGCAGAAGTATAGTTACCTTATATACAGGGTGTTTCACTACCAGACCGACAACTTGCAGGAAGTGACTCGGAATCACATAGCAATGCAGGATCGAAAATGCCGTAGCTGCGAGATATAGTTCAAAGAAGCAGAGAAAAAGAACAGAAACAGCAACATATTAATGGAACAGAGAACATTTTATTGAAAGGTTGTACAACAGAAGATGTTCGAAATTACGACTAGAAGTCGTTTTCTTCTTGTGAGGTCAAATGAAGAGTTTGGTGTACGAGATCCACGTTCCTTCTGTTGAAGACCTCGCCAATGGAATATCTGTACCTGCCGATAGGATACCGACACGCCAGGAATTTTCCAGAACGTAAAGGGATCCATGCAGCGCCACTGTCAAGCCTGCCTGACGACTTCTGGTTGTAATTTCAAACATCTTCTGTAGTACAACCTTTCAATAAAATGTTTTCTGTCCCATTAATGTGTTTCTGTTTCTGTTCTTTTTCTCTGCTTCTTTGAACCATAGTTCGCAACTACGGCATTTTCGACCCTGAATTCATATGTGGATCCGAGTCGTCTCTGTGCCGTCTACACCTCCTGCAAGTTTGTCGGTCTGGTAGTGAAACACTCTGTATATGC
The DNA here is from genome assembly GCA_963931845.1 of Maratus michaelseni. Taxonomy (NCBI): domain Eukaryota; kingdom Metazoa; phylum Arthropoda; class Arachnida; order Araneae; family Salticidae; genus Maratus; species Maratus michaelseni. The sequence goes on along the minus strand of OZ007600.1, from coordinate 249,965,119 downwards.
ATATGGTGGTACTTTAAGGAACAAAGTTACCCTTTCTCATTTAAAGTACACATAATAAATTTTAGGTATTTTTGTAAGGTAATATAAGGAAATATATTAATACATTCAAATTGAGATCAAATTAAAGGTACACAGGAACAATTCAGTAATGTTTTTAGTGACTTACCTGTAATTTCCATATGTATTTTTTTTTGTTTAACTTTAAAAAAATCTTACTAAAAAGTACACTTAGCATATGTATATTTTCAAAACCTTAATGTAATGATAAATGCATTTTATACTTCAAAATAAATAATAATATTAATAATAACAATTTCACATTTCAAAATTAAAAACAAAAAATCTATGATTGTTTTTCGTTTTAAATATCTGTTCCTCATAATTTTCCTTTGAGTTTTTTTTTTCAATATATCTTATCGAAATGATCATTTCTGGACAGTTACTTAATGTATATGCTTGCGTATTTTGCAGATATGCAACATATCATTTGCAGGAGGAATGTCAATAGTTTGATTTTCTTTTTCATTTTCTTACTCAGAAATAGATTCACTTTAACTGTAATTTAATAAAATTACAGTTTTTAAACTTTTGAAATCAATAAAATTGTTACATGATGTAACATCATTATCGTAATTTAAAAGCATTTTAGTCTTTATTATTTCCTCCTACGAATGCATCTGGTCAGTAATATGTTGTTTACTGGAAATGCTATATTTATCAGATTTGTTATCATCTGAAGCATCATCAGTAGTATCTCCTGAAGATTTGGGGATTTATAATAAAGTAAACCTCTAAGCGTTTTGCCCGTATTTTTCCGTTTCCCCAAAACAATTCAAATCGGCTGTAGACATAAATATTTGTAACAGAATCGTACTTTAAGATATATGCATGATAAAGAGATGTGAAGTGTATTTCAGAAACGAACCATGAAAAAAAATTTCAATTAATATTAATTTTATGAGCATTTATGTGAAAATGCAGGAAAACTCTCAGACGCTCAGAGGGAAGTAGTGTTCTTTTATCTGTAGTTGCTGTTAAATGTAAAAAAAATAATATTAAATATAAAGAAATAATATAATTTTAAATCAAAATAGGTTTTACCTGCATATTTCTGTCACAAATTTTTAAAAGTTTTTTTTCGCCTTATTTAACAGCAGGAAAATTGCTGCGAATTCTGTGTAAGAAATCTCGTCGACTACGAATTCTGTGTTTTAAAAATAGATTTTTTCTAATCTTTAATAGTGGTGTCAAACTTCTTGGAAATTCCAAGGAATGTGTGAACCTTGTCTCACTGTCCTGTACAGTCTGTTATCTTATTCATAGAGTCAGTATTGCCAGATTGCGAATTTTTTTAAATTCAGAATGTTTGACTGTCACCACTTTTTTTAAACAGTAAAATTCGCCTTATTTTTCAGAATTTTTAACCTGCATTAAATAGGACGGATATTTCAATTTGAAATAAGTGGTGACAGTCTTACAACCCAATCTGGCAACACTGCTTAGAGTCTCCATTGGATGCCTCGGTACCATTACTGAACCTTGTTTATAGATAGAAAAAAATATTTCTTTAACTACACTGCTCAAAACAATTAAAGGATATTGCAGTTTTAGGTGGATTTTGTATCTGGGAAACTTTTTAGCTGATTGATACATGGTCGACAGACATAGTAGGTTATATGAGAATAAATTACACATGTTTGGCTGAAAAAATGCATTTTATTGCGCATTTGTGCACAAAAGGAAAAAAACACAATTTGTGCATATGAGAAAAAAAGAATAAGAAAAAGTGTTTTCTTCAAAGAAAATCATTTTCAGTAGGGGTATGGTTTCCACGGGCGGCCAGCAACGTTGAACACCTTTGAGGCATGGACTCAATGAGGCTATTAATGACGAGTTGGGGTATTCTGCCCCACTCTTCCAGAAGAGCTCTTTCCAGTTCTTGGAGAGTTTGTGGGGGTTGTTGGCGGCCAGAAACTCGTCTTCCTAGAGCGTCCCAAACGTGCTCGATTGGATTCATGTCTGGAGAACACGCTGGCCATTCCATTCTAACGATTCCTTCCTCGAAAAGGAAATCCTCCACCAGGTTTGCACGATGTGGCCTGCAGTTATCGTCCATTAAAATGAAGTTATCTCCGATTGCTGCAGCGTAAGGGACTACAATAGGTCTGAGGATCTCATCCCTATATCGGCGACCAGTCAGAGCTCCATCTCGAATGATGTAGAGGTTAGTGCGCCCGTCAATGGAGATGCCACCATACACCAACACTCCTCCACCGCCAAATCTGACACTTTCGTGCACGAACGCAGGATTATTCCTACTGCCACGGTCCCTCCAGATGAAAATACGCCTATTATCTGGATGCACAGAAAAACGGGACTCGTCAGAAAACAGAATATTGCTCCATTCATTTCTCCTCCAGTTGACATGCTCGGTTGCCCACTCCCTGCGGTCGCGACGATGCCTTGATGTTAATCTAACACATACCATCGGTCGGCGAGCATACAGACCTACAGCATGGAGCCGGTTTCGGACAGTCTGAGTTGAAATCGTGGTGCCTGTAGCCGAGCGAAGGTGTTGTTGGAGAAGAGTAGCGTTCATGTTTCGGTGTCTCCGAGCTGTTAACGCTAAATACCGATCTTCATTGGGCGTTGTTGCCCGTCTACGACCTTGCCCTGGTCTTCGGCCTGCACATCCACTCTCCAAAACACGGTTACAGATCCTGGAAATGACACTTTGTGACACTCCAATGGCTTGCGCTACTTCGGCTTGAGTTTGGCCCCCTTCTAACCTACCAACAATTCTCCAAGCTTCTGAATCTGTCAAATGACTTCGCTGAGACATCGTACTCATCGAAACAAAGCAATCACTGAATGCCGATCATCCTTGTCTTCATTCTCTTTTATCCAGTTGAAAGTCAAATTTCATTCGCTGCCGCTGAAGCGACGTTTTTGACGTCGAACTCAAAATTTGCATACTCCACAGTTTGAAAACCAGAAAAATTTGCATTTGTGATTCTCTTCTTCTATTTTCGGCAAAAAAAATTTCGGTTATATCTTTATTTTATATAAAACTTCAAATATCCTTTAATTGTTTTGAACAGTGTATTTTAAAATGCAGACAAAAAAGCTTTTTTCTTGAAATTTAAATATTTAAATAATGTATTTCAGATTTAGTGATTTTTCACCAAATTTCAGCGACAGTGGAGATTTGTCGATACCACAAATTACTATCTTAACAGGTATTTCAATATGAAATCGTTTTTTATTATTTTTGTTTGTTACCACAAATGTTTAATAAGGCGAAAATTATTATTCAATATTTGCGGAAATAAAAATGCGTAAACGTAGCCAGCTATGCAAATCCGAGTACACTAGTAACACTCGTAACTTTGTCCTTCATTTTGATTCAGAAATTCTAAGTTCATACTGCAAATTCTAAAAGTAGAAGTTTAATTTTTGTAATCACAAAATATCTGTTATTAAATAAAGCAAAAGATACTATTTGGATTTTCAGAAAAAAGAACGCCAAACTTGGCAATCGTAACTTGTGACCGGTTGCCAATGTGTTAATTGCGATGCGGATTAAGGTTTCAATTATGGATCTCAAGAGTATCCAATTAACGTGAATGCTACTTTTAATTATTTCGAAAGATGTCGTTGCCAACATCTTGCTTACGAGAACTATAGTAATTACATAAAAAAACAGGGCAGTTTATTTAATATAATTTATCAATTGCTTTGCCGTATATTTTTTCCAGCTCTAGTAAAATTATTTTTTTGTAATTCTAAAATTAGAAGTTTAATTTTTGTAATCACAAAATATTTGTTATTAAATAAAGCAAAAAATTACTATTTGGATTTTCAGAAAAAAGGACGCCAAACTGGCAACCATAACTTGTGACCGGTTGATAACGTGTTAATTGCGATGCGATTAAGGATTCAATTATGGATCTCAAGAGTATCCAATTAACGTGAATGCTACTTTTAATTATTTCGAAAGATGTCGTTGCCAACATCTTGCTTACGAGAACTATAGTAATTACATAGAAAACCAGCGCAGTTTATTTAATATAATTTATCAATTGCTTTGCCGTATATTTTTTCCAGCTCTAGTAAAATTATTTTTTTGTAATTCTAAAATTAGAAGTTTAATTTTTGTAATCACAAAATATTTGTTATTAAATAAAGCAAAAAATTACTATTTGGATTTTCAGAAAAAAGGACGCCAAACTGGCAACCCTAACTTGTGACCGGTTGACAATGTGTTAATTGCGATGCGGATTAAGGATTCAATTATGGATCTCAAGAGTATCCAATTAACTTGAACGCTCCTAACAACAAAATAAGATCACTAAATATAATTAAAATGAAGGGAAAATGCTTAAGCGATACTAAAATAAAACAACAAAAGGCTTATAAAGACCTTTTTAATGATTCAACATACGTTTCAACGCTCTTTGCGGCGTCATTTTCAAGAAAATATATTGATAAATAAAATATTCTTGCAAAATTTGAAAAAACAACATTGAAAACATGAATCACGAGATCCAAATATGTAAAACTGAGAAAAGCAGGTGCTTGAAGTAGCCAACTGTAATCGTGAAAATTATATTTCGCTATTGTTGTTTGAAACGGAAAAGGACCTCGTGCCAAATTTTAGGCAATTCAAATGAGGCGGAATCATTGCAAATGTTTACGTTACGTATGTAGATTTCTATTGCTTCATGGATAACGGATGGGAAGTAGGCTCTTGATGGGTAAATTATTTTATTATTTTTAAAATCAATTTCTATTGCTTTGGTTCTATGTAGTCGTGCCAGCGCTGTAGTACTCCTGTTATATTTGATATCTGCTATATGTTCTTTTAATCTTGTTTGAAACTTTCTGGTGGTCATTCCTATTCAAGCACCTGCTTTTCTCAGTTTTACATATTTGGATCTCGTGATTCATGTTTTCAATGTTATTTTTCAAATTTTGCAAGAATATTTTATTTATCAATATTTTTTCTTGAAAATGACGCCGCAAAGAGCGTTGAAACGTATGTTGAATCATTAAAAAGGTCTTTATAAGCCTTTTGTTGTATTATTTTAGTATCACTTAAGCATTTTCCCTTCATTTTGGACGCTCCTTTTAATTATTTCGGAAGATGTCATTTTCGACATCTTGCTCTAGACCTGTATTAAATGCTTACACAATCGGAACCTTTTCTTTAATATAATTTATGACCTTCTTCCCCGTACATTTTTTCCCGCCCTAGTAAAATTAATTTGTTGTAATTCTAAAAGTAGAAGCTTAATTTTTGTAATCACAAAATATCTGTTATTAAATAAAGCAGAAAATACTATTTGGATTTTCAGGAAAAAAGGAGGTCAAACTGGCAACCCTAACTTGTGACCGGTTGCCAATGTGATAATTGCGACTCGGATTAAGGATTCAATTATGGATCTCGAAAATATCCAATTAACGTGAACGCTGAATATCAAACTTATTGACCTTTTACTTATTTCGGAAACTGTCGTTGCCGACATCTTGTCCACGAGGACTGTATTGAATGCATACATACCCAAAACCTTTTCATATAATTCTCTTCTAATATAATTTATCACCTTCTTACCCGTATATTTTTTCCAGCCCTAGCACAATTAATTTTTATACTATACCCGGTTATTTAACAATATATTTACGGGCATTGATTATATACCCTTTTTTCTGAAATTCGTTTTTACAATTATAGTAAAATGCAATTTTTTGTAATTATTTTTTTAATAAAATTATTATTTATTATTTATTAAAAATATATAAATTTTTACTCACAGTTTTCTTCAATACATTTTTTACATATCAGCTCTCTTCTGAATGAACACTTTCCGCATACATACTTGAGACCTAATTTTCTTACATTTCGCAAGATTTTCGCACTTTTTGACTTCTTTCATCAAAAATTGAATTAAAACTGGTATTTTGTTCGTAGTGACCATCCTAGACCATGCGTTCCGTTTTCGAAGTTTCTCAGTCATATGACACTATTTTAAATAACAGGTGGGAATCAAACAATGTTAATAAAAAAACAGCCTACTGGCAACACTGCGTTTCTGCGTTCACTCATTGCCTTATTGTACGATAATTAGCTAATAAGTCCATTCGAAAGAGATCTATTCAAAGGAGGCTATGGCTAAATATTTGATTTCATCTTCTTTTTGAGACATTACATGTACTGTTGAGAAAAATGGGATTTATGAAAGACTGGATGTTTTCATGTTATTCTTGTAAAAACAAGCTATCAGTCATAAGAATTTTACAAAAATATATTTTTTTAGCCCTTCTCCTGAAAAATAAATCATACATTGTCTAAACAATTATTTACATTTATCTTTTATTTGTTAAATTGAAAATGTTATATAACATCTGGTCAAACTTTTCAGGTTTGGTGTTTGCATGACGCGAACACTAAATTTTAATTCAAACCTAGCTAATGGCACCCTTGAATTTTTCATAAAATTTTTGACCTCATAATATATGCGAAGAAAAAGTTTTTTTATTGTTTTCAAATAAATTTGTTCGTAAATCATGTTGTCTTTCGATTATTTCAGACGTACCGTGCCCCTTAAATAGATAAAGGTCTTCTCTATTACCCTGAAAATACTAAAGGGTTAATGTTAACCACATCCCTCTGAATACTGGGACCATGCGCTGGCATAAAATTGATGACTGTCGTAACCGGATTTCTTTCAGTGTTTCCACGGTCTCTTGATCTTTAATAGCAAACTTATTTAAATCACAGTCGGTCGACCAAAAACGCAAGCATCCGACGATCTTGAACTATGATCTTATTATTTATAAATCCAACTAGCTCCAGTAAAAATTTTTAAGAATATGTTTTACTGTATAGTATTTACGGTGGCAATATAAATATAATCATTGTTAGCGGAACACGAAAAAACCTTTTTCTTTGCAAACTTTCCATAGTGTCCGTAATTAGCTCTTTTCTATATTATTATACTAGATATCACTGAATACAGAAGACAATTTACCTAGAAAAACGGTAATGAATTTCAATCCTATATTTTGAGACAGTAAATATATTGTATGATAAGAAAGCTAAGGGCTAATAAAACATTTTAAGTTGCGTTTTGATTTATAATAGATATACAGAAAAATTCGTGCATGTTATTTGAAAAATCACACATTCCAGAATTAAGTTGCCGGCACGAAAAGACCGTTTAAAATGTGATAAAAAGTATCAAGTGAATATCATTCTGCGCACAGTGCATCAAAAATTAGACATAAAAGTGACCTAAAATAGATATATTTCTTTCTCTTAAACTAGGAGTTAGCTTCATACGAGCTGCGCCCGCCAACGCTCATCCAGATATAACAGTCTCTAAAAACACGGTATTTGGCTCTATTTTAAAAATATAACCAGATTACCACAGATTGAAATTTATTATTCTAAATGGGTTGTCATTCATTTCCCTTAGACTGGAGGACTTTTTGGAAACCAATGCGGCATCCACATCAACCGCTGTCGCGACGCAGTTGGAAGTTGTTTTCGTGTTTGATTAAGTCATATGAATTACATATTTGAAAATCAGCTTCTGTAAAATGCTTAACTTAAAGATATTGCTACCTTTTTGACTATAATACAGGGTTCGTACGCTTTTACGACAATATTTTAATAGCCTTTTTGCCTCATTTAAATGCAGAAAATTATTCCAAATCCTGCAATTAAAGGAAGCGTCTAAAATGTTTGCTATTTAAATATTAAACAGAAAAATTCTATTAAAAATTTGTGGTAAAATCGTGCGAACCCTGTAACAACTTCTAGAAAAAAAGTTTTCTTTTTAGATGTTATAAGAAAAATATTTAAATATGATGTTTAAAATACCGGGTGATTATAATTAAAGTTACGATTTCAAAAATCGATAATTTTAAAACTACTGGTCAGAATGATTTGATATTTTAGCAGAACAATCGTGAGGCAATGGAATTTTGTTTGGCGAAGGAAAAAAAATAGTTCCAAATTGTGCCGATAGATGGCGTTGTCAGGGTAATGTCATGGGAAAGACCAAAAATGTATTCTTGAACCCTTTCCGGCGCGGAGTAAATTTGTTTGCAAAATGATGAAATAATAGACTGACACCGGAATTTACAAACGAATCCATTACTAAAAAGAAACTTGCTTATTTTTCTGGTTCTTAATGAAAGGAAAATTTTAATTAAATACCGGGTGATTATAATTAAAGTTACGATTTCAAAAATCGATAATTTTAATTAAAACTACTGGTCAGATTGACTTGATATTTTAGCAGAACAATCGTGAGGCAATGGAATTTTGTTTGGCGAAGGAAAAAAAAAGTTTCAGAATGTGCCCATAGATGGCGCTGTCTGGGTTCACATTGTCTGAAGATATGCAAATTACTAATACGTGACATGCGCACCGCAGACATAGCAACCATAAAAATGCAGAGCAGCAGCTCTTTGCCTGAATGCTTCATCATGACTCTGACTATAAAGGATCGCGCTCTGCTCTTGAAGCTTTTTTATAAGAACGATGACTGTGCACTTACAGCTATTAGGAAGTTTCGGACATTAAAATCCATAAAAAAAGGTCCAGTAACAACAAATGGTCTGCAAAAAATGATTGCTAAATTCGAAGAGACCGGTCCATTTGACGTTAAACGGGGTAGAGGAAGGAAACCAGTTTCAGCTGCGGCAGTGGAAGATGTGGCTACAGCATTACAGCAACATACTGACAGTGATGCTGGACTCAGCAGTGCAAGGGGGATTGGCCGAATGCTGGATATGCCGAACAGCACGGTGCGTAAAGTCCTACAGAACGTCTTACGCTGTTATCCGTACAAGATAACTCATGTGCAGGAGTTGCTACCTGCTGACCTGGAAGCACGTCAATCTTTTGCACTACAATTTCTTGCCCGGATGGAAGTGAACAACGGATGGCCATGGAACATTCTGTGGTCTGACGAAGCCCACTTTCATTTGCAAGGTTCTGTAAATACGCAAAATTGCAGGATATGGGCGACCGAGAATCCGTCCCAGCTACAGCCATTACCTCTTCAGTCTGAAAAGGTCACCGTGTGGTGCGGAATAACGGCAGCGTTTATCGTCGGTCCATTTTTCTTCGAGGAGATCACACCTGCGGGTCCCGTTACCTGCACAGTTACTGGCAAGCGGTATGAAGCACTTTTGCGTAACCATGTTCTTCCGGCACTTCAACAGCGTCAGTGTGTGGATCGCATAATATTCATGCAAGATGGCGCTCCTCCGCACATTGCTACTACTGTGAAGCAGCTACTGAGTGATAATTTCGGAGATGATAGGATCATAAGCCGCCATTTTCCAACAACGTGGCCGCCACGTTCCCCCGACTTAAACCCGTGTGATTTCTGGCTTTGGGGGTACCTGAAGAATGTTGTTTATAGCTTATAGCGGGCGGATTCAGAATCTAGCCGACTTGAAGGCAAGCATCACACAACACACCCATTGCATTAGTACAGATACCCTCCGATCTGTTGTGGAGCATGCCGTTTTGCGCTTCCAATTAGTAGCGGAACAAGGCGGAGGGCATATTGAGCAACTTATGCTTTAATAATCAGTAAGGTGTTTGTTCCATGAAGATCTTTTTTTTTTCATTTTTTGTCATTATCGCTGTCGTCGCTGTAAACACGTAGTCTTCTCTTTTCGCTAATAAATTTTTAGTAAATCTCTGAACTCTATTTTTTTTCTTTTGGCAACATCATTCCTATGTTTAACCCTTTAACGGGCGGTGGTCACAGAAAAGGACACCCAATTTTAATTCTAAAACTGACAAACGGCACCAAGAATATTTAATTAAAATTTTCCTTTCATTAAGAACCAGAAAATAAGCAAGTTTCTTTTTACTAATGGATTCGTTTGTAAATTCCGGCGTCAGTCTATTATTTCATCATTTTGCAAACAAATTTACACCGCGCCGGAAAGGGTTCAAGAATACATTTTTGGTCTTTCCCCTGACATTATCCTGACAACGCCATCTATCGGCACAATTTGGAACTATTTTTTTTTTCCTTCGCCAAACAAAATTCCATTGCCTCACGATTGTTCTGCTAAAATATCAAGTCATTCTGACCAGTAGTTTTAAAATTATCGATTTTTGAAATCGTAACTTTAATTATAATCACCCGGTATAATATACCGGTGCCCTTGAAGGGGTTAAATGAATGCTTTAAATCCTTTAAAAGTTAAATTTGATCTCTAGAAAGTCGTTTGCAATCTCTAATTCCGAAAAATAATCTTATTTAATCTTTATTTAATTGCAAAATTTATGTCGTTAACCGCTTGAAGGGCAGTGGTATATTATATAATTTTAATTTTAATTCCTAACTGCGGAATGGAAGTCAAATTTTTTTAAATAAAATTTGCATTATAAGGTACGTGAAGAAATGTCTTCAATTCTTTTCAAATAAATTTGTTCGTGAATTCTGCTGACAGTAAATGTTTTTAACATTTTAACAACAGAACTGATTTGTAGCTGAAAGGGTTAAATAAGGCAAATTTTTCTATTCTAATATAGTATAGCTTGGTGGTCCTCGGGCCACATGTTGAAGACCCCTAATTTAAAGCCTAAATACCTTGCCTTCAGTTTTTTTTATTACCATAATTTTAAAATACAAATATTTTCTTTGTTTAATGATAGAAAGCATGCGATTATTTAAAATGAAGACATTATTTGAAAATATTGGTACTAAACCAATCCCTGTATAGCAATAATAACTTTAAATTATAAATGTGGTAATTTAGAAAAAGAAAACACTCTGTAAACAAAAGTGTACCTTAAATATTATTATTATAAGTATTATTTTTTAATACTTCAGCTTATCTCGTACGATGTAACATAATTTCGTTGCTAAAATAATTTCATTGAAACTGTCTGAAATGGAGAAATGCTTAATAACTAACATGTTAACAAACACATTAGTATAAGAATCAAGAATAAAAAATCATGCCACAAACATAGAATATGAAACTCTTACAGAATATTGTAGCAAAATTTCACCGTTTAAAAGTCGAAAGAAAAAACAAATATAAGTAAACAATGCAAAAACACCTTTGAAAACAGAACTCGTCAATTAATGTCTATAGAAAAAAACGTACTCGAATTATTTTGCGCTTCCCTGTACATTAACTATAATAGGTAAGTGTATACACTGCATAGTGTGCTTAAATTTAGCTTAGTTACAAAACCCATAGACCAGTCGAAAATTAACTTTTAGCAATTTCCATCAATAGACGGAAATACACTCAAACATTTTTGCAGAACCATGTATATATTTAAAGAAAAGGGGTCTATCAATAAATAAATGCATACTGTGAGATCACAATTTACCGCCCGTGTTTTAGTTTTCTTATGCCTTGTTACGGTGCCCCACCAGTGGCTGAGAGGTTGTGCTCTCGAAGCTGGTAGACGGGAGGTGCTGGGTTCGATCCCAATCGCGCCCGTCGGCCTAATCGTTCGGAGTTTTCGTGGTTTTCTTCGAGCCGTGGATTTATCCATGCGTTAATACGGATTAGGTTCCCTTAGAAAGACCCCCACGAAGGGCACTCCCCCCGGGCCTATATCCCTAGTGTAGATAATTGGCCGTCAATAATCAACCCAACCCTTGTTACGGTTTATTAAAAATAACAAGAAATTATTTTGGCTAGTGATCGCAGTAATAAATCTGTCATTAACCCTTTGGGGACGAGCGACACGTATATACGTGACGCATAAGATGCTCAGAATCCTCGATTATTCCCACTAGTTATTTTTTAGCGTAAGATTTCACTCATTAAATCTTCGCATTTCTGCGATTCAATTACGCGAAAATTTCTGTTTCGAAAAACCGGTGGTAAAAGATTAAAAATTCTGTAAAGGCCGCTCGTCGCGTAATTGTTGCAGAATTTTGTCGAGTCATTTCAAATTTTATGAAAATCGTATCAAAACTTAAAAAGCTATTAATGAAATTTTTCTTTATTCTGTTGAATCCTGTCATACATAATCTATATAATAAAAGCTTAAGTCATGTGAAGGAAGAAAATAAATATGTTCTAACCAAATCTTTTTTCATATGCCAAGCAGACATTTTTATTAAAAATTACTTTTTTCGAATAAAATTGCATAAAAGTTAAATTTTTAGAAAAATAGTTCAAAAAATAATGTTTGCTTGAGCGATGAGTTACATTCAACAGATAACTTGATCGGAGATAACTTGAGTGAAAATTAGGTTAAACGAATATCTCAACCCATTAGAGTAAATAAACACAGGAGATTAGTTCATTATGAGTCATAAAAATATGAAAACATGGAGGTAATCATTCGCAAAGCAAGATCTCCATAGTGAAAAAGATTCGCATTTGTAAACGTGACATACGTAATAAGAAAAAAAATGCATGCTTATTTCTCTCGTAGCAGACGACATAATTCATTTCTCTGAAATAATAATGAAGATGATTTTTTTTTTTTACATTGTAAATCTAGTTATAAAATCTAGTTATACAATTTCCAACTTGTTTAAGAGACTACGCTAGTAACTCAAACACACTCGCAAGCTAATCTTAACACAATAATAAAGCTAATTAAATAAAGCTAAATTAAATAATCTTAAGCTAATCAAACACACTCGCAAGCTAATAAACCAATGGCATCGTCCTTAATAAACATTTCGCTGGCATCTCAACTTTTTTTTAAAACCTAGGATACGTCAGGTTGATGTGTAATCAGGTACTTTCGTACTTTTTTTTTGTTTTTGTTACAGTTTATTTTTCTCAACACACTTTAAATTTCGAAAGAGAAACTGTCTAAAGAAAAAAGTACGAAAAGGTAAAAAAGAGCCCGGTCCGACATCGACCTCAAGTTTCCTATGTAAAAAAATCATTTACAACCATTGAAAAACAATGGAGAATTTGAAAAGATAGCTACAATTCGTTTTATCACAGTCCTCTGACTATAAGGTCTACTTTCGTAACTGTTTGCTTTTGTTGCAGTTTTTATTTCTGAGCACAACTATTGAAATATTGAATTATTGAACTATTGAACTATTGAATCTATTGCTATTGAAATACAATCGAGAAATTCAAAAATAAAACTGCACTTCGTTTCACCACAGCCCTCTGAATATAAGGCCTACCGTCTTACAAAAAATGGCGGTTGTCGCAGGTTTTATTTCAGTATTTCTATGATTCCTCGAATTTTCTGATTTTTACGATAAATAATTTATAACACTTAATTTCAGTTCTAAACTTCCAAAAATTGCACCCAGATGTTTTAATGTAATTTTACTCTTATGATTTACGTAAAGAGAATGTTTTATTTAGCTTCAACTAACTTTGTTCGTGAATTCTGGTAGCAGTCAATCATTTCAACAATTTTTGAAAGCGTTAAGAGATAATTTTCACTCATCCAGTATATTAAGAAATATTTATTTTAGTAGTACCGGGAAAAATATACGAGAAAAAAGAATTACATTATAGTAAACTACAGAAATTGAGTCTACATACTTTTTCTAATGAAAAGCTCATGTGAGCGAGCGGTCGTCAAAGATTGCTTGAGAAGCAATTAAAACAGGAATACATTTGTGATTTTTAACTTTCCCTTCGGCCCTGATTTTTTTTTTTCAATTTTGGGAAAACTTACTGTTATGGTAACAAAATTAAAAATAGTTATCGGAATCACAGAAGTTAGGGTTTAATGAAAGTTAACGAATGCGTTCTTTACCAAAACCTCACAAATGTAGTTATTTTGCGTGTTTTTCATATAACAATAGTCCAAGGAAGAATTTTTGAAGACGTTTGGAAAATGTCGTATTACAACTAAATTAAACAAGCATAAAAATTTAGTAATATTTTTTATCTTTTATCACAAATTACCTATTCGGAAAAGGATTCCCAAATTTTAATTTAAAGAGTGAAACGTATGTTTTAATTAAAAGAAATTCCAACGGCTTGCTAATAATTATGAAAATTATTATTATTATTATTATTATTATTATTATTATTAAATGCTAAACATACATGAAGTCATAATATGAAATGTAGAGATTCATAGTATCACTATTAGGTGCTGGAATTAATAAAAATAATGTTTAAGACAAAAGAATACTCAATAAAAGATATGTCCTATTAGTAGGACGTCAGGGCCGAAGGGGTTAACCCTTTCCGGCACAGATAAATTCTGTTCGTAAAATGAGAAATTACTGACTGACACCGGAATTTTCAAACGACTTTTTTAGAAAATAAGAACTCTTTATTTTAAGCTTTCATTACAGAAACAAAATTTTATTAAAATATTCTTGGTGCCGAATGCAAGTTTGGAATTAAAATTAAGTGTGCCCAGAGTGGTACCACTGTGCCGGAAAGGGTTAATGGGATAATCATGAATCAAATAATCAAGAATTCTTTGAATACGGGTTAGGGCTAACGAACCATTTTATTTTCAATCGTAAGGTAATTAATTATTTTTCTTTTTAGAAGAATTCTCTTGAAAATATCCTAGTATAAGTATGTGTCAAAGATATATTTTTAAAAAGAATGGTACGATTAGAATAAAAAATAGTCCATTGTGATATATATGTCACTACCCTTAATCAAATGTTTAAATCCTTCGCATCGCAATTAATACATTGTTTACCGGTAACTAATATATTTGCGTTTACATAGCTGCAAACTTTTACTATTTTTTTTTTGTTGTTGTTGTTACTACAAACATATAAGAATAGTCTTCTCCTTATTACACAGGATAAATTCACGATAACATAAGGCGAATATTATTATTCAGAATTTCTGGTAATGAATGCTTAATAAAAATCGATTTTATATAACATTTCCTATTAAAATGTACTTCAGAATGTAATTATTTATACCGACATTCTCCATTGTGACTAAACTTCAGTACAAATTCCACAAATATATAACAAATATTTGTATTTTTGATTTTCTACAAAAATGTTTTTTCTGCATTTTTTTTTATATTTTGTTTTAGGTCGATTAATTCAATGAATGAGATACTAGGGCATCCAACCCGGACTATCTGAATAAGAGAAACTATTCTACCGTGTACAGGACATGGGAAAAATCGTTTTTAACACTTTCCAACCTAGTTGAAAACTGTTTATGACTTCGGTTTGTCAGGCCGTCTGCCGTTTGTCCGTGCTCTAACTCGCGTAAAAATGTTCGGATCTTTCTGCAATTTTTACTGTAGCATGGTGTTTACTATAGCATGTTTCCTATTTCAACTGAAGTGTGTCGCACTTACAGTTTTGTTACAGGGACAGTCAAAATATTCCGTTACATTTCAGTCAATGGGAAATAAACGTTCCAAGTGCATTTTGATGATGCTACGTCATTTAAAACATGATGAAATTGATATATAATTATGAAGCGCATTAAAACATGTTTTTTGTAGAATATGGGGTGCAAAGCATTAATTATTCATTTACAGGGTCAAACAAATGAATTCTGTTACACATTTTTTTATGGGGAAAAATCGTTTGGATTGTAATTTAGTGATATTTCTCTATTTCAAAATAATGAAAATTATATGCATTACTGAGGTGCACTATAAATTGCTCTCTTGTGTGCATTGCGTTTATTTACAGGGACACACAAAAAGTATCGGCTACAGTACATGTGCGATATTTACTGTCTATGTACGATAAGGGCATTTTCAATTTTGGTTTGCGTTTTTAAGTGAACTAACTTTTTTCATTTTACGTGTGTGTTTATAAACTCGGCTGTTCATGTACAGGGCAACACAAGGGAATCCGTAAATCTTACAGACTATGGGAGTGAATTTCTTAAGGGTAGTTTTTAATTGTGTTATGCATTTTCTTGCTGAAATATAATATATTTAGTATACTAATAGAAGTTTGTGGTATGTAAATAAATTCATATACAGGGCTACGCAAAGAACAACATGCATTTTCGTTTATGGTTGGTAATTGCTGTGAGTGAGTTTTAAGTTACCTTTTAGCTTAATATGTGGTACGTACAAAAGTCTTCAGATAATATACAGGGATGTACAAAGGTTTTCTAATGCATTTCCATGGATCGAAGAAAATTGCTAAATGTGAATATTCTAACTGAACTAAATTTTATCATGCTATGTATCCACATCTATTGATCATATACAGGGCTGCACAAAATAATTCGACTACTTTTTTGACACTTGAAGGTAATTTCAAAAACTGTATTTTCAAAAGTGGTATATGTTTTCTAAACTGTTTCCTTACATATCTTCTTTTACCTTATTTAACGGTGAAGTTTCGTTACAGTTTTCTGGCTGTGTTGGAAAGTGTTTCATAATCTATGCTGGACGCATGATTTTTCGTTCTTGTTTCTTTTAAAGATGTAGTTTTATTTATTTATTTAGTTTACATTTAATATATATTTCTTAAATTCCACAGAAGCTAAAAAATAAAATAAAACGCTACGTAAAATAATATGTACTTCAATATGTGAAAATCTTAATTATTTGCTAAAGAAAGTGAATCAGTGTTTTCAATACATACTTTATAGATATTAAGAAGGGGGTGTTAAGCGGTGGGAAACACAGAATGCTGTGAACGTTAGTGAATCTATAGTGTTTAGTTAGTATATAAATGTATGAAAGTCATAAACTGCAATACCCAGGAAGTTTTGAGAAAGTAAGCTTCAAAGTTAAAGTTATAGTTAATAATCGGATTATGTTTAAATATTTAATGAAAATTAAAAGAGATTAAATGTAGGCATCTTACACTTCTATAGTCCAGAATTTCTTTCTGATATTTAAAATTATTAACAGTTATCTAAATGAATCCTATTTCTCATAGATAAATAAACTAAAATATGGGATATAAATATATGATGTATTATTATAGTTTTGTTTCATTATCCAAATATTTCAAAAAATTCATAATTCTTTAAAAATATTCTTTTTAATTTTTAAATC
The DNA here is from genome assembly GCA_963931845.1 of Maratus michaelseni. Taxonomy (NCBI): domain Eukaryota; kingdom Metazoa; phylum Arthropoda; class Arachnida; order Araneae; family Salticidae; genus Maratus; species Maratus michaelseni. Next base: position 249,948,159 of record OZ007600.1, on the reverse strand, counting down.
TCGGTTTCTTGGTCTTGTAGTCAAATGTCTGTCTCTGCAGTAACAAATTTTAGCAATTCAAAATATTTTCATAAATTATTTCAAAGTACACAGATATTTATTCGAATTAGAAACATAATTCGAGATTTACAAAATTCAAAAATTCAAAATGTAAACGATATTTGTCGATAAAATATTATAATTTTAAATATTATTATGATGATAGAAAAATTACAATTTAAGAAATAATTAAACAAAAATGTTTTATTTTTATGTAACGTATTTAGATTTATCTCACTGTGAAAAATAGTAGTTTTCTTATGTAAATAATCGTAAAAAAGCTGCAAAACGTTTTGGCTTGCCGTAGAACTTGTTTATTTATTTATTATTTTCTTTACATTAAATATGTAATTATGCAAAATGTCATACTTTAAATTGTATTTATATGATGAAAAACCTATTTAAACAAACAAACAAAAATGAATTTGAATTGCTAAAAATAATTATTGGAAAGGATAGTATTCATAAAATCAATAATCCGACATTTAAAAAATTCATATTAAAAATTTATAAGCAATTTTTTTAATCATGAAATTTTTGAAATATTTCGATAATGAAACAGAATTAAAATAGTTTATGAAAGATTTATATAATGTATTTTATTTTATATATCTGTTAAAAATGTGATATTATTCATTTGAATAACTGTAAAAAATTTTAAATACTAGAAAATTTCTTGTTCTAAAAAAACAGAAAATGCCTACTTTTTCTTTTTTTTTTTTTTTTTTTCAGAGGAAAAAAAAAATAGAAATATTGCCTGCTGCCAACCATGCTACAGCGACGCTTGCCAGAGGAATTTATTTTTCCGATTACTAACTGTAACATAAACTTTGAAGTTTATTTTCTCAAGACCCCTGGGTATTGCACTTTATGGTTTTCATCTAATTATGTACTAACCATACTGTATTCATTCACAAATGTTTACTTTGTTTTGTGTTCCCGACCGCAGAACCTCCCCCTGTAAATCTTTGAAACTATGTTTTTTCCCTTATGGGTCTAATAATTTCCCAAGGTACTAGCTATATATTTAAAACGAAAAGCGCATTCTGTTAAATTCCACATAAAATTGACCTCTAAGCGCATGCTCCAACTTTTTTTCAAATCATGAATAGAATGACAGGGGGATTCTATTCAAAAGTGTGGACTGAGTGGACTCAGTTTTAACAAAAGCGAAAGGGAGAGGTACAAACCCACACAATGAGAATCCCATTCATTCTTCTCCCCACCTTCAATGGGAAGAAAGTTTTTCTCTTTCTTTGAAATGGTAGCTGGGTCAATTTTTGTTCTTCATCCTTCGGGCGAAAAATAAATCGTAGTTTTTAAAAATGCGGTGATGCAGTTTCTGCAGGATTATCACTGATTTTTTTAAAAATTTAAATCCGAGTTGACCTGATCCGAAGACAATGGGGTACCCAATCCCAATGTTCATTTAATTCGAGAACCGTTTGGAATAAACTGACCAGCGTAGCGGGCGAAGCTCTGCTAGTAATATTTATATTAAATAACCCTATGTACAACACTTTATATTTTTATCAGTTCTCTCTCTCTCTCTCTCTTTATTAATGAAACTCTGTTTAGTGTTTCTTAGAATGTGGAAGCATGTTACATTGATAAAGCTTAATAATTTGAACGTTTTTCAGAAATCCATGACAGTCAAAGCATTTGAAAAATTAAAGAATTGCAGATAAAGAAAAAAAAAAACTCTGATACAAAAAAATACTTCCAAACTTAAAACAACTTTTCATTCATTCATTTTATAATTGTACGTTTAATCTATTTGAAAATAAATCATTAAAATCTATAGCCAACAAACCCATTCGTAAATAATTCTATTCAATAATGTTAAGAGTCATGTCTGATTTTTGCTTTTCAAGTAAAATAAACATATGTAACCCAGAAAAAAAAATATTTAAAGAAATCTTTTGTGTTTGTATGTGTCTACTATTTTAATACTTTTCCTTACGAAATTCATCGTATCAGTTGATTTGAGAAAAACTAAGATCATATTTGATGCTACTCGGAATGCCCGATTACAGTGATGTAACAGTGCGCAGCAGAGAATCAATCAATACCGTTAAATTTAAATTCTACTCTTTGACTTATTTAAAGGCAGAGTTTCAGACATTTTTTAAGGCGAAGAATACTATTAAAATTCAGTGGTCAGGTTCGTCCAACTGCTGCTCCATCGTTCCATCACTGCTCTTATTTCATTCGATTATTCCAAACGTATGTAAAATCATATAGCATTTAGGCACAATAACATTATATGAAATTACACATCATGAAGTGCATACATCACGATCAATTCTACTACTCATAAGTATTGGCGATTCAAACTCCAACAACAAGGAAAAATACATACTTGTAATTGATTAAATTTCAATTTTCGTCCATTAAATAACATTAAAAAATATATAATAATTTTATATAAAGAAAACAATAAATGTAGGTTGTTTAAAATGAAGGAATGTGTGTTTCGTAAAGAAAAAATAATAAAGCATCCATGAAAATAAATTCAATGTGCCTTTTAGAGTAAAAGTTAATGTAAGGCCGGGTTTTATTTTTTTTGAAAACATGATATACAGGGTGTTTTTTTTTTTTAAAACTGACGCTATTCGGAGCCGCCGGTACCTCGTTCTAATAACTGGTTTGATACAAAATTTTGTGAATGGACTTAGAAAACCATGGGAAAAAAGATTCCGACAAAAAAAAAAAAAAATTAGTCCCAATCACCACCGATAGGGGGAAATGTGGCGCTGTACATTGAAAAAAAAACATCAGAAACAGACAAAATTAATAATTTCACGTTACCGCAGCGCGCGTTACTTGGGAAGTTCTATTATTGTAACCAGTGCAATGCACCAGCCGCTCTTCGTTTACTTAGAACACACCATAAACTGCGCAAAGGAACTTTATCCGTTAAAGTATTGAAAGCAATGATTCTGAAATTCGAAGAAACAGGCTCGCTAGCAGTTCAGTCAGGCAGAGGACATAAACCGGTGGCAGAAAAAGTGATAATGGATGTTTCAACTGCAATCAACGAAAGGGAAAGTGTAAATGATAAATAAAACATAGCATTTTATCCAAATTATTAATTTTGTCTGTTTCTGATGTTATTTTTCAATGTACAGCGCCACATTTCCCCTATCGGCGGTGATTGGAACTAATTTTTTTTGTTGTAATCTTTTTTCCCATGGTTTTTTTCTTAGTCCACTCACAAAATTTTGTATCATTCCAGTTATTAGAACGAGCTACAGGCGGCTCTGAATAGCGTCAGTTTAAAAAAAACAACCTGTATATATATATATATATATATAACAGCAAAATTCGATTTATGAATTCTACGATTAAATAAGGAGAATATTACTTTAAAAATAAACTCGTGCGGAAAAATAATTATCGTGTATCGCGCATAAGTGAGATGTCACTGTATATTAAGGCTCGGTTTTATTTTCTTGAAAACACGATATATATATATCGTGTTTTCAAGAAAATAAAACCGGGCCTTACATTAACTTTAACTCTAAAAGACACATTGAATTTATTTTATATATCTATACACATGTACATATATTTATATGCAGTGTACATACAGATGTTCTACAAATTTCTAACAGATTTTTTCGTTTTTATTTAATCTCAGAAAAATATTTTAAAATATGTGATTAAATGATGTGATAGCGATTTCCGTTTTCTAAATTATTAAATATAACAGGGTTCGCACATTTTTACCACAATTTTTTAATAGAATTTTTTGCCTTATTTAAAATGCAGAAAATTATTACAAATCCTGCAATTAAACGAGGCGTCTACGATATCTGTCATTTAAATATTAAATAGAAAAATTCTATTAAAACATTTTGTTAAAAGCGTGTGAACACTGTATAATTTTTCCGATATTTTTTACCGATTCCTTTGAAACTCCACGGAGTATGCGAATATCATTTTTCTTTTCCGGGTGTTGCACCTTGGAATTAGATTCAAAACTCTAACTTTGACGGGGATTTCTGGAAGATCTTTTGAATTTACTGAAAATGGAATAAATCTGTCCGATAATATAGATTTCGAATAAGAAAACCTACCAATTTCATGCGTTTCTAAACAAAATTCAATTCAGAAATGTGTGAGAAAGTAACTGGTTTGGATTTGATAACAGCCTTAATAATGCATTACAATAAAAGGAACTCAGTATTTTCAATTTTACATACTTCCGACTGTAAAAACATATTCTGCTATATAAGCCCGTAAGCAAAATGACTTTTCGCAAATTGTGGTAACCTGTAAACAAAGTGTTTAAAATACATTATTCGCGTATACTCACAGCAACATGATCTATTATAGCTCTCTTAGTAGAAACTTTACAAGAATTTCCCGAAGTTGAAACCGACTAGGCATTTTGGTAATAAATAGATTTTTTTTTACAATATTATAAAATATTAATTATAAATTTAACAGTATGGTTCATGTCTGACAATTTTTAATTAAGATTAAGTGATGTAAATAATATAACCTTGAGAGGTTTAACAGACAAACTTCAAAACCGCTATTATAAATCAAACGTTACATTATGAACAAATTATTTTATTTGTGCCAGTAAAAAATTACTCAAAAAACAATAAATATTTTCTCAAACTAAGATAATACGAAGTCTTATTCAGTGTTTCGTGTTCCAAGAAAGCAAGTTATCGTTACTGAATAACGATAGCTGAAGTAAAACGTAAAAGAGAAATACGATTTTGATTTACCGTGTATACTTAGAGCCACATCATCAATCGTTCTCTTACTAGAAACCGTCTGGCAACTTCTGGAAGTTGAGACCGATTAAGTATTTTGATAATGAATAGTAAATTAATTGATAATTTTATATTTGTAGTTTCTAACTAGTAAACAATTAAGAAACATTAAAGGAAGTTTTCTTCATATTCAGTATAAAAGGAGTAAATTTAGAATATATGATTGTAAATAAAATTAGAATAAATGTTTAGATAATATATTTAAAAAAATATATATATTTAATTTAATTTTTTTTTCAAAGTCGCTAACGTATGTGAGGCATAAAGAGCTATAAAACATAACAAGTGATACTTGTATCACAACCTAACTAGGCCAACGATTACAAAAGATATATTAAATCATCCCTTTAAATTTAAATCATTCTCGATAGCACATTGTTAATCAGCATTTTTCTATGAAATCAGGATTTCAAAGCAATAGAAGATGCGAACTGAACTCAAAATCTTAGGAAAGTTGGTTGTCTAGAAATGTTTTCAAGTTTGTGCATCAATGAAAAATTTACAATGAAAGAATTTTATTTGAAATTCCTTGCAGTTTAAGAATATAATCTCAATATTCTGATGTGAATATGTATAACTGTGATAATAACAAATAATGCATTGGAACAATATATTCACTATAAGTACGAAACAAAATAAGTTGTTTAAAAAGCTAGAAAGTAATCAGAAGACAAACTGCTACAAATGTTATTTATGTATACCAGAGCCATATTATCTGCAGCTTTGTTACTAGAAATATTACTACACTGATCGACTTGAACCATCCAAATCTAAGCGTTCTGATATAGAATACTAAATTAAGATATTTCTTTAGATTTCCGGTTTCAAAGTATTAAAGCTGTTCGTAATGAGCTTCCAGAATGTCTTCGAAAATTTTAAACCTATGTGCGAAGGATGCATTCGTATATTTAAAATATCACCTCAGGAATTTAATATTTTTAACTTCTGTTTTCTGTGTACACTTCTTAACTCCCGCAGTACTAAGATGGGGTCAATTTGACCGCATCTGGACATTTTGCAGTTTTTGTTTTCATTTAGAATATGTATGCTAAATATATTTTCTAGGAATTGTCTTATAAATTCTCTTTCATAATTTTGTCTACTTAGTAAGTTTCGCACAGTCAAATTTTTTTGTTTATTTGTAGAAATTGCGAATGGGGTTACATTGACCCCATCTTAGGCAATCAGGGAATAAATTAAAGCTTTCTATCATTTATCGCATTTCAAGAGAAAGGAAGAAAGTTTTTGGCATCCTGCTAAATGCAGTTCAGTAGATGGCGTTGTGGGCAAGGCCTGATTACAAACGGGGCACATTTCCACCAGTAAAAAATAACAGAATTTTTCTCTTTATTCATGGCAGTGATTTTGCATGAATAGGGCGTTTTAATAATAAGAAAATTTCTATTAAATTTTACGGGAAGAAGTGTGCCTCGTCGGTAATCAGGTTCTGGTTGTGGGTACAGCATTTGCATGCAAGTGAGTGTAGGCGCCTCCCTCTTTTCGTTATTTCTTGTTCTTGTTTTCGGTTGTGCGTAAATTTCGCTATTCAACAAAAAGAATCGTCGCGTTTGTCTATCGAGGAATCACATGCTTTGTTATTTGATGAAGATTCTAATGAAAAAGTGGATTTTGATGGTGAATCTGATGTTTTATATAGTGATGCAGAGTCTGGTATTATACACGAATTATCTGATTATGAATATAGTAATGTAAGCATTGAACGTGACGATGAAGATCGTAATCCTCATGTAACTGGAAGATCGTGGAAATACATTCAACGTGTTTGAAAGACTCGTACTCATAATATTGTTAGAAATGCTAACAGAACAACGGTATTAGCTAAGAACGCCAAGACAAATATAAATGCATTTTCTCTATTCGTGAATGTTGAAATTATCAATATCATTGTCACATTCTCTAACCAAAGGGGTCGAAATAAAGTACAAGATTGGAATGAAACTCATCCTGATGGTACACGTAATACATGGACAGATACCGATGCAGTAGAAATGCGTACTTTCCTTGGATTCGTAAATACTTTCCTTGGATAGTTGATCCTAATGGGACTATACCGTGATTCACGTGAAAAAATTCAAGATTTATGGAGAAGACGTCTAGAAACCACACGCCCTATATATGCAGCTACTATGAGTCGCGATCAATACGTAACTCTTCTTTCCGTCATTCGATTTGATGATATGAATTCCAGTGATGAATGTAAAAGAGGAGCTAAACTTTCTCCGCTCCAGATGTGACAGATATATTTGCAAAGAACTAAAAAATATGTATGAAGCGTCACTGTTCGCTACAGTTGATGAGGAATTGATGAAATTCCAAGGCAGATACTCCTTCAAAGTATTTGTGCCCAACAAGCCTGGGAAATATGGTATGAAAGTCTGGATGATTTGCGATGCTACAACATTCTACTGCTGTAACCTTCAAATTTATTTAGGCCTAACTGGTGATCAGCCTGAAGTGAATCAAGGACCCCGTGTTGTAAAATAACTTGTAAATTATTGAAAAAAATTTTGGTGACACTGTCACTACAGATAACTTCTTCAGAGATATAACTTTGGTCGAAGACCTTTTAGCATGTAAATTGACACTGGTGGGGACCATGGGCAAAAGTTGCAAATATCTTCTTAAGTGTCTGGTCAATGTAAAACATAGATCAATTTATTCATCCCACTTTCTGTTCACCAAGAAACTGACATTGGTGTCATACGTACCAAAAAAATAGAAGTTCATTCTCATCTCAAGTATGCACCATGAACACATCATTGCTGATGGAAGTAAAATATTTAAGCCAGAAATAAAGAGAATGGAATAATGGATTACCACGTAATCAAGAGCGGCGTTGACATTCCAGATAAGCTTGCTCGGGAATATACTTGCCGTAGGAGTACCAGGAGGTGGCCACGGTCTTATTTCACAATTTTATAGATATTGCCGCTTATAATTCTTTTACCAATTGGTAATTGAATACGCAAAAAGATATCGACTTGAAGTTTATGACAATTGCGCGCAAACAGTTTCTAGAGGAACTTGGAAAACATTTGGTGGAACCTGAGTTGGAACGTCGTTTTTCAGATATCGAAAATAGACCAAGAGACTACAATAGGATTCTACAATTCAGGCTATAAAACTTAGAGGAAGAGCAGTAAGAAAAGTAAAGTATCAAATTATTCTGGGTAAGAAAGACTTACAGCGAAACGAGGTAGGTCTGCTCAGTGTTCTAAATCAACAAATGACACCAAGTATTCTCCGAAGTGCAACAAATGCAGAGAGTTTATGTGTCAAATTCATACTTCGTTATTTTGTGTCTTCAGTGCCAGAAAGATGAGCAGCAGAACTGAAGGAAGTTAAAAAGCACTACCATTACTTCTTATAAAATGTTATTGTTTTTTTTTTAACTTTTTTCTACTTGAGTTTTTGTGCTAATTTAAATATTCGTAATATTGTGGAAATAACATTTTCCTCTTTCTAAGAAATCTTGATTTCCAGTATTATGTCGATATTTTATCTTTTGATCAGTTTTCTGGCCTAAACATTATATTGAATATAATCAGTGCAATGTCGAAATAGATTTAAGATATCAGCTATATGAAAATTGCATGCCAAATTACCTATAGGGTCAAAATGACCCCATCTCAATCTTTTAAGTAATATTTTGATCACTGTAAACTAAAATGTCTGAAATTCAGACACGTATGGCTCAAAATAGAGACACTTTAAAGTGTCTTAAAAATTTAAGACACTTACTAGTGTCTGTATTTCAGACACTTAAAATGTCTGAATCGCGGTCATTTTTGTGCTCTGATTTTTGTGAGCAATAGGCAGCCATTTCTGACCACACATATTTTTTAAGCATTAAATATGCCCATGTTGGACCACATTGAATCCTGAATAAATGGGAAAATATTTGACCATAAAGCAGGGCGGGGTTTTGTTCCAGAAGCAGAACCTGATTAAAGCATGGGGAAATTTGTTCATGCCGCCTTCCACGATTTTAAGAGGCCTCAAATTTGGCATGCAATTTCCGAAAAGCTGATAATTTAAATCTCTTTCGACATTGCACTGATTGTAATCAATATTTTTAACTTTTAGAGTAGGATAAGTTTAAAAACAAAAAATATATTTATATAAATACAATAAAATATCTCAATAATGGACACCGCGGCATCGCAGAATTTGTCAGCTATTCGGAGAAAGCGGACACTTCCAAATAACAGACAAATTCCGTCGTACTGGGATGTCCGCTATTGAGAGGCTTTACTGTAATTTGATAAATATATTTTTGTTTTTAAACTTATCCTACTCTAACAGTTCAAAATATTGATTATAATCAGTGAAACGTCGAAATAAATATTAAATATCAGGTTTACGAAAATTTCATGCCATATTGTTATGGGCATGCCAAACTACCTATGGGGTCAAAATGACACCACCCAATCTTAGGCATTTCAGTAATATTTTCATCACTGTAAACTGAAATGTCTAAAATTCAGACACTTAAGTGTCTGAAAAGGATGATTCAAAATAGAGACACTTTAAAGTGTGTTAAAAGTTTAGGACACGCTATAGTGTCTGTATTTCAAACGCTTGAAACGTCTGAATCGCGACCAATTTTGTGCTCTGATTTTTGTGTGCAATAGGCAGCCATTTCTGACCACGCATTTTTTAAAGCAATAAATACGGTCATGTTTGACCACATTAAATCCAGAATAAATTGGAAAATATTTGACCATAAAGCAAGGCTGCGGTTTGTTCCAGAAGCAGAACCTGATTAAAGCATGAGCAAACTTGTTCATGACCCCTCCCTCGAAGGACACAAATTTGGCATGCAATTTTCGTAAAGCTGGTATTATAAATCTCTTTCAACATTGTACTGATTATAATCAATATTTTGAACTTTTTGAGTAGGATAAGTTTAAAAACAAAAAGATATTTATCCAAATGCAATAAAAGCTCTGAATAGTGGACACCGCAGCATCGCAGAATTTGCCTGCTAATCGGAAAAAGCAGAATCTTCCGAGTAACAGACAAATTCCATCGCCCTGGGATGTCCGCTATTGATAACTACTGTAATTATATAAATATATTTTTGTTTTTAAACTTATCCTGCTCTAACAGTTCAAAATATTGATTATAATCAGTAAAACGTCGAAATAGATATTAAATATCAGCTCTACGAAAATCGCATAATAAATTTGAGAGCCCTTAAAATCAGAGGGGCGCAGTTTGCCCATGCTATAATCAATTCTTGCTTCTGGAAGAAGCCCAATCCTGCTTTATGGAAAAATATGTATATGTATTCTAAAGAACAGAAAGTGTTTAATTTTTTGTTATAGTACAGAAGATATGCATTAGAAGAATTCGAGGGGCAGTGGTTACCATCCCCCCTCCCCGCCCTTTTCACGTACTATCGCAAAAAAATAAATACATTCGATTACTACAAATATATATGAACATATAAAAATACATATTCTTACTGTCTTCAATTTCATTCCACGCTAAAAGTAATATACAATAATGTTTAGAACTTTTCTGCACCGCACGATGACAGGAATGAAGTCGTTGAACATTGTTGTGGGCAACGACTTCATTCGCGGCGCACATTAGTGTGGCTAATTTTTTTTCTTTTTTTGCCCATTTTTTCTTTCTCCATTGTCTGAAGATATGCAAATTACTAATACGTGGCATGCGCACCGCAGACATAGCAACCATAAAAATGCAGAGCAGCAGCTCTTTGCCTGAATGCTTCATCATGACTCTGACTATGAAGGATCGCGCTCTGCTCTTGAAGCTTTTTTATAAGAACGATGACTGTGCACTTACAGCCATTAGGAAGTTTAGGACATTAAAATCCATAAAAAAAAGGTCCAATAACAACAAATGGTCTGCAAAAAATGATTGCTAAATTCGAAGAGACCGGTTCATTTGACTTTAAACGGGGTAGAGGAAGGAAACCAGTTTCAGCTGCGGCAGTGGAAGATGTGGCTACAGCATTACAGGAACATACTGACAGTGATGCTGGAATCGGCATTGCAAGGGAGATTGGCCGAATGCTGGATATGCCGAACAGCACGGTGCGTAAAGTCCTACGGAACGTCTTACGCTGTTATCCGTACAAGATAACTCATGTGCAGGAGTTGCTACCTGCTGACCTGGAAGCACGTCAATCTTTTGCACTACAATTTCTTGCCCGGATGGAAGTGGACAACGGATGGCCATGGAACATTCTGTGGTCTGACGAAGCCCACTTTCATTTGCAAGGTTCTGTAAATACGCAAAATTGCAGGATATGGGCGACCGAGAATCCGTCCCAGCTACAGCCATTACCTCTTGAGTCTGAAAAGGTCACTGTGTGGTGCGGAATAACGGCAGCGTTTATCGTCGGTCCATTTTTCTTCGAGGAGATCACACCTGCGGGTCCCGTTACCTGCACAGTTACTGACAAGCGGTATGAAGCACTTTTGCGTAACCATGTTCTTCCGGCACTTCAACAGCGTCAGTGTGTGGATCGCATAATATTCATGCAAGATGGCGCTCCTCCGCACATTGCTACTACTGTGAAGCAGCTACTGAGTGATAATTTCGGAGATGATAGGATCATAAGCCGCCATTTTCCAACAACGTGGCCGCCACGTTCCCCCGACTTAAACCCGTGTGATTTCTGGCTTTGGGGGTACCTGAAGAATGTTGTTTATAGCGGGCGGATTCAGAATCTAGCCGACTTGAAGGCAAGCATCACACAACACACCCATTGCATTAGTACAGATACCCTCCGATCTGTTGTGGAGCATGCCGTTTTGTGCTTCCAATTAGTAGCGGAACAAGGCGGAGGGCATATTGAGCAACTTATGCCTTAATAATCAGTAAGGTGTTTGTTCCATGAAGCTCTTTTTTTTTCATTTTTTGTGATATCGCTGTCGTCGCTGTAAACACGTAGTCTTGTCTTTTCGCTAATAAATTTTTAGTAAATCTCTGAACTCTATTTTTTTCCTTTTGGCAACATCATTCCTATGTTTAACCCTTTAACGGGCGGTGGTCACAAAAAAGGACACCCAATTTTAATTCTAAAACTGACAAACGGCACCAAGAATATTTAATTAAAATTTTCTTTTCATTAAGAACCAGAAAATAAGCAAGTTTCTTTTTACTAATGGATTCGTTTGTAAATTCCGGTGTCAGTCTATTATTTCATCATTTTGCAAACAAATTTACACCGCGCCGGAAAGGGTTCAAGAATACATTTTTGGTCTTTCCCCTGACATTACCCTGACAACTCCATCTATCGGCACAATTTGGAACTATTTTTTTCCTTCGCCAAACAAAATTCCATTGCCTCACGATTGTTCTGCTAAAATATCAAGTCATTCTGACCAGTAGTTTTAAAATTATCGATTTTTGAAATCGTAACTTTAATTATAATCACCCGGTATTTACACGCGCGAACTTATATTTACATAAAAAAAACAATTATCATCTCACATATTTACTCTTTTAAACATATTTCGCTTTTTTACAAGCAGAACGGCATTGCTACATATTCCCGTCTTATTCCACACAAAACCACCAAAACATTCTAAAGTTTCTGAGTTCAGTTCAGTTCAATAAAAAAAAGAAAAGTTTCAGTTCAGATTCAAGAGTCACTACGAAGTGAAACAGATGGAGCTGGCCGTAACACATGCTAATAATGCCGCAATAATCCGACATGATTCGGTATGTTTGGTGCAAGTCTGGATCAGTGCAAAATGGGCGACTTCCATTTGAAACGCCCTTGCAATTTTTTTTTTCGCAGGAGGCGGACCATTTTAGTTATTGCATTAGAATTAAGTTCATAAAGTGTTCTTGGTGCTACTATTCTCTATGCTTCAATAATTTTTTGGTTCAGTACCATATTTGTCAAAAGCATTTGTTTCGGGGATTCTTTCATTTTACTTTCATTTTCGGGCTTCTTTCATTTCATTCAACACTTCTTGTACTTTTCAAGGCGTCTTGTACTATATTTGAAATTAGAAAATTTCTGCATAAGATTCAAATAGTAGAATTCGTAATTACCATACTTAAAACTTTCAGAGGAAAATTATGTGTTGAACGTTGTAAAAAACTGTTGAAATGATTTACGGATGACTTACGATGAAACCAGTATTTACGAATAAATTTGTTTAACCCTTTCAGGGGCAAGTTACGTCTATTCGTAAAATGTTGAAATGATTGATTGACACCAAAATTTAGAAACTAATTTATTCGAAAATAAGTAAAATATTTTCTTTATTTACTTCATAAGAGGGAATTTTTTATTCCAGAATTCTGGTGCCAATGTAGCATTTAAGTATTAAAGTTAAGTGGTCCAAAAATGAATCACCGCCTTTGAAGGGATTAAAATACGTATCATATCTTCACGTACATTACAAAAATAAAAAAAATAATATTCCAAAATTCTGGCGCCAATGTGTCATTTAAAATTAAAAGTAAGTGACGTATATACTATCCCACGGCTCTTCTAAGGATTAAAAGGATAATTTGTAATATTATTCTCCTATTAAGGGGTCCTGTACCTTTTAAGTGCAACGAAAATCGAAAAAACCATCGAAGTTTTAATTAGTGTTATTTTCAAAACCTTTATATGTATAAACATAAAGTTTTGGTTATTAATTAAATAGATTGGGCTTTTTAATATAATACTATTAGAAACTGACTAATATTTTACTGAATTTGTGCATTGTTGAAATTTAAATAGCTCTTTTTTTTTTTTTTTTTACTCCGTAAGTCATTGCGCGCATCTTGAGACCATATGCATGGATTGTTATGAAATTTGATTAGATAATAAGCGCATATGTGTGTTTAAATGATCTACTTTTAAATATTTACAATGATAAGATTTTTAATTATGACTATTTTTTTTTATTAAAAATGTAAAATTTAGAATTTTTTTACAAAAATATTTTTTTTTACATGGTTAATGAAATAATTTTGACCTAAGAGTAGATAATTTTTAAAATACATATGTACTTATTAACTATATAAATTTTTATAACAATTCAGTCATATCCCGTAAGGCATGGTGACGTCACGACGACGTCACTGCGAAGTCACACTGTGACTTTGTGACCGTCGTCGTGACGTCAAGTGACGTCGATGTGAAGTCATTGTGACGTAAATGTGAGGTCGTTATGGCCGTTTTCAAGGCTTTCTGTGACCTCACAATGTGACTACTTTGTGAAGTCACGGTGTGACAAATTTGTGAAGAATATGACATTTGTGACGATTTTGTCTTTAACTTTGTGAAGCAGATATGACCTCAGTGACGATGTTGTGAATTCACCCTGTGACTAATTTATAAAAAGTGTGTCGTTTGTGACGATTTTGCCATTAATTTTATGACGAGCCCATTTGGGTCCTGTCCAGTGCTGGATGATTTGAATTTATTAAAACCCGACCCAAAGAGTTAGTTTTATTTATTTTACTCTGCATTGGATTTTAGGTAGATTTCGTAAGAGATACTACCTATTTCATTCTCCCCTAGGTTGGAATTTCTGGAAACAAATTTCAGATCTACACCGATCATGACTCCCAGAACCCAAAACCACCCCACCCCCAGTTCAAAACTTTATATTATATATATATATATATATGTGTGTGTGTCACTTTTTTATGGACACGATAACTTCAAAAATTCTGCACAAATATCTTCCAAACTGATACATTAAATCAAGGTGAATAAAATCTCGGTCAAGTTCGTTAATGGGTAAAATCGAAACATGGTGGGGAAATAGGAGGGGGGGGGGCTTTTTGTGAAAACAGAAAACTCCCCATAACTTCTTAATTGTGATACGTATCGAATCCGTTTAAAGTTATTATTACTCCTAGGAAAAGGGCCGACAATTTATGCATGGCAGTCTTTTGATATAATTAAAAATGGCGTCAAGGAGGGGAAAAAATAGAGGTTTGAGAAGAACAAAATCCATAACTTTGTCAATTCACAAGGTATCAAACCGCTTAAATTTATCATACATCCTGTTAATATTATCTGCAACTTTTATATTGACAAGTATTTTATAGAACCAACATTTATAGCAAAAAAAAAAAATAATTATTATAAATAAGCAAATAAAATAAAATAAAATAATAATAATAATAAAATTGCCGGCTCTGACAACTTGACACAGGTAGATTTCGAAATGGGCGGTCCGAACTGCCGCATCCTGGCAAAAATGTCGTTTATTCTGCAATTCTCAATAAACAGGCGCCCCACGGTCCGCATCTTCGAAATCTATCTGTGCCTGTAGGTCGAGCCGTCAGGGATTTTTAGAGTATTTTGCTGCTTTTCGTGTTAAGGCTGCATGTACCCATCTCACACCGTGGGTTGAATTCACTACAGATTATTTTCTTTCGAGTTGGATTAACTGATTCTCGTTTTTTTAAGAGATGTTCGAGCTATTATTTGGTACTCGTGGATGTGTCATTGGTACGCGGCATACATAACTCCAGCCGTGATTTGCAGCGAGTCAGTTTCTGCTAGGTATTACAGATTTTTGTGTACGTCTAGTTCAGGTTGTCTTTTGTTTCTATATGGATTAGGACTGGCTGTACCCCAATCCAATCCGCTAATTAAATTGTCTGCAATTTTTTTATTTGGTTAAAGTTTTGGTCAAGTTAGCAAATTTTTTTTTTTTTTTTTTTTTTTTTTTTTTTTTTTTTTTTGACAGTTGAGTTTGGGTTGTGTTTTGTTTCAAATGGGTCGGTTCCATATTTTATTTCAGATAAAAATATCTCTATTTTTGAATGTGTTATATATTTTTTAATTTGTATTTATTTCATGAAAATAATATTTAACTTATACATATGATTATAGATATTTTTTTCATAACTTATTTTACATATGATTTTAATAACAATTTCTATAATCTTGAAATTTCGGTCGAGCATTATTGGTCAGTATTGGGAATATTCTGTCTTCAGTGTTTGACTTTTCATTTCTGACAGTGTAACTACATATACAAAATGCTATAAATAGTAATTACATTTATAGTATCAATTAAGCTAGTAAATCCGCAGATCAGGGGTCTTAAACGTCAGTTCCATAGTTTTATATCGAAATCATTCTATGAACGAATTTAAAACATCCAACCCGCAATTTTATTTGTATCATTTTTTTATTGCTCATTACTACAAGTAATATATCAAATAGTTTCTGAAAAATTAACTCTTAAGGCTGTTCGTTAGTAAACTTTCCGATTCCCCTCGCTGATGTTAAACATTTGGACTATAGGATGCATTCGTATATTTAAAATATCTCTCCAGAAAATTAATATTCTTAATTTTGTTTTCTGTGTACACTTCTTAAAGGATGTCTTTTTTTTTTCCTTAGTTATCAAAATATTTCTTAAATATGTGCTTAATTTATAATTATATGTGTTAAAATATGAATTTAATACTTCTCATAAAATTAAGTATATATTTTAGAAATATTTTGATAACTAAGGAAAAAAAAAGAGACATAGTTTAAAACGAGTACACAGAAAAATAGTTTATTTAGAAGTTAGTTTCTTTAGAAGTTAGTTCATAGAAGTTAAAAATATTAATTTCTCAATGAGATATTTTAAATATACGAATGCATCCTTCGCCCATAGGTTTAACATTAGCTAGAGCAGGAAGTTCATTGACGAACAGCCTTAAGAATTGTGACGGGAAACACAATTCCATGTATTCTGATACTCCGAAAAATGTTCTCATTACACACACACACACACACACACACACACACATATATATATATATATATATATATATATATATTAAACTCTACACAAAATCACTGTCTCAGTAATTTAACAAATGTAATTCTCTAAAATTCAGTATTTTAAATATTTTATCGAAATACATAAAGTATTCATCTTGTGATAATAAAAATTATTAGCTTGAACAATTAAGTTTAAACATAAATATTTTATTAATTATTGATATCCTAATTGGTCAATGTATTTCAAAACGAATATTGTGTTTATTTAGTATAATTCCATTAAGTTCAGATTCGAAACGCATTTATAAAACAATTACCTATTACCAGGCCTGTATTTTGGATGTGTGACGCCCTGTGTAATCAATTATTTAACACCCTCCTTCTTTTACTTATATAAAAATCTATATTTTTAGAATCATTTATTTCAATTTTAAATACTATAAAACATTTAAAATTAACTGAATACACAAAGCATAAAACAAACATGCAAGCTTAAGTTTTAATAATTTTTGCAGAAAACAATAACTGGTAAATACACAAAAAAATATAACTACAGTTAATCAGCGCTGTTAAAAATATAGCACAAAACTCCACTTTTGTTTAGCAAAAAATATATTATAGAAATGACAAAAAAAAAAAAAAACACTTGATTTTTAACAGTACCATTAAAAATCACATACAAACTTCCAATTTTATCTAGCAAAATGTATGATAGAAATACATTTAAAAAAATCACCACAATTTAATGGAAAATATTAAAAAAATATATCTTAGAACCATCCTAATTAGTCTGTAAGAAATATGTTTTACAAACTCGATATTTAGTAATCATTTTACAATACTTACGGAACTCTTCTCATTTTTGCATTTGCGAAAGCATTTATAACTTAGTCGAAATCGAGCATAACAACATCATAAAATAAGAAAAACATCATAAATAGGAATATATTGTTTTATATTATGAATTTAAAATAATAAAAAATGATTTATTTAAAACAATGTAATTTGTAACTCTTAAGTGCAGACAAATTGAACTTAATTTTAGAATATTTTGTACTTACCAAATCCTTAATGCATATCCCTCTAAAAATTCTTCGTGAGTTACTTTATCCATTTTTAGCAAATTGTTAATGATCTTATATCATATGAAGTTTCCAGCAAGAAATTTTGGAATGCTGATTATAAAAAATCAATGACGGCTCGGCCTACAGGCACAGGTAGAATTCGAAGACACAGACCGTGGGACGCCTGTTTGTTGGGAATTGCAGAAGAAATGACCTTTTTTGAGACCGCCTACTTTTAAATCTACCTGTGTCTGTAGGTGGAGCCATCAGGGATTTTATTTATTTACTTACTTTTTACTGTAAGGGTTGGTCCTATAAAAAACTTGTCAATATGAATGTTGTAGATAATATTAAGTGAATTTTTAATAAATTTAAGCGGATATGGTATATTGTAAATTGATAAAAAGTTATGAAACTTTTTCTTCTTAAACTCCTATCCCCCCCCCCCCTTGAGGTCATTTTTAATGGTATCGAAAATCTGTCATACATAAATTTTCGGCCCTTTTTCCTAGAAGTAATAATAACTTCAAGCGTATTCGATACGTATGATAATTAAGACATTATGGGTATTTTTCTGTTTTCACAACCCCCCCCCCATCCCCCGTTGGCTCGATTTTGCCCATTAATGAACTTGACTGAGATTTTATGCCCCTTGATTTTATGTATCAGTTTGGAAGAGATTTGGGGAGAATTATTGAAGTTATCGTGTCCATAAAAAAGTGATATAGATAGCTAGATAAAGTTTTGAACTGGGGGTGGTTTTGGGTTCTGAGAGTCATGATCGGCGTAGATCTGCATAAATTTTCGAGAAATTCCAACACAGAGGAGAATGTAATAGGTAGTATTTCTTAGTAGTACTTCTTAGGTGGTATTTCTTTATAAATCTACCTAAAAGCAAGATTAGTACTGACTTTTTTTTAAATGAAGGGGTTTACAAGCTTTTTGACCAGGCCCTGAACCACCCGCTAAAAATAAATTTTAACCGTAACTAAAAACTCTCTTCAACATGGAGATCAGGAAATAGGGGGTGGACGTAGGCGATCTCCTTTTATGTTAGAACTTATAATTTTGTTCCTCTACTAAATCTCGTGAATTAATACAACGTTAGCACATTTTAAGAATTTTAAAGATTTTTTAATGCTATAATAATGGCTTCAAATATTTCTAAATCATTATATATAATTCATAAATAAATTACTACTCCAAATTAAAAAATAACATTGCAAAATTACTATGATTGGAATTTTCCTAATGAAATGGTAACATATTTTGTAAAAATATTGTGAAAGTTATTGATTTATAATTTGTTGTTGCTTAGACTAATCTAAACTATCCTGAAATATGATAATTTTTAAATGTAACGTTTTCAATATTTGTCTTCTTCATATTTTAAATTAATACAAATCTTTAAAATTTCAAAAAATAATGAAAAGCATTCACAGTATATAGTAAAAAATAATAACTTTTATTAGTTTAGCAACCTATTCAATTTTTTATAGAACCACCAGAATACAATAATTTTGAAATAAAACAAGATTTGTGCAGTTGTACCGGAGTTATGCCTAAAAGTATACGTAAACATAAGATACATTTTTTTATTACAGAAAAGTATTTACAATATGTAAACACTTTTCCTAATTGCCTAACTTTTATGCGTAAATATATACATAATTTCATATATGTATATGAAACTTCTTTTTACCATATAAAAATATTTATGACATGTAAAACAATTTAGAAAATGCACGGTTTTTGCAATTTGATCATTTTCGCTGGAAAATGAAATTCTCATGCCGTCATAAAAAATATTTTTTTTAAGGAAATTTCTTGAATACCAACATCCTAAACGTATTCAAAGGTGAACAAAATGTGAAATTTCAGTTATAGTTTAATAATTTCTAATAATAGTCAAGTTAAATCATTATTTAAATTACAAAGATTGTATAAGTATTAAGGGAAAATCAAACATTCGTTAATTCTTTAATGTTCTTATAAAGTTATGAATAACTGCTATTAGGGTTATTTCAACTTAATTATATTATATAACATGAGCAATTTTTATTACATCTTAAATTTAAAAAATATACTATATGTGTGGATTTGAATACAACTAATGCAAACTTCGCATTTAATGATTAACATATTTTCAAAATATTTTAGTTTAGAATTAAGTAGCAACAAACTATAGATGAATAACTAATTAATTTCCAGATAGATTTAATTAAAAAATAAGTAACAATTAAATTATGCATTTCCAAAAGAAAATTGTATCATTTTTTCTCCTAGAATATGCGGGTCAGTAATTTATAAAGAAATATATGCAGCAATTTATAAATTTAAAAGCATTACTATAGCATTGGAAACACTTTAAAATATTTAAAATGACTTACGTGGAATTAGTTCACACTCTTTATTAGAAAAACATGTTCTACTCAAATGTATGTCCGCAGAATAAAAAAAAATCGTTTGCTTAACGTGTTCTTCAAAGTAGTACTGCGCAGCTTCATCTGAGCAGACAGGCAGGTGTTTATCGTTTCTGAACTAACAATAACAAAAGAACTTATATGCTGATTATTTTAAATCGGAAAATAGTCTTTCTTTCTTTCCCCCTTTTTTTTTCACCAGGGGAATAAGCTATGAAAAATTGCATTTACATGTATATTTTTATTAATTGCAGTTACTCAAAATCACTCCAATTTAATCAAGAATTGTACTAAAAAATGGATTTTATGGCATTTATGAAGTAATTTATATAGAAATATCAATACCTTTTTACAAATAAATTGATTAAATATGAATTTACTTCATTTATATATCATTGAATAAAAAAGCAATATATTTATTGGTGATAGAGGAAGAGATTCTTTTTATATACAAGAAAGTTTTGGTCAAATTGCTAAAGAAAATATGCCAAGTTAACAGCGTCTTTTAGTCAACTTTTCTCAAAAAATAAATAAATAAATAAATAAATAAATAAATATAAATATAAATAAATATAAATATATATGTATAATGTCTGAAAGTAGTTTACACCCGGGCCCCAATCTGTCCTCTATAATTATAAGGCCACATATGACTATAGGGTATTTTGTGTTATCTCTATCTGTGTTACGAAATTAATTAAGGTCCCGTACACTTTCTTGGACCTAGGGTCACTTATAGAGAATCTCTGATAGAGAATATTATCATTTTCGTAGCAGACACTGATCCTGATGAAGGGGCTGAGGAAACATACCGCACCCAAGTTTTCATGTTTTAACTTTTTTCTTTATCATTACTGATTTAAACAAAAAAGAATTATAAATAAAACATATTTTTCTCAAATTTTTAAAACTAACTAAATTGTAAGAGTAAAAATAATAATTAAGTGCATAAAAATGTTATTTAGTATTATCATGACATCAGTGTGTGACAAAACTCTCCCTCCCCCACAAAAAATTAGATTTCGTTCTGTCAGAGTTGATTGTTTTTGTGATCATATTTGTGTCGTGAAGTATGTGACTTGCAGTGACGTCACTGTGATGTCACAAAAATTTTAAATATTGTCAAAAGTACATTTTTTAGGATGAATAATATGTTTTGAAGTGTTCTTGTTTCTTTTTAAAAGTTTTGAAGAAGTTCACATTTTAGTAACAATGTGACGTCACAGAGTGGTGGCATTTTGATCACAGATGTGACGTGACCACTGCGACTCGCAATGACGTCACTGTGACGTCACTGCGACCATGCATGCTATACGGGATACGTTTTCAAGATATGCGCAATGACTTAATAAAAAAAGAGCAACTTTATCTTCAATCTTGCTCAAGTTCTTTAAAAGACTAGTCAGTTTACAATGGTATTATATTAAAAAGCACAATTTTTTAAACTAATAGTCAAAAGTACATGCTTATACACAAACAAGTGTTGAAGATACACTAATTCAAAGTTTGAAAGTTTTTTTATTTTCAGCGAGTTTAAAAGGTACAAGACCCCCTTAAATATACCGAAAAAAATCTGCTTTTAAATATAGGTCAAGCACCCTGCTTTCAACACAGTTGTAAAAAGTTTACATTTCTAGAGTGATAATAATTTAAAAGCAGTTCATTCGAGAAAATTTTAATTGAATTTTCTGTCATTAGAGACGATATTAATTAAGTTGAATGAATTCATTGACAAGCAATTTTGAAAGTGCGAGGTTATCTGTGTTCTTTATTAAGATAAATTTCGCAATTTGGCGTCTGTGATATATTTGCCATAAATATGAACTAGGAATAGATTTCCTATAGAAAACTCTTTCCCCATATGTTACTTTAAGTGCATTCAGATGCGAGTACTTTTTTAAAGTATAGATAATTAATATTCTATTTTAGACACTGAAAATCGTTAAAATATCTCAAGTTTAAAAAAAATGTTTACTTTTATAGAGATTAATTAATTGCTTTTAATTAATCAATCAAACACGAAGTATTAATTATATGTACTCCAGTTTATCAGCTTTTCACCATAAAATATTTATTGGTAACACTTAACTATAATTATGTAATATTTTATTTTATTTTTCATATTTCTCAAATTTATGGATATTTAATTTGGAAGGAAAATGTCTTTCAAATATTGTTAACAGTTATTTTTACTTTTATGTTGGTACTTATTTTTTGGAGTAGAGATATATTTATGCAATTTATTACCACACAAGTTTGTCTAGTATTCCTACACTAATTTTGATTTTTTTTATTATTATTTTAATGAAGCTCCATTTTCTAATTAAATTTAACTATTTCCATCAAAATCAGATGTAAAATAAGATATTTCAATCCTTGTAAACAGCTTAATTCTTTTTTGCACAGCGCTTAATTATGCTTTGGTTTTGATATCAGAAAAATATAATATTTATTAAGAGATTTTGAAGTATTTCAAAAGAGCATTTTTATTTCATAGTTTTAAAATTCTAATCAAATAAAGATTTATAACTTTCTAATTACGCTGTTTTGTATTCAATGGTTTTAGTATCAAAGAGGAGTAGTTTAATCCAATAGAGCGAAAAATGTCCAGGCCTGATTTGCTTCAATAATGTTTAATTCATTTCCTAAAATTATTTTTACAAATGCAACGGATTTTCAATTACCTGAAAATTTCTGAAAAGTATGTTCATATGGTAAAAAAAATCTAAAGGATAAAAAAAAAATTCCTGTCGGCTCGTTCTAAGGTAGATTTCAAAGTTAAGTACTAATTTCACCCATAAAAACTAAATCAAGATTAGATATAAGCCTAGTAATGTAAGGAAAGTACATTATCGGGACTTTCCCATAAGTCGCCTCAGTTGAAAGATTTAGGATGGCAAATTTATGACCAGAGACTCGCTGGCGACAATTTTAAGCCATAAAAGTCAAATAAGAAGAACTTTGATTTAAGTTGGTCTGGGAGATAATATCAAAGAACACACACATCGTTCCGAGAAAAAAAACAACACGCTACAGCAACAACTGATGCATAGCCATTGGTTGGGGTTGGTAAGGAGGAGGTGAAACTGACCCTCTGTTATGCAAATTTCAGTTAAAACGGGAGATCAACTACCCAATGAAAGAAAAGAAGGATGGGCTTAAAGCACTGTCATGCAAATTTTGGGCAGAACAAAGTACGGCCCACCGAGGTCATGAAAAAGCAGTTGTGAAAAAGAATGAAAACAGAACATCACATCGATATCAGAAGCGAAAGTGAGAGGTGATATAAAATGACGCGATGAATTTTGTGCGGTCCGAAAGAGGAAAATATATGTAAGTGGCAATTCTGATGGTAAGAAAGCAGCGAACCCGAACAACATATATGGAGAGTGGTGAAGTTGCGCTAAGTTTTGTGAAATGAACATTTTCAATAAGCGCAGCGCTATTTAGTTAGCGGAAAGTGTGCTCTGATACAAAGAGAAACCTTCTTCAATCAATGTGTATAGGTAAATATGACTCTGACCTAAGTAATTCCCCAGTTTGTTTGATTTTATCAAAATATTATAAGAGAAGCTGGTAGTGTGACCTTAGTCACAAATGGAAGTCAGTATTTTAATTGTAAACAAATAATGTTGTCAAAGATCAATTTAAATATAAATACAAACAAATATAAGTATCCTTTGCAAGGATCAAAGTGTTAATGCCAACATTATAGGAGAAATTTTGTTAGGAAATTAAATCAGATGTGTTCTGATAAATCCTTTTTTTTTCTTGATATAACTGTAAATATTGTAAATAAATAATAGTGTTAATTATTTGGAGTCTTCTCATTTAAATTATCTAGTATGTGTTTGTTTATTTAGATTTCCACTTTAAAAGTCAGCTAGGGGCAAGAATGATCATTCTCAAAAAGGGTAATGGGCTACTACGAAATTACACAACGCGATGGGGGAACATATCCAAAATTTAATCTCTAAGGTTCCTTTTATTATTATTATCTTGGTAAATTAATTTATTCTATTAGCCAACCCCAGAGAAACCTTTATGTACTTAATTCTAAGCTGTAATTTTGATCAACTTGTCCCAGCAAAAGGGTTATGTTGGAATGGGCAGCAATTAGAAGGGAAATTAAAGGATAAAATCTTAAATAAATATTATAACTGAGCCATGCATATTTCTCTTCAACATCTGCAATTCCTATATAATTCACTGGTGCCGTCCAGTTCTTAATTATTGTTAATTGAGTTTTCAATTTTAATGATTAAAAATTGCAACTGGGTTATTGTCAAACATTAAGTTAAATACCTTTAATGTATTCTAAAATACAGGCTCATGTTAAAAGTAATCAATTTCAAATTTTATATTCAAATTGTGGAAATTTACAATCTATATAGTATATTGCAAAATAATAATTATGAAACTGTTAATTAGAATAATTTCAACTCTTTTATTTTAATGATAAGTTATTGGAAGATTAAATGGAGATTTTTTATTTTGATGGTTTGTTTGACTTCCTCTAAAAGGCTCCACTACCAGCAAGTCGGTGATTTCGTAAATATCAGTATTCAACTTAGTAAAATCAGTATATTCGTAATTGTATGTATATTTTATGTTACTCTTATATGAACTTTGCATTTGATCTTTAACAGTATACTGAAACATTGTGCTAAGAAAGTAAATCATAAAAAAAAGAAAAAAATCAAATGATAGCGTAAAATGATATGAATAATAAAAAAAAAAATAAAAAGATAAGGATTTATGTAGCAGATAAAATAGTGTATTAGTAGATTGTTAATGCATATATATTTTGATACTGTATACTTTATTGTATAATGCATTTATATTTTGATATCTTTGAAATTTTGCAAATGTTTACACTTGGCTTAATAATATTTTTAGGGGTAAGAATTTCCATGCATTTTTAAAGTTAGATTTAGAATTCAGTATCTAAATAAATTTTAATTATCAAAAAGCTGAATGCCAAAAAAGAATCGTAGAAATCATAGAAATAGCTTGAACTCGAGTTTTTCTGGCGTATTAACGCGAGGGCATATAAAAAAGTTAAATAAAGAAAAGCAAATTGATTCGAGTAACACGATGGCAGATCCATCAGTGGACACAATAATTTCTCTAATCCCGAATTTCGATGGGAAAAAGTTAAGTGATTGCGAGTATTTTCTCAGACAATTTGAGGACTTAACTAAACAAATATTAAAAGACGATGCGAAGCTTACAATTTTGAAAGCAAAATTGTCGGGTACTGCGAGAGAGAAACTCTCACAAAATAAATCGCTTATAGAAGAGAAAAACTACAACGAATTCAAAAAGAAATTGTTAGATTTATTTAAAATCAAGAAATCATTTACGCAGGTACAGACTGAATTTTTCAATCTGAAACAGAAACCGGGACAAGACTTAACAAGTTTTATTAGCGAATTCAAAAACGCAGCGTCTCTTTATATAGAGAAAAGCCATACAGAAGTTGATCCGAACGGAAACGGGAAATTTTTGGACTTAGTACGATTGACACGATTTTTGGATGCGATTAGACCGGATTTAAGTATGGATTTAAGGAAAACCTTTCCCGATAATTTTGAGGATGCTTGCAAAACAGCAATTAAATTAGAAGAGGCGTACAATAATATAGGGGCAGAACAGGTAAATACTATAACAGCTAACAATGAATCGCAACTTTTTGAGAAGTTATTGAAATTAAATGTAGAAACGGCGGAGCAGATTAATAATTTATCAAAAGAAATAAATAACATAAAATTGGGAACAATCGAAAAAAGAGAGGAAGTCGAAAAATTTTGTAATATCTGCAAGAAGGGGTCACACAATGAGGATAGTTGTTGGTATAATAAAGCTAATAAAAACAACAACCAGAATTATAGGCATAGATTTGTAAACAATAGGGGTAATTACAGAGCAAATTACAAGAATTATAACCAGTATGAAAGACACGATTCTCACAATGCATTTCCGGAGGGTAATATTTACTATAATCATGTACCAAATGCTCAACCTTTTCCACCCCCACCACAACAACATTACAACACGCCGTATACTTATTATCAACCTGACTTTAATAATTATGATGCACAGGGGTATTACACTCAACAGAGAGGAAATTATAGAGGTGCACAGAGGAATAACTATCGCAATAAATATACGGACTCTAGGGAAAACAGAGAAAATCATACGAACAGTAACAAGGATAGTAATCAAAGGGGTAAATTTCAGAGGGGCAATTATAAAAGATACAAGCAGAACAAAGATAAGGATGCGGAAAACTAAATACGAGACTTGTAAATACAGATAAAGAAGACCCGAGCAAGTCTCACGATAGCGGGCATACTTTAAGGGATAAAACTATTGCAAGTGTACAGAACGATACAAATGAACTTCCTCTAATTAAATTTAAAATTAAAGATATTGTAATTAACAGCCTTTGTGACTCAGGCGCACAAGTGAGCTTGATCTCACCGCTTTTGTTTGAAAATTTAAAACAAGCAAATATAAAATTTAAATATTTGGGAAATCAAATTAAGATTCAAACACTTACAAATTCACTGATTACATTCAAACAGTGCATTAGAATGTCATTTAAATTACAGGACACTTTTGTAAAAGGAACTTTTTATGTTACAAATAAAGATTTTGGCCGCAAATATCAATTATTACTAGGGTACGATTTCTTAAAAGAAAATCAAATGGTTCTAGATTTTGAAGAGAAGTATCTTAAATTCAAAGGAAGAAAAATGGCATTAAACATCAAAGATTCGGAGGACACTGGGGAAGTAAATACATTAATTACAGAACAAAACACAAGGACTAAAAAATACAGAAAACCTACAAAGGGGAAAATGTTTGCAAAAACGGTAGGCCATAATATTATAAACCCAGGGGAGGAAAAATTCGTAAAATTAGAATGCCCCATAAAATTAAAGGAAAATCAAACATTTATCCTAGAACCAATACAGCACAAAAATAAAATTTTCTATGAAAGATCTATCCATGACACCCCAAATAACAGAAAAATAAATATTTTAATTAAAAATATTACTAATAACAAGATACATTTAGAAACAGGTATGAACATCGGGCAAATTTTCACTAATTTGGAATACAAACAAGATAAATCTATAGACAATATTGAGCAAGGGAGAATTTTTGAGGTCAATGCATTAAATTTGGAAGATGTACATAAATTAAGAGAGGCAGAGATAAATGAGGAAGATTTTGATCTTAATCATTTACCATCGGATGTACAGGATTTGTTCAAACAAATTCTTTTAAAGCATGTACACGCTTTTTCGAAATCCTATCAAACTTTAGGTCAATGCTCACTGGTGACACCAAAGTTTACACTTAACCACGACTATCCTATTCAAACAAAACCCTATAAAGTGCCACAAGCAGTGAAGCAATATGCAAAGACAGAGATAAGAAAATTATTAGAAGCGAAAATCATCGAGGAATCGGACTCTAATTACGCATTTCCTGTCATTTTTGTAAGAAAAAAAGCTGATAGCAAAAACAATCCTAAATTTCGAATGGCGGTAGATTACCGGCTGCTAAATCAGATTTTAGAGCCATATTCCTATCCGATTCCAGATATTAAAGAAATTTTACAGAATATTAGTGGGAAGAAGTACTATATAGTATTGGACTTACACAGTGCTTTCTTCCAAATTAATTTACGACCTGAAGATAGCCAAAAACTATCGTTTATCACAGAAACTGGTAAATTTCGACCTCTGAGACTTGCGTTCGGAACTCGAAATTCGAGCGCCTATTTCGCTGAACTGATAAATAAGGTATTGGGTCATTTTAACAAGCATCAGGTAGCCTACTTTATTGATGATGTTTTAATAGGGGCTGACACTATATCAGAATTATTAAGAATTTTGGAAGAAGTGTTACAGGCGCTAATCCAACATAATCTAACAATTGAGCCATCCAAGATGCAAATATGTAAAGAAAAAATAGAATTTCTTGGTTTTCAAATTCACAAGCACGGCTATTCACCATCCACAAGGAATATAGATAAAATTAAAAGTTTAGTAAGACCTAAAACAAAAAAAGGAGTAAGGTCACTCTTAGGTTTGGCTAACTACTTTAGAACACTTATTCCAAAATATGCGGAAATAGTAAACCCATTAGTTAATCTTACTAAAGATAAAATTAAATTTAAATGGGATGAAAATACTGAAATGGCCTTTAAGAAAATCCAAGATGAAATTATAAACAACCCAACATTACATCCTCCTGATTACACCAAACAATTTACTTTAATCACAGACGGCTCAAAAATTGCAATTTCAGCGGTACTGGCGCAGGAAATTGAAGGAAAATTACAACCTATTGAATTTTTTGGGAGAAAATTACGGGAACCGGAAAAGAATTACCCGAGCTTGAAATTCGAATTATTAGCGGTTCATGAAGCGGTGTTACACTTCAGAACTATGTTGGAAGGCAGACACTTCAAGATTCTCACCGATTCCAAGGCTCTCACGGAAAATTTACATCTAGAGAATCAGTCCGATTTGGTTAAAAGATGGGTGATAAATCTCAGCGATTTCTCTTATGAATTCGATCACATTAAAGGGGACACCAACCCAGCGGACTATATTTCGCGAAATATAAATAATATTATTACGGATACAAATTTACACAATAATTTATTTTCCGTTAATCCCGCATTATCTAATGAGAATATTAAACAACATCAATATTCAGACGAGAAATTAAGCAAAATAATTCAGAAAATAGAACAAGGTAAAGAAAACAGAAATACCAAAAGGTATACTTTAAATGAAGAGAAGATGCTAATTTTAAAACCGGGGAAACAGAAAACAGAACTAATTATAGCGCCGGATGCTTTAAAGATTGCTTTGATGGAAGAAGTGCACAAACCGCATTTTGGTTTTGACAAAACCTATGAAGCCATGAAAAGTAGAATATTTTGGCACGGGATGTATACAGATATTCGAACTTATTGTGCCAATTGTGTACCATGTAACACCGCAAAGCCACATAAAAAAATGAAAGTTCCTATTCAAAAAATGGTTAAGGACCATGAGATAGGGAGTGTATTACATGCGGATATCGTCGGAAAGCTTCCACTTACACTTCGCAAGAATAAATTTATTCTCACGATTATGGATTCTACTTCAAGATTCCTAGAAGCCATACCTATTCGCAATGTCGAGTCCCAGACTATTCTCAATGTCTTTAATAAATACTTCAGTTATTTTGGATTGCCAAAACAGTTAAAATTAGATAATGGGCCCTATTTTAGGGGAGCGGTATTCAAAGAGTACATGCGTGCTCTAAACATTGAAATTCGCTTCAGTTCAGTTTACAGAGCCCAAGGAAATGGACTGATAGAAGTCGTGAATCGAATACTGAAAGGATCACTGACAGCCATGGCACAAAGTTCCTTACAATGGGACATTCGCCTAGAGTTTTTCAAACTCCAATACAATATGGCGAAGCACAGAGCGACGGGATTTTCACCCGCATTTCTTTTTTTTGGAAGAAATTTACGCACTCCTTTTACTGCACACATGCCAACAGAACAAATTCACACTCAGACATATGTCAAAAACCGAATGGACCACATGCAGGAGGTTAGACTGCAAGCGTTGGCACAGCAGGAGAAAATGATGGCTGAATATGTGACAGAGGAAGACCTTGATAAAATAAAAACACTTGAACTAGGACAACAAGTTTACCTTAAGTCCATTAACCCTACTGTTTTACAAAAAAAATTTGAAGGCCCATTT